>OY282560.1:242670228-243005929 GCA_958295665.1 Tipula vernalis | reverse complement strand
TAAGGCTGACTGCTGGAGGAGACTTGTCGAGGATATCGACAAAGATCCATGGGGGTTAGGTTACAAAATAGTCACGCAGAAGCTTGGAGCCCAGAAGCCGACTGGGGTAATGGACGCGACCATGATGGAGGGAATCATCAGGGGCCTCTTTCCTAGCCATCCAGAGAGACCCAGGACTGGCTGCGAACGGGCAATAGATATCCCCCTTTTCACTGAGGGGGAGTTAGAAAAAGCTATATTGGCGGGGAAGGACAAGAAAGCTCCTGGACTGGACGGGATACCCGGTGAGGTGCTAAAGATGGTTTTTCGCCAAAAGCCGCAGCTGTTGCTGGATATGTACAACTCATGCTTGGTGTCGGGGGTCTTTAGCTCCTGTTGGAAGAGTGCACGTTTGGTGCTTATTAGTAAGGGTAAGGGCGACCCCACCTTGCCATCATCCCACAGGCCATTATGCATGCTTAATAATGCGGGTAAGATTCTGGAAAGGTTGATTAAAGAGAGACTAAATGCTGCGATAGTTGCTGCGGGTGACCTCTCGCCTAGGCAGTATGGTTTCAGGGTAGGGCGGTCCACAATTGATGCGATCCAAGAAGTTGTTATGGCAGTTAAGAGGGCTGAAAGTCATAATCACTTCTCTAAGTGGGTAGTGCTTTTGGTGACCCTGGACGTGAGGAATGCCTTCAATTCCGCGGCTTGGAGGGATTTGATTGGCGCACTTGAGCAGACGTTTCAGATACCGGAATATTTACTGCGTATTCTAAACGATTATCTGAGTGATCGCAGCATAATCTACGAGACTGAGGAAGGGTGGAAGAAGATGGCAGTCACCGCGGGAGTGGCCCAGGGGTCGGTCCTGGGACCTGACCTCTGGAACGCATTTTATGATGGCCTGCTGCGAGCTGAAATGCCAGAGGAGACTCTTTTGGTTGGGTATGCGGACGATGTCGCGGCGCTTATTGCTGCCCGGGATACCAAACAGGCCCAATTGAAGCTGAACCAGGTCATGAGGACCGTGAGGAGCTGGATGGCGGCGCATAGTCTATCATTGGCCCTCGAAAAGACCGAAATTGTCATTCTGACGAAAAAGAGGACCCAAACGATCATACCCATGTGGATTGGCAGGGAAGTGGTGGAAACCAAACATGCGGCAAAATATCTTGGGATCACGATCGACTCAAAACTCAATTTTTGTGAGCAGATCCGGCAGACGGCGGATAAAGCAGCTAAGGGAGTGACAGCCTTAAGTCGGCTGATGGCTAATGTTGGTGGTCCGAAGGCTAGTAAGCGCCGGCTCTTAATGTCAGCCGTGCAATCGGTCCTCCTCTATGGAGCAGAGATATGGGCTGAGACGCTTAGCAGGGAGATGTACCGGAAGCGGTTAGCACAAGTTCAAAGAAGGAGCGCACTGCGGGTAGCCTCGGCCTATCGTACGGTCTCCGAAGTGGCGGTATTGGTGATAGCTGGGGTCGCTCCGATTGAGCTACTGGCCAAGGAACGGAGGGCTGTTTATCTCAGACACCCAAACACAAGCAGAGAAACAGCAAGCTTGGAGGAGAGGGCCCGCACCATGGAGTGCTGGCAAGCTGTCTGGGAAACTGACGGAAGAGGGAGATGGACAGCAAGGCTCATTGTGAGTGTTAGCGATTGGACCGAGCGGGGGAACGGTGAGGTTGGGTATTTTTTGACCCAGTTTCTGAGCGGCCATGGCTACTTCCGATCGTACCTTCACAGGATGCGGAAGGTTAATTCGGCGGAATGTCTTTACTGCCCAGGCAGTCTGGACGACGCGGAGCACACGTTTTTTTCGTGTCCAAACTGGGTGGATCAAAGGAATTTGCTGGAGACGGAGGTGGGACTATGGTCTGTGCAGACTGCCGTGGAGATCATGCTCCGGGGGTTGCACGAGTGGGAGCGGGTGGCACACTACGTGTAAAACATCTTGCGGCGAAAGAAAGTGGACCTTGATAGCGGCTCATAGACAAGGAGGTAGCTCGAATGGAGCATAGGAAACATTAACTAGCTTGAAGCAATGTGAACAACGGTCCCAGGCTAGTTATTGAAGTATGGGGAGGTGTTTTTAGTCGGTAGTCCGGAAACGGGAGTCCGGCACGATGTGCGTAAATGCATTTTCACCTCCCCCACAAAAAAAAAAAAAAAAAAAAAAAAAATTAATTATTAATTATTAATTATTAATTATTAATTATTAATTATTAATTATTAATTATTAATTATTAATTATTAATTATTAATTATTAATTATTAATTATTAATTATTAATTATTAATTATTAATTATTAATTATTAATTATTAATTATTAATTATTAATTATTAATTATTAATTATTAATTATTAATTATTAATTATTAATTATTAATTATTAATTATTAATTATTAATTATTAATTATTAATTATTAATTATTAATTATTAATTATTAATTATTAATTATTAATTATTAATTATTAATTATTAATTATTAATTATTAATTATTAATTATTAATTATTAATTATTAATTATTAATTATTAATTATTAATTATTAATTATTAATTATTAATTATTAATTATTAATTATTAATTATTAATTATTAATTATTAATTATTAATTATTAATTATTAATTATTAATTATTAATTATTAATTATTAATTATTAATTATTAATTATTAATTATTAATTATTAATTATTAATTATTAATTATTAATTATTAATTATTAATTATTAATTATTAATTATTAATTATTAATTATTAATTATTAATTATTAATTGTTAATTATTAATTATTAATTATTAATTATTAATTATTAATTATTAATTATTAATTATTAATTATTAATTGTTAATTATTAATTATTAATTATTAATTATTAATTATTAATTATTAATTATTAATTATTAATTATTAATTATTAATTATTAATTATTAATTATTAATTATTAATTATTAATTATTAATTATTAATTATTAATTATTAATTATTAATTATTAATTATTAATTATTAATTATTAATTATTAATTATTAATTATTAATTATTAATTATTAATTATTAATTATTAATTATTAATTATTAATTATTAATTATTAATTATTAATTATTAATTATTAATTATTAATTATTAATTATTAATTATTAATTATTAATTATTAATTATTAATTATTAATTATTAATTATTAATTATTAATTATTAATTATTAATTATTAATTATTAATTATTAATTATTAATTATTAATTATTAATTATTAATTATTAATTATTAATTATTAATTATTCCCGTGTGGGGTTGGCTAGTTCCCCCATCGGGCGCCTCCCCAGGTGGCGGATAGGGGACAGCCCGCCAGATATGGCAGGTACCGGGGAAATCAAATACTCGGGGTGGACCAAAAGCTAGCACACCCAAGCTAAGGTGACACTACATGCGCCGATAGCTGCATGGCTAAGGGGGTGCTTAGTCGCTAGTATGTGAACTCCGAATTTGGCGACATTCGGTTTAAACCCATAGCCTTCCTATGATAACGCAGAGCTCTGTCATAGGTGACCGTTATTTCTCGTGCTACTCGTGGGAACAATTATGGAACAAAAAAATAAACAAACAAACATAGTAAATGGAAGATCTAGTGAGAACACCGCTATACCCGCAGATCTCTTGGGAGCTGCAGTGGGCAGCCAAGCTGCGACGAGCAGTTTTGGGGGTTTAGGTGGCTCGGGAAGCCCGTTTAGAAGAAGTGGCTGTCTGCTAAGGACACCGCCTCAATCACCAGAAAGGGGAAGTCAGGGATTGGAGGACAAAATGCTATCTGCACAAGAGAAAGAGAACGCCGCACCAGTACAGAGCACCAGTGTGGTTAGCGAAGGCAAAGATGGCAATTCGGAACGAGGAAAGGAGGTGACCAGGTCTGAAGCGCATATCTTTGACAGGCATCCTTACATTCCTGAGACGCGAGAGGAAGAAGACAAGCTGATGGTCAGGATCAGACAGATTATGAGGAAAATGCAAACTGCCACTGTAAAGCAGAAAAACATATCCAACGAAGTGAAGAATGGGATCCTGGAACTGCAGGATGCATTTGATGCCCTGGCCAGTAGCAGAATTAAGGCAAGAGCGGCTGAAGCTCTGGTGCCTACCACGACTTGGTCGAAACAACAACACCTTGTTGGAAAGAGTGGCTCTGAAACTCCTCAAACAGTTAGGCAAAAACGGCCCGCTTTAAGCCCGGCGGAGGAGAACAAGGAAAAAAGAGCTAAAAACGGAATAGCTAAAGAGCAAAATGAAATAATATCCAATATGGAGGACACGCCTGGAAGCCAGTGGAAAATACAGGAGTCGAAGAGAAGCGGAAGACTGCGAAAGCTTGCGGCGAAAGAAGGAGAGAGGCAGAAGGCAGCTAGAGATAGTAGCTCGACTCTGCCTGCTGTTATCATCCAAGCAAACCCAACGAAAAGAAAGCGCAAAAGGCCGCGCAAGAGTCGAGCTGATGCGCTCCTGATAAGACCAGCGGGAGACAAATCTTACGCGGAAATACTTGGTGAGATTCGCAGTAAAGTTAATCCGGAGGAAACTGAGGCAGACATCAAGGCCATCCGGCGAACCAGGGCCGGCTGCGTCCTGCTTGAATTTGGACCAAGCAACAGAAGCAGAGATGGCTTTTGCGGAGCATTAAAAAAGGCCTTGGGAGACAAGGCTAGTCTGCATAGCCTTGAGTCTAAGGTATCATTGGAAATACGCGACCTGGACTGCTATACAAAAAGTGCCGAGGTAGAAGCAGCACTAAAACGAGAAATCCCAGAGCTAGAGGATCAAACAGTAACCGTCTTCCCGAGCTCTAGGGACCAGAAAGTGGCTGTCGTCGAAATGCGGGACAAGTGGGCGTCAAAGCTCCTAAAGCAGGGTAAAATTAAAATTGGCTGGGTGTATTGCCGAGTAAGGAGAAGGGCGGTTGTAACACGATGCTTTAGATGCTCTAGCTATGGTCATATTGCCAAAGATTGTAAAGGGCCAGATAGAAGCAAGCTGTGTTTCAGGTGCTTGGCAGCCGGGCATAAGGCGAAAGGCTGCACCGTCGTGAACCAGTGCATACTTTGCTCAGAGAGGGGAGGGGAAAGTGGAGATCTACGCCATGTCCCGGGTTCAGGTAAATGCGCCGTGTATCGGGACGCACTACAGGCCGCAAAAGACAACTTATGACGCGCATCCTACAGGGAAATATGCATCGAAGCAAAACTGCCGATCAACTTTTGTATCAGTTGGTCGCCGAGAAAAAGATTGATATGCTGCTCCTAAGCGAGCAGTATCAGGATAAGGGGGCCGCACTGTGGTACTCTGACCTTCTTGGTACTGCCGCCATTTGGGTTCCGGATGGAACACAGCAGCTTACGGGATATGGAGTAGGCAGAGGGTTTGTTTGGGTCGAGTACATGGAGGTAAAGTATTTCAGCTGTTACTTTACCCCAAACGAGGCGAGCGCGGACTTCCAGGCAAAGCTGGACGCCTTAGAGGACGAAATTCTTAGGGTGGCTGGACGGGTCGTCGTAGCTGGCGATTTCAATGCGAGGGCTATCGAGTGGGGGATGCCACAGCCGGACGTCAGAGGAAGTCGCATTCTTGAGATGGCAGCGAGAACAGGACTATTAGTGGTGAACATCGGTTCTGTTACGACTTTTCGCCGGCCGGGATATACCGAGACAATCCCAGACATCACTCTGGCATCCGAATCCTTAGTGCCACTCGTCCAAGGCTGGGTTGTCATGGAGGACTGCGGGATAAACCGGTGCGATGGAATCTGCAAAAGATGGATACCGAGAAGTTCAAAGAAGAGCTGGCGAGAGGTGTACAGAGAACAGGGACGAGAAGTAGGGATGAAAGGTCGATAACCGATAACCTTGTGGCTTCTACAATGCGCCTGATCAATTCCGCTTGTGAAGTATCCATGCCACGGAAAAAACCGCGCCATGACAAGCCAACAGTATATTGGTGGACAACCGAAATTTCGGAGTTACGCAAGAGATGCCTTATGTTACGGCGTAGGGCACAGCGTGCAAAAAACCGCTCTGAGGCAAACCTCATATCGGCAGAGCATAAAAGTTCCAGGAAGCAGCTACGATGGGCCATAAACCGCAGTAAGGCGGCCTGCTGGAAGAGACTGGCTGAGGATATAGACCAAGATCCATGGGGGCTTGGCTATAAAATTGTCACAAAAAAGCTTGGAGCTCAGAAACCGACTGGCGTAATGGACTCGGCTACGATGGAGAAAATTATCAAGGGCCTCTTCCCTAGCCACCCCGAGAGACCTAGGACTAGCTGTGGACGGGCAATAAATGTCCCCCTCTTCTCCGAAGACGAATTAGAAAAGGCGGTATTGGCTGGCAAGGACAAGAAAGCTCCCGGGCCGGACGGGATACCCGGGGAAGTGCTGAAGATGGTCTTTCGGCAAGAGTCAGCTCTGTTGCTGGAGATGTACAACTCGTGCTTGGTGTCTGGGGTCTTTAGCTCCTGCTGGAAGCGTGCACGGTTGGTGCTGATTAGGAAGGGTAAGAGTGACCCTGGCTTACCTTCATCCTACAGACCCTTATGCATGCTCGATGCTGCGGGTAAGGTCCTGGAAAGACTAATCAGGGAGAGACTAAAGGCTGCGATAGAGGCTGCGGGTGATCTATCGCCAAGGCAGTACGGTTTTAGAGTGGGGCGATCTACAATTGATGCTATCCAAGAGGTTGTTTCGGCAGTTAGAAGGGCTGAGAGTCACAATCACTTCTCAAAGCGGATTGTCCTTCTGGTGACACTGGATGTGAGGAATGCCTTCAACACCGCGGCTTGGAGAGACATGATTAGCGTACTTGAGCACACGTTTCAGGTACCGGAATATTTATTGCGTATTCTGAATGATTATCTCAACGATCGTAGCATACTGTACGAGACGGAAGAGGGGCAGAAGAAGATGAGAGTCACCGCGGGAGCGGCCCAGGGGTCGGTTCTAGGACCTGACCTTTGGAACGCATTTTATGATGGCCTGCTGAGAGCTGAGATGCCTGAGGAGACACATTTAGTCGGGTATGCTGATGATGTCACGGCGCTTATTGCTGCCCGGGATACTAAACAGGCCCAATGGAAGTTGAACCAGGTGATGAGGACCGTGAGTAGCTGGATGGCGGCGCATGGTCTAGCACTGGCCCTTGAGAAGACTGAAATTGTTATTCTGACTAAAAGGAGGACCCAAACGATTTTACCCATGTGGATTGGCAGGGAGGTGGTGGAAACCAAATCAGCGGCAAAATACCTGGGGATTATGATTGACTCCAAACTCAACTTTTTTGAGCAGATTCGTCGGACAGCAGACAAGGCTGCGAAGGGAGTTACAGCGCTGAGTCGACTAATGGCTAATGTTGGGGGCCCGAAAGCGAGCAAGCGCCGGCTTCTAATGTCGGCCGTTCAATCGGTCCTGCTCTACGGGGCAGAGGTATGGGCTGATTCATTAAGGAAAGAGATGTACCGCAAGCGGTTAGCACAGGTACAAAGACGGAGTGCGCTGCGGGTAGCCTCGGCATATCGCACTGTTTCTGAAGTGGCAGTTCTGGTTATAGCTGGTGTGACTCCAATGGAGCTACTGGCTAGGGAGCGGAAGGCTGTCTATTTTAGAAACTCAAATATAAGTAGAGAGACAGCAAGCTTGGAGGAGAGGGCCCGCACCATGGAGTGCTGGCAAGCAGCTTGGGAAACAGAGAGCAGAGGCAGATGGACAGCAAGACTCATGTGAGCGCCTGGACTGAACGGCGGCACGGGGAGGTGGGATACTATTTAACCCAGTTTTTGAGCGGCCACGGCTACTTTCGGTATTATCTACATGGGATGCGGAAGGTTACTTCGGCGGAATGTTTATATTGCCCAGGTTTTTTAGATGACGCGGAACACACGTTCTTCTCGTGTCAGAATTGGGGGGAGCAAAGGAATTTGCTGACGAGGGAGGTGGGACTATGGTCAGTACAGACTGCTGTAGAGATCATGCTCCGTGGAATATATGAGTGGGAACGAGTGGCACACTACGTGGAAACCATCTTGCGGCGGAACAAGACGGATTTGGATAATAATCCATAGCCCAGGAGGTAGCTCGTAAGGTAGCATAAAAAACAAAAAAAACTAGCTTGAAGTAATGTGAGTAACGGTTCCACGCTAGTTTTTGAAGTATGGGGAGGTGTTTTTAGTCGGTAGTCCGGAAACGGGAGTCCGGCACAACGTGCATAAAGGCATTTTCACCTCCCCTCAAAAAAAAAAAAAAAAAAAAAAAAAAAATTAATTATTAATTATTAATTATTAATTATTAATTATTAATTATTAATTATTAATTATTAATTATTAATTATTAATTATTAATTATTAATTATTAATTATTAATTATTAATTATTAATTATTAATTATTAATTATTAATTATTAATTATTAATTATTAATTATTAATTATTAATTATTAATTATTAATTATTAATTATTAATTATTAATTATTAATTATTAATTATTAATTATTAATTATTAATTATTAATTATTAATTATTAATTATTAATTATTAATTATTAATTATTAATTATTAATTATTAATTATTAATTATTAATTATTAATTATTAATTATTAATTATTAATTATTAATTATTAATTATTAATTATTAATTATTAATTATTAATTATTAATTATTAATTATTAATTATTAATTATTAATTATTAATTATTAATTATTAATTATTAATT
Organism: Tipula vernalis; assembly: GCA_958295665.1. Lineage (NCBI taxonomy): Eukaryota > Metazoa > Arthropoda > Insecta > Diptera > Tipulidae > Tipula > Tipula vernalis. The sequence continues at coordinate 242,997,187 of OY282560.1, read as the reverse complement.
ATTAATTATTAATTATTAATTATTAATTATTAATTATTAATTATTAATTATTAATTATTAATTATTAATTATTAATTATTAATTATTAATTATTAATTATTAATTATTAATTATTAATTATTAATTATTAATTATTAATTATTAATTATTAATTATTAATTATTAATTATTAATTATTAATTATTAATTATTAATTATTAATTATTAATTATTAATTATTAATTATTAATTATTAATTATTAATTATTAATTATTAATTATTAATTATTAATTATTAATTATTAATTATTAATTATTAATTATTAATTATTAATTATTAATTATTAATTATTAATTATTAATTATTAATTATTAATTATTAATTATTAATTATTAATTATTAATTATTAATTATTAATTATTAATTATTAATTATTAATTATTAATTATTAATTATTAATTATTAATTATTAATTATTAATTATTAATTATTAATTATTAATTATTAATTATTAATTATTAATTATTAATTATTAATTATTAATTATTAATTATTAATTATTAATTATTAATTATTAATTATTAATTATTAATTATTAATTATTAATTATTAATTATTAATTATTAATTATTAATTATTAATTATTAATTATTAATTATTAATTATTAATTATTAATTATTAATTATTAATTATTAATTATTAATTATTAATTATTAATTATTAATTATTAATTATTAATTATTAATTATTAATTATTAATTATTAATTATTAATTATTAATTATTAATTATTAATTATTAAAAAAATACTTTTTGTTTTTATAAAATGAAATAATATAAGCCTCCCTTAATTCATTTTTGAGTTTTGTCATTTTCCTAAATCGCTTTTTGTAATTCATAATTAAAAACAAAAAAAATGAATTAATATAAGTCGCAGCTGTTCATACAAAAATCAACTTTTTTAATTCATTTTTAAAAAACTTTCTTAGTTCAGCCTTTTTTAATTCGGTACCCCATCAAATAGGCAGTTTTCTGTTAATGGTAATTGTTACTATATGTTACATGAAATTTTACGATTTTTATGATAATCGACTGTATTCACATCAATTAGCGTTTTCATAATGTTGTAGTAAGCGGTCCGATAAAAAGCCACAAATGCCTGGGCTCCTATAATTTATGGCAATGTGTCCTATTTGTTTCCTCCGTATGGACGTCCTCAAAAATTTTCCACAAGTTATGCATCGATTAATTTTTTATTTACATTTTTATATTGTGTGTCCGTAATTCAGACATTTCTTACAGAAAAGGCGATTTGGTATGAAATAGTTTACTTTTATCAAAATATTGTCATATAGAGTGACGTTGTATGGAGTATGGAATAGTTCCAGGATCGAAAATGAGTTTAACTACTTCTGCGTATTTATCAACCAATTATGATGAAATTCAAAATGATTTTTAAAATGATTTTTGGATCAACTTCTGGAATATGGCCAAGTATGATGGAACTTGCCTATTTCTCAACCGATTATGATGAAATATGACATGTGCATTGGAAATGGGATTCTAAAATGATTTGTAAACCAAGTTCTGGAATATGGCCAGTTAGGATAGAACTTGTACATGTTTTAACTAATTTTAATGGAATTTTACTTGTGTGATGGTAATGGGATTTTAAAATGATTTTTAAATAAAGTGTTACGCTAAATGCTCCGACGCGTTCATTTGAGTTGACGTAGAATTAGGATTTAGTTAGCTTGCATTGGGGGTGTGAGTTGTTCGGTTGGGGAATTTTTTAAGGGTTGATTTGTAGTTAGGTTAAGGGTTGATTTTAAAGTGGATTAAGGGTTGACTTGGTGTTGGTGAGTTGTAAATTGAGTTGGAGGTTAAGCTGAAGATTAACTTAAGAGGTTCATTTCAGGATTGATTTGGGAGTTGAATTAAGCAAGACCAAAGTTCTGATCACCTTATGAGGTTTCAGCCTTTTATATTTTGCTTCTGATTTTATTTTTGACAAAATGGATTTTTCCAACTTGCCATTAAATACGTGTGATCGATTATTCTCAGCTTTGACTTGAATCGCTTCCAGCCTTTGTACACAGTACTTTCTTCAGAGGACCTTGTTTAAGGTTACCTCTAGACCACAAGCTCTTTGTTTTTCGCTTCGGTTGCTGGAATATTTATATGACTTCCATACTTGAAATTAAATAGACTAACTTTTATAACAGCATAAGAATTCTATCTATAAAACTAGAGCTTGCAGGTCGACTGATCTCTCAGCTGCAGGGTGACAAATGATAATCTCACCTTGACCCCACGTACATCTCCACTGTACATCTCTATCACCACCTCCTAAAAAGTGGCTTTTAATATTGGAGAGTATTGTATTATTGGTAGTACAAATAAATTTCCGCCGTTTTACAAAAGATAGCTCTAGGAGTAAATGGTATGAGTAAATAATGAGAGCTTGATGAGGCTTGTGTCAAAAAGACCTCATCAAAATATTAGTAATTTTGTGTTCATCCTTTATTTTTCTTTGTGTAAAAATATCAGTTTTTGACCCAAATAAGGGTCATTTGAAGGTAGCTTTACTTTTCTGCTACAATTAGAAGAAATCTGCGGTTGAAGTGCATCAAATGGCTGTACAAGCATATATGATGAAGTCTGTATGAGTGAATCATTGTGGCGTAAATGGTTTCAACGATTCAAGGACGGTGATTTTGACATTGGAGATAAGGAACGCAATGGAAGGCCATAATTATTCGAATATGGGAGAATGAAAGCAATTGTGAGTAAAGAACGCAAGTAAAACTTGCAAATAATTATTGGAAGTGACTCAACAAGCCATCGCCGCTCGGTTGCATGCACTTAGAATGATTCAAAAGTAAAGAAACTAGGTCAGAGACGTTGAACGGGGTTTTTCCACTTGCGAATATACATCGTTTTGTTCACCGTCATATTAGTAATATTACTGATCCCTCTCCTCTAAATGTTCCTTAAACTTATTATTATTGAGGAAATGTTAATTCCATCGAGTTGCATACATTTGTATATTTTGAATTTTCAAATGTACTGTAATTCAATTAAATTATTAAATTTTTGTTTTTTGTTGTATTTATGTACTTTGAAACATGTATTTTGTTGAAAGTTCTAAATTATAGTATATTGTACAACCATATTTCAAAAGAATGCCATTTGATAAATAAATAAATAAAATAAAAAACCATTATTATTATTGCACGTGGTCGGCAGGCCTGCATATTTGACTTATTGATATTCTGCGACAGCAGACATAAGTGACGTTGCCTTCGTAAACAGCATTGCATCGCAATTTGAATAAATATAAACCAGAATTGTAAGAACCAGAAATATAAATAATTTGTTTATACATTATAAATTATACAAAGCCAAACCAATAATTATTTAGAAATTACAGAAATATTCAAAAGTGAAAGCGCTTAAATTACACAGAAACTATACATTTTTATAACCTTCACTTACACAAAACTAACTTCCCTCATTCTCTATATCAAGAAGGTTAACCGCATTTTTTCCACTCTCGTTTTTTTATAAGAAGCTGAAAATATAGACAAAAAAATAAAAGACCAACTGTTTTTCATTCGTTTGTAGTCAATCACATTTAGATATTGTATTTTATTTATTAATTGAAATTATTTTATTCATTATATTACACAGATTAGTATTAGAGTGGCCCTTATTTTTCAACGTAATTTTTTTAAGGTCTCACCCCTACATTTATTCTATCTAGCCTAAAACTAATGCTAGAAAAAATTAGGGTCATCCGCATAATTCTAACTGGTGCCTCAGAGACTGTGAATGTTATTGTTTTTTAAAAAATTGTAATTGTAAAAATTAAATATTCGTAATTGAGCACGTAAATAAACTAACTGATACTGATAGAACTAAGTCGTAAAAGTCATTTTTGTTCAAAGCATTCACTATATCAAACAAATATTTATTATTGGTCTGGTATTGGTCCTAGTATTAGGTCTGTATTAATTCAATATTTCGTTGAAATATTGGATATCAAACAAATATAAAACATTTTATTATTATAATAAACCAAAACTTGTTTTTAGTGGTTCAACAGTTCTTGGCCATATTTTAATTGCACATTTTGATTTAAATACAAAATCAATAAAAATTATATGTGAAAATTTATGACCTAACAAATTTATCTAAATGTTCACCTTTTCTAGGGCACCTGTTAGAGATAAATAAATTATCCAAAATTTTTACCAGATACTTACTGACTTAAAAGGAAAAGATAAGGGGGTTTAGACTTATATAGTAGAAATAAACAAATTGGCTTGTTCAGAATACGTTAAGGATCCCCTAATATGTTTAAAGGTACATAATACATAGATTTTCTATTAACTTAATTAGGTATTAACTAACTAAAAACTACTTTAATATAAGCGTATGCAAAACACACACTGTGCGTGAGTCTTCTTTTATCACTCCTTCAATTCAATTGCTGAGTTTGTATAGCCTACTTCATTGCCATTTTCGACGGTGTTATTATCGGTCTTTTTATGGGATTGTACTGCCCAGGGCTGTAGCTCTCCGGATGCCCAAAACCAATATACTAAGCAACCGAATAAATAAATGCCGGCCGAAATGAAAAATACAATTCGCCATTCTTCAGCCGTCTTATTTTCAACAATAAAACCGCTGAGCAATGGACTTACAATACCAGGAATAGTTGCAAATGTGTTCCCAATACCCATCAAAACGCTAGCGTGGTTTGGTGCAATGTCTAAATGATTTACGGCAAAACCGGACCAAGCAAATGCACCTAAACCGACTGCTATCGTAATACATGCTATACACCCTATTGGATTTCTTATGTAGGCAGCTGCGATCATAAATACTGTTTGTGCTAAAAATGCCGAACAGTTAAAATATCGTCGAACTTGAGTTGTGGTTAAATATCCTTTTACTTGGCATATATCAGCCAGATATCCAGACACTCCAAGTAAAATTCCCATTGTTAAGTATGGAATTGCGGATAAAAATCCAGTTTTTCCCAGGTCATAGTTCTGTGTGTCGGTCAAAAATTTCGGCAGCTGAGTCAAAAGTGTATAAAATCCCCAATTTTCAGAAAAATGTGATGCAATGATTGCCCAAACTGCTTTCGAACGAAATATCTCTCTCCAAGGATGCTTGATTGGTTCGCGTTTCGATGTCTGTCCCAACGTATGTTGAATATAATCCAATTCCTGTTTCGAAATGTACTTATCTTTTTCGGGGCCTTCACGTACAATTATCATCCAGGACACAAACCAAATACAGCCGATAGTCCCGAAAACATAAAATATACTTTCCCAGCCAACAGTGTCGGCTAAAATACCACTCAACGGCATTGCAACAACGGTTCCGGCATAATTTCCAGCAAATGCGATGGTTGCCATTCGTGATCTTTCATATGGTGGGGCCCATCTTGCCCAAATGGCGTGGATGCATGGAAATGTAACACCCTGTAATTTATTTAAAATATAATTATTTATTTCCATGGTAAATTTTATAATAACTTTAATGTAATTTACCTCAAAAAAACCTTCAATTATTCGCACAGCTAACAACACATAAACGCTCATGCTCGCCGCCAATGGCGTTAATAATGTAAAAATAGCAGTGGCTCCTATCCCGACGCCAAACACAAGATTTCCACCAATTTTGGCAGCAACAAATCCACCAATAAACTGCGTAAGTATATAACCATAAAAGAATGAGCTGAGCACTAAACCTTCCTGTTTCGAATCCCAATCAAATTCTCTTTCCACCCCAATTGTACCATTCCCGTAGTCGACTGTTTTATTTTGTGTCATTGCAACAATGGCAATACTTAAGTTAACCCGCATAGAGTACACATTAAAAAATCCAAAAAACGACATCATTACAACAACATAACGACGTTTCTTCCAAAATCTCCATGTTAATTCATCTTCAACGGGAGGAGCACTGTAAAATAAAAATTTAAATATAAATCATTTTTTCTTGGTAATCCAATTTCATTAATAAAAAGAGAGGTGCCGACTAGGTCAAACAATAAATATTTTTTGTAAACACAATTCAATTGACCCTATTTCCAGTACTCAAATAAAGCAAAGGGAATGTTGGGAGTAATGTGATATACTGTAACTAAGGTAGCAAATACAGTTTTTTTTATCGAGTTGAGTTGATTCAAGGACACCGTACATGTATAATAAAATGACGATTTAACATTTAAATTTATCAATTTTGGTTTTGGCACGTGATGTTGTATACAATATTGTTATGGTGATTAAACCGGTATTTTAGTTCAATGGAATAACAAACCATAATCAAGCAGTCTTGCAAATCCAAGTTTATGTTACGAATTTCTGTTGAATTTCAAACCACCCTAAGCAAATGTATTCGTAAATGTACATTGTGTACGAGAATGCGCTACTTGTACTCGTGCTGGTATGTAAGTGTTAAATAATAAAAAGATTAATGATTGTGAATTGAGTTTAGTGTATGTAGATACGTGATCAAACACTTTTCTGGTTGTAAAATGTATACATTTGTACTTAAGATAAGAGGACAATTAATACGGGAATTGCCTAGTACTATTCATTTAATAAAATTAGAAGAAAAAATGTACTTTTGGATTTTGTGCTAAATAACTTGTCTCTAAATGATAGTTAAACAATAAGAAAATCGATAAATATGAATGTACGTAAGCTAGTTGTACATTGTTAACAGCTAAAAAAATAATATCTTTCGCAATAACGGACATTAAAAATCATTATTCAGGTACTGACTGACCTACTTGACTGATGAAATTATAATCAGTTTTGCATTCTAATAAATTCTTTTCTGATTTATAACAATGCTAAAATGATCTGTTAATAAGTCATTTTTAGAAAATAAAAAAATGGTCTGTAGGACAACATAGTACTCACATGACGATTTACTCGTAAGTATACCGTAAAACATTCGAAATTTATTTTCTTTGGAATTCGAAAAACCCTGCAATTACTACAGAGCGAATGAGTTAGCTTTGACTTTCGAGTGAGGCTTAAACTAAAACTAACTAACTTTGAACTAAAGTTAGTAGCTTTCGGAAAGATAAAAAATGACAGTGAAGAAGAAATAAAAGACCGCCCAAAGAGCGGAGACCACTCAAAAAACGGCGTCCTAAAATTTTAGCTTTAAATAAACTAAAAAAAAAAAAATTAAAAAAACATAATTTTACTAATACATATCTACAAAAAATTATTAAATTAAAAAGTTAAAATTGTCTTTTAATCAATTGATTTTTGTCGACGTGTTAAATACAAATATATTAATTGTAATGAAATTCGCAATATTTTCGATTTGGTAAATTAGAAAAATAAAGAGAATGATGAGTAGACCAACTTTTCAGAAACCAAACTACCAAGATAGGAACTTAAGGAGGGTTCTCATTGTTGAAGAGTAATACATTAGTATAACTTTTGGGGTAAAGTACGGAGGGCGGGGAATGATATATCTACAATTAATATATGTATTTGTCTATAGACAGTGTTTGTGTGTGTTTAAAAGCCTCGTAATCGTGCTTTTACATGTTTTTTCTCGATCTCACCATCTACGGCATAAGTTGACGTGAAAATGAATGAACCGAATAATATAATAATAAAAATTGCTTTAGGACAAAGGTTTATACAATAAAAATCACAATGACAACGTTAAATGGCAATGTAATTCAAACCAGTTAAGTATGGCTTTCTCAATTGAAAATAATTGTAATACAAAAGTAATTGTAATTGTATAAGTAATTGTAAACATAAGTAATTGATAGTAATTGTAATACATTGTAGATCCCCGTGTGGGGTTGGCTAGCTCCCCCATCGGGTGCCTCCCCAGGTGGCGGATAGGGGACCGCCTGCCAGATATGGCAGGTACCGGGGAAATCAAATACCCGGGGTGGACCAAAAGCTAGCACACCCAAGCTAAGGTGGCACTACATACGCCGATAGCTGCATGGCTAAGGGGATGCTTAGTCGCTAGTATGTGAACTCCGGTTTTGGCGACAATCGGTTTAAATCATAGCCTTCCTATGATAATGCAGAGCTCTGTCATAGGTGACCGTTTTTTCTCGTGCTACTCGTGGGAACAAAAATGAATAAAGATTTAACAAAAAAACCAACAGGAAAACAAATAGATGACGAACAGCTCACGGCTGTTACGATGAGAGCAGATAATGTGGTAAGCAATGACTTGGGGGTGAGTCACTCGAACGCAGATGAAGCCACAAGGGATGCTAGTATGGAGGAGATTGTTGAGGTTGAGGAGGCTCAGGCGCATCATAGCAGGGACGGTAACCTTAAACAGAAAAAGAGGCATAATGAAGAGGATAGACTCCAGGAAACCTCAGAAATGAGGGAGTACATCAGAGAGATAAGGGAACAGGAGGATATCACCTTAAGCAAGGGGTGGGACCTCTTGAAACAAATGGGAAACGCGGTCAGGAGGCAGCCAAACACCAATATGATTGTTAAGAACGGCTTGAAAGAACTGGAGGAGATACTGGAAGTGGTAGCCACATACCGAGACAAATGGAAGAAGGCAGAAGCGGTGCTCTGCGAATCAGAGCGAGGGTTGCAGAGCACTGTAGAAACCAACTCCCGAGGAGGCAGGAAACGAGGAAGAGAAGCATCTACCGAAGAATCTGAACGAGAGGTTAGAACCAAAATGGAGTTACCTTTGGGAAAGAACGAGGGATGGCAATTGGTCGTCAATAAACAACAAAGGCAGGTCAATAAGCGCTCTGACAAGAAAACCAATACAGCATCGCCACAAGGGGATACTGTTGTTGGCACAAGGCCCGGTGTGGAAGGTAAAGGTAGGAGGAAGAGACAGAGAAAAAGGAAGCGGCCAAGCAAGCGAACGAAAAATAACGCGGTGGTTGTCAAACCGGCCGAGAAAAAAACGTACGACGAGGTCCTTGGTGCTATTCGACAACACGTGTGTCCGGATAACCCGGAACATGAAATCAGGTCAATAAGGAAGACCACGGATGGAGGAGTGCTCCTTGAACTGGGCCGCGGTGTAAATCCCGGAAAGCTTAGGGATACTATCCAAGCGGCGGTTGGAGAGATCGGAGTGGTTCGCGGCCTGATACCTCGGTCGAAAGTCGAAGTTACTGATTTGGACAGCTTTACCACCGAAGAAGAAGTGATAGCGGCAATCAAGCGCGATTCTGGTGATATGGCAGGCGACGTCAAAGTAACGCTATTCAAAGCAGATAAGCGGGAACAGAAAAAAGCGGTCATCGAACTAGATGATCTAGCTGCCAAAAAACTGCTTGACCAAGTACGTATCAAGATTGGCTGGGTCTTCGGGCGCATTAGAGTGAGGACCGAGGTACAAAAATGCTTCAAGTGCCAAGGATATGGACATATCAGGAGTAACTGCGCAGGTCCCGACCGCAGCAATAGCTGTTGGAAGTGTGGCGAAAGTGGGCATAAGGCTGCGGCGTGCGAGCTGCAAGCGAAATGTCATATATGCGTTGGGAAACCCGGCGGCAACAACCACGTACAGGGATCGGGCAGCTGCGAGACTTTCCAGGGGCTTTTGCGGCGAGCGAAGGAAAATAAACGTAGATGAAGGTCCTACAAGGAAACTTGAATGGATGCAGAGCTGCGCAGGATCTCTTGGCGCAGCTTGTCTGTGAAGCAGAAGTCCAGATAGCAGTTATTTGCGAGCAGTACCAGAATGATAATCGTCCAAACTGGTTCTCAGATCCCTCGGGGTCTGCGGCAATATGGGTGGTCGACACCCATGGAGTACGCATCGATGCCCATGGTTCTGGAATTGGCTACGTCTGGCTAAGAAGCCGAAACACTACTCTTTATAGTGTGTATCTGTCACCGAACGATACAATTTTGGAGTTTCAATCCAAATTGAATGGACTGGAGGATTCGGCTCGTGATGTAACAGGGGCACTAGTGCTAGCTGGTGACTTCAATGCACGCGAACTAGAATGGGGTATGCCACACCAAAATACCAGGGGGAGACATATACTGGAGATGGTCGCAAGACTGGATTTATGCGTTCTAAACCAGGGATCTACGCCAACATACCGAAGGCCAGGGTTCGGCAGCTCCATACCGGACATAACATTAGTATCAGCACGGCTGGTGCCATTGGCAAAAGATTGGAGAGTGATGGAGGATTATACCGCAAGTGATCACAACTACATCAGCTTTCAATTGCACGACAATGAGCGAAAAACACAGCGAGCGAAGTATCGTAGTTTACTGAGCTGGAACACCACCAAGCTGGACAGCGAAAAGCTCCTTACATCTGTCGAGATGAGCCTCACTAATAACCAATCGGTTTTACAGGAGATTACGAACAGAGCCGAGATTGAGGCGGCTGTTGAAAGCATTACACGGATAGTTCAACAAGCTTGCGACTCTTCTATACCCCGGAGAAAACAGTGGAGTGGAAGGAAACAGGCTTATTGGTGGACAAATGAGATCGCAGAGCTGAGAAGGAAAGCTCTGCAGCTTAGGCGAAGGGCGCAACGAGCACAGGGCGGAGAAGAAGCAATTGCTAAGTCAGCTCAGCACAAAGCCGCAAAAAAAGAGCTCGGCATAGCCATTCGTGCGAGTAAAGCGCAATGCTGGAGAACCATATGTAACCAGGTGGATAGCGATCCATGGGGCAGAGGATACAAACTTGCCACTCGAAAGCTGGGGCTGTTCAGTACGCACGTCGCGCTGGATGCAGAAACGATGACAAATATTGTTGATGCTCTCTTTCCAACACACTTGCCTAGGGTAGAAGACGATGCTGAAATCCAAGTTGGAGAAATTCACGCATTCACAGAGGAGGAGTTGGTATATGCGGTGACCAGCCTAAAAAATAAGAAGGCACCGGGACAGGATGGCATACCAGTGGAGGCGTTGAAGGTGGCTGTTAGTAGATACCCGCACCTGTTACTAAAACTGTATAATGCATGCTTAGTAGCAGGAGTGTTTCCTTCACGGTGGAAGACGGCCCGTCTAGTATTAATAAACAAAGGGAAAGGTGGCGATCCCAACTCCCCGTCATCATACAGACCTCTCTATATGTTGGAAACAATGGGGAAGCTGCTGGAAAATCTATTAAAGCCTAGGCTGGAAGTTGCCATATCTATTGCTGGTGATTTGTCTCCAAGACAATATGGCTTTCGGAAGGGGCGGTCAACTGTAGATGCAATAAAGAAGGTAATTAGCGCGGTTGAAAGAGCTGAAACTGCCTGCCACGCGGCGAGGCCTTTAGTATTTCTAGTGACTCTGGATGTGCGAAACGCCTTCAACTCGGCCAGATGGGAAGACATGATTGAGGCTTTGCAACGATCTTTCGCTGTCCCGAACTATCTTCTACAAATAGTTCGAGACTACTTGAGGAATCGTAGACTGGTATACGAGACGAAAGACGGCAAAAAGATGAAGGAAATCACTGCTGGAGTAGCCCAGGGGTCAATTCTTGGTCCCGATCTGTGGAATGCAATGTATGATGGCCTGTTGCGACATGAGATGCCGGAGGAAGTATTCCTGGTTGGATATGCAGATGATGTTGCCGTTGTAATAACATCCAGAAGCACAGCTTTAGCTCAATACAGGCTGAATCAGGTGATGAGAAGAGTCAACGTTTGGATGGATGAGCACGGTCTACAGCTGGCAATCTCAAAAACTGAAATCGTAATGCTTACAAAACGGAGGATTCCAACAGTCATCCCTATGCAGATTGGAAGAGAAGAGGTGATGACAAAAGGTGCGACGAAATATCTGGGGGTTGTTTTAGACAGTCGACTAACCTACTGGGAGCATATTCGCAGGGTTTGTGACCGGGCATCAGTTGTAACAGTGTCACTCGGAGGACTGATGGCGAATGTGGGCGGCCCTCGCTCTAGCAAGCGAAGACTCCTGATGTCAACGGTGCAGTCGGTCCTGCTGTATGGAGCTGAGATCTGGGCTGGTGCAATGGAAGTAAGGAAGTACCGCACGAGAATGTTGTCAATACAGAGACGCGGGGCACTAAGAATTACATGCGCTTATCGCACGGTGTCCGGAGCTGCGGCCTTGGTTGTCGCTGGAGTCATCCCGATAGACCTGATGGCGCTCGAGCGTCGGGAGATATACCGGTTGAGTGCAGAATTTGGAAGGAGTGATTCTGCGATGAGAACCCGCAGTGGCACGCTCGTAGCATGGCAACAACGGTGGGACGAGGAGAGTAGCGGTCGATGGACGGCCAGGTTGGTAAAGGTACTTAGTACCTGGATCAATCGGAGGCACGGGGAAGTTAACTTCTTTGTTTGCCAGTTCCTGACGGGGCATGGTTACTTTGGAGCCTACTTGTACCGAATGGGAAAGCTGAGGACCCCTTATTGCCGGTACTGCCCTGAAGAAAGTGATGACGCTTGTCATACTTTCTTTGGGTGCGCTCAATTCAATGAAGAAAGAAACCGGCTCACCTCAGTGGTGAAGGTGGTTACACCTGACACCATCGTGGAGGTGATGCTACGGTCGGAGGAGGCGTGGGATGCAATAGCACTCTACGTCGAATCTACGCTACGGAGAAAGAGGGAAGAGGGGTGCTTAGTGGATTCCTAGGCGAGAAGTAATCGAGGGGCCCTGACAGGGCTGGCAGCACGGGACAGACTGAAGTAATACGAAAGTGGTTCCGGTCCGGTTTTCCCGTGGGCTGTAGGTGATTTTTAGTGAGTAGGTGACAGGAGCAGCTGTCAAATCTCACACTGTCGGGCGGCGTCCATCGCCGTTCGACGAAAGTCTTTTGAAGATTTTTTGCACCTACAGAAAAAAAAAAAAAAAATACATTGTAGATCATAATCGTTAGTTAATGTTCATAAACGAGTTAAAATCTTAATTTCAACTGACAGAAATTGCCTTGAAGTTTATGTGTGATGAACTTGGCCAAATTTTGCTTTCTAACTCAAATCAAAATATTGGAAAGTGAAATTCTAAGGTTATAACAAATTCTAATTTAGTTTCCAATGTAAATCATTCCCAATCCTCATAATATCAAACAATACGCTTACAAAATCATTATACATCTAACATATGTCAACTCCAGTGAAAATCGTCTTAGGAAAGGATGTATATCATAACAATTGACATTTTTATTATCTTCAAATTTTTACAATAACACAATATTTAATATCAACTATATCTTTCGTAAATAAATTTAAACGAAGTAAAAATACCTGCAAATAATATTTATACTATTTATAAATAAAATTATTTCAAATACTTTATGTTTAATTATACTTTATTTAAATTCTATGTAATAAAAAATTAGTAAAAAAAATGTAAAATCCAATTTATTTATTTAAAAAGAAAAAATTGAAAAATATACACCATTTTTATGGTTTCTAACATTTCAAAGGGTGAGTTTTCAGTTTTTAAAAGGTGGCAATTTTCACTTAAGGAGTGTATTTTACTCGAAGTTTGAAAGTATTTACCTTTAAATTTACGTTTTTTTAATTCTAGTTTATTAAAAATGTACACCATTTCGTGGTTTTTAACATTTAAAGGGTAGATAATATACATTTCAAATGGTGAGTTTTTGTTTTTAAAGGTGGTGATTTTCACTAAAAATGTAAAATGCCTTTCAACGCAATGTATGAGTTAATTATAAATAGGGCAAACATTCAACATTAAATTTAGAATATTTAAGACTGTTGACAAAGAGCTTGGCTGCTCGAAACGTATATATAAAAATATAAAAAATTTTAATTAACACTATAAGATAAAAAATATTCAGTATTTTATTTAATTTTATTTTTTCAAAAATAAAAAATTTATTACTAAAAATGTGTATTATACTTGAAGTTTGAATGTATTTACCTCCAAAATTATGTTTTTTAGCTCTTATTTAAAATGTTGTTTTAAAGATAATTCACTTTAAAATAGGGTGATTTCACACTTAAAGTTTTCACACATTCTTTTGATTCACATGAAAATGAGAATTAACTACTTTTAAAATAGGTTACTTGTTTCTTACCTTAAAAGTAGTTAAATCACATCGAAATTTCTAAGATTGTATAAAAAAACCGAAAAAAATCAATCAAAAATTTATTAAAGTGTATGATCGAAAAAATGGATAAGAAACCAGGGAAGGGTTGTCGAACTAAAATTGAGTGACTGATATTGACGATTAGGTTGGGCGTTGTATTTGGGCGCTAGTCTAGAGTTGAGTTGGATTTCATTTGCGGGTTGTGTTGCACAGTGAGCAGTTCAGCGGGCGATTTATTTGTATGTTTAACTAATGGTTCAATAAGATTTTGCTTGAGTTGAGTTCATGTACGCGTAGTTTTTAAAGCCATGTTGATTTGGGAGTTGAGTTGGGCGTGAGTCTGGGGTTCATTTAAGGGCTGGCTTGAAGGTCGAGCTAAGGTTGTGATGGGGTTGCACTAGAATGAGTTAGGTTTGAGTTAAAGTTGAATTGCGATCGAGTCGAGTAGGAGTCAGCGGTTAAGTTGGGAATTTATTTGGGGTTGAGTTGGAATTTATCCTGAGTTGTTTTGAGTTCATATACGAGTGTAGTTTTTGGAGTCGTGTTGATTTTAAGATTGAATTGACGTTAAATTTGGGGTTAGGCTGGGGGTTGAGTTGCGGTTCGAGTTAGAGGCTGAGTTAGAAGGTTTCAGTTGAAGCTTATTTGGATTGGGGAGGAGTTCGGTTGAGTAATAATTTGGGATCGAGTTGAGGGTTGAGTTCATACACGTATGTAGCTTTCGAATCGAGTTGATTTCAGATTGAGTTAGCCATTGAGTGTGAAGTTGTGTGGAGGGTTGAGATTTGGTGCGGACTAGAGTTGAAGTTTAGCTGAGGTTGAGTTAGCTGGCGTTGTGGTTAAGTGAGGGGTTCGGTTGGGGAATTATTTGAGGTTGTTTCGTGGATTGAGTTAGGCATTGAGTTTGGGGTTAGGTTAAGGGTTGAATTAGTAATTGATTTGAGAGTTGGGTTTGAGGTTGAATCGTAAATTGATTTGGAGGTTTAGCTGAAGATTGAGTTAAGAGGTCCAGTTAGGGATAGATTTGCAAGTTAAATTATTTTTCAGGTCCGTATTTCTGATCACCTCGTTGAGTTTCAGCCCTTTATATTTTGGTATTATGAAATACAATTTTTTTGCGAATAAAATCTTGGCATGTGGGTTTGTTTACATACGTTAAGTATGTAATAAACATATTATTTTATTTATAAATACTAAAAAAATAATCAAAATAATAATAAATTTGGCAAAGCCAAACCATAAGCAAAAAAAAAATGTGATTAAGCGTACCCAGCATGAAGTAGGCAAACTATTCAACGAATTCCTACTCAGGAATTGGGTAGTGCAATTGTTGTTTTAAATTGTCACATAAAATACGGGGGTTGAAATTCCATAAAATAATAAGTGAAATCTTTGCTGTCAAAATCAAGAAGAGGCAAATAAAATAAATATTGTATTCTAATAATGATTACGTAATTTTACAAAATCTTAGTTTTAATGAACATTCAATTTATTATTTTAAATTAAATGTTATATAATAAAAACATAAATTATTTAAAATATAGGTCAGAAAAAGTATACTTGATACTCTTACATTTTTCTAACATGATTGCCAGAAATTGAGTCAAGTAGCCATTAGAATAGCTTGTACATTCCAGAACAGTATTTATCAACCGGTGTTCCGCGGTGGTTCCGACTTTAATTCGCAGAACAAGTGGAATTAAATCCGAAAAATATTAATAAAAAAAGTGTGATTAAACTCTAAAAGAAATTAGTTAGTTTCGGAGAATATTTCATCAGTTTTTCCGAGATCAATTAATTTTAGCGTAATAAACTGAGGTATAATTTTTCAAAAACTGGTTACTCTCGGGTAGCACAGAAATCATTAACGTATTATTTCTGTTGGATGAAGGAGAACTATCAAGTGAAAAATTTTTAGGTGCAATGCGAGAAAGCTAAGGGAACAACTTTATCTTTTAGTACACATAAAGAAAAATCGGTAAATTAAATCGGTAAATAAAGATCTTTATCTTCTGGTGTGGTATGAAACTCGCAGTTTTTCCCGATCTAACTTAACTTCAATTATTTTCCGAGTTTAATTTCACTTTAGTGGATTTAAGCTAGCATATTTTTCCCAGTTCATCTTCAATGTTTTAAGATATTAATTTTTGTGACCTTATTTCATTGCACCTCCGCGGATAGTTTACAAAAATACGTATAGAAATTTTTAAAATTGTTTTTTTTCCTCAAAAACTATTTTTTTCATAAACTAAAATGTCGGATTCTTGGAAATTCCTGCTGTCGAGAGAGGAAGCTTGTAATTTTTGCTGGTTCATAAAAAGGTGCATCTGTTTCTCCATCTATTAGATTAACGGTTACAAATAAATCCCTCCTGGAAAGATTTTATAAATGTTTTAAGCACATACCCTAATTATGGAGTTTTAAAAAAATATCTGGTCCGTGCAAAATTAATCGAGTATATTAGTGGTCTTCGGTGCGAAGGTTTTGCTTCTAAAGACTCTTCTGTTGGTTTTAATACAACATTTTTATCCGTATTCAAAACCAACATAAATCTGTGGTTTTTTTTAGAAACTAGTTAACATTTTAAATGTGCATTGTTGAGAAAATGCATTTGAAATAAAAAATCGCAATAACTTTTAGTAGACTTTATTCAATTTTTTTTTTTCGATTTTCCGGAGAAATCGAAGAAAATATTGAATCAAGTTTAAATTCTCGATGTAAATCTTAATGGGCCTGCGAGTTTATTAATTGAATCCATGAAATTTACAAACCTAAATTAATTTAATTATATAAGAAATTCGAATTTTAGAATATTGGATTTAGTTCTTTCTGCCGTTGATAAAGTATCAAAAGTTGATCGACATCATCCACCATCTTATTGTAGATATTTCTTTTAAATGTCATAAAACTGTACCGGTGAACTCGATATCTATTAGAAATTTTACTAACTGTGATTTTACTCTACAAACAATAAAACAGCAAAAATTTAATTGGCATCAAGAGTTTCACAATTTAGATGTCAATGAGTCGTAATGATCTTCTACAATAAAATTCAAAACTTAATTAACAAAAACATACCCTTTTCTTTCCAAATAAAAGCAATTTTACTAAGTGGGATTCATCTAAACTGGTACTTTTAACTATGTATATTAAAAATGATCCAAAAAACTTTTAGTCCTATGTTAATTCGTATAAAAGGATGAATACTATGCCAACTAATTTTAAGTGTAATGATTCAATAGCAACTTCCTCAAAAGATATTGTTGATCTATTTGCTTCATATTTCAAATCTGTTTACCATGAAGTTGGGACGAATTCTCCTGATTATAGTACTATTGTTGAACTTGATGACATTGTAATAAATAAATTTCACGTAGCTGAAGAACTTGATCATCTAAATGTTAACAAAGGTGAAAGGCCTGATTTGATAAAATGTTGATTTTACAAAAATGTTTCTGTTACAATTCAAATTCCACTTTGCATAATATTTAATAAAATGTTACATCAGGGTGTTTTCCCAACCGAATGGAAAAAATGTATGATCATACCAATAATTAGGACTGGCGATAAAAATATAGTCACAAATTATAGGCCAATAAGCATTTTGAATTGATGTAGTAAGATTTTTTTAAAAATTTTAAGCAAAAAATACATAATCAAATTAATCATTTTCTAACGCCAATTCAACATGGTTTCAGACAATGTCCACTGTAACTAATTTATTAGAATTTTCTAATTATGTGTATGAGTGCATTGATAATCGTCGTGCTACTGATGTTATGAATACTGATTTTTCCAAGGCATTTTTTACAGTGCAACATACAATTCTTTTAGCGAAACTTAAAGGGTCACTCAAATAATTTACTAAATCTAGTTCATTCTTATCTTTGCAATAGAATTATGTTCGTACAAATTAATAATATCCGATCATTTAATTTTTGTCCAGAATCTGGGGTTCCTCAAGAGTCTATACTTGGACCTCTTCTTTTTCTCTGTTTATCGATGATACTGCAAATATATTTCAAACTAAAGCGCTCTTGTCACCAACTTGTTTGAATGATTAGTACAATTATAATTGTCTTAAATTAAACATCTCGAAATGTTTTGTTGTTAAAATCAAACCAAGGGAGGGTTTTGTTGGATTTATTTTTTGTATAGACAATATTTTATTAGTAATAAAGACCAGACGATTGACTTAGGTATAACTATAGATAAACAATTTAAATTCAATGTTCATATTATTAATAGGGCTTATAAAATTTATATTTCGTATTAGTACTGACTTTACCAATTACAACTCATTGATTTTATTGTTTAACTCTTTGATTCGTAGTATTTTGGAGTATGGTGCGCCTATCTGGAATCCTCAATATAAAGTGTACATCGACTCAATTGAAAGAGTACAATAAAAATTTACGAGTGTTGGAAATTTTTTTGGATGAATTTTGTTTATTTAAAATTTTAAATTATGCCATCTGTCCAAATTTACGAAACAAAATTAAAATTTACCAGCCAGTTTTGTATAACGTGTGCGAGGCGGTTTACTTTGATATTGATACATCCAAAACTAATATGGTTCTAAATTCACCATTAATGGTGACTTTAGACTCAGCACAATCTTATGTTTAAAACCCACGAAAACCTTGAAATAGTTTCTTCTAAGTATTCAAAAAGATTATTAAGGACAAGGTCTTTTATTTGGGTTCTCTTAAATAATATTAAAAATTGTATACCATTTTTTTTGTTTTGTAATAGATTTATTTTGTAATTTAACTTTAAAGAATATTTTTCTTTTTTATTTTCTTTTCTTTAATTTTAAAAATTCATTTTTATTTAAGAAAATATTTAACTAAATTATTATTATTTTAAAAATGTAAAATTAATTTTTGTATTATTATATTATAATGTTTTATACAACTAACACATGCATAGAACTAAAAAAATTTGGTTTAGCGCACTCACTGTGAAAGAGGCAAACTAAATGAGGAATTGAATTTTAAATATAATCAATTTATCAGGAATTCGACGAATTCTACTGAGGAATTGGATAGTGCAATTGATGTTGTAAATTGTCAAATAAAATGTAGCTTTTATGTCAATCACTAAAGTAACTGAAAAAATGTGATTCCGCTATCTTATTTCATATTTAAATATTATATAAAGCTCACTAACATGCTGGCCGAATTAGTGTACATTTATTATACGGTATCTATCATATGAGAGAAATGGTTGTAAAAAAATTTGTGTTGGTTTTGTTAAAATAAATGATCGAACAAATATACTTATGTCATTCATCATCCGACAAAGTATAATTTGACATTAGAACGGGAACTTCTAGTTGTTTTTTATTAATTTTCAAATTTTAAACTTCGATCGTCCACATCTTATCAAATGGCGTTTGTGACAAACGACTGGTCAGTCGACGATATTTAAAGTAAAGTAGCAGATAGCGTGCGGGTCGCAGTGTCTTTGAGATTAGGTTTTTTATCTAGGGTAATTGTTACTGGGGAACCAAAAATCATCGAATTATTCACGAGAATGTCCAATTCGAAGAGAGAAGAGAATTTTCTCAGAAGGAATCATTGGAGCATTAGTTTTTGAAGACAATGATGGCAGAGCAGCTAGTGACTTTTGGCATCAGAAGGGAGCCTGCTTGGTTGCTTGAGTAGAATCCCAGCCACCCAGAACACCCATTAATACATTGGACAACACCAATAATAATCTAAAACGCTATCAATCGTCCACAGTCTCTTGCCGATCTGATAAACAACATTCGATAAGAAATTGCCAACATTTCGACCGAAACACTGCGCCACGTCATGAAAAGTGCTCATAATCGAGCCGAAGCATCAATGCCAAAGGTGGCCATTTATCGGACATAATTTTTCATACCTTTCGTCCGTTTACAACATTGGACACCACCAGACTTTTCTTGCGTGGCAATCTAAAAAGCAACGTCTCAGAGTCTCTTGCCGATTTGAAAAGCAACACTCGACAAGAAATTGCCAACATTTCGAACGAAACACTGCGGCACATCATGAAAAGTGCTCAAGAAAAAGCCTAAGCTTACCTAACAAAACGAATTGTAATGAATTCTAATAAAAGATATTAATCGTAATTTTGAAGAATTGTTTTTTAGTTATTCAACAAACAAATCGTTTATTTAATGCCACCCTTATATAATTGGATTTTCTGTAACTTTGCACCGTTTTGAATTTTAAGTTCAGGCTACCTTACCGAATTTTTCAAAAACTTTTCTTACAAAATTCAAGGCTAATGAATATATTTTTGTAATTTTTTGGAATTGCCAATTTTCGACTTAATAGGCAAATTTAAAATTTTGGATTTGGTTCACCGACTTTAAATGCAAAATTTGTGATTACATTACATTTAGAATTTTTCATTTTAAATAATAAACCATAGCTAAAGAAGAGAAATTTAAATTTTTAGTTTTGCCCTAAATTTGGTATGTTGATATTTGAGATTTCAAATTATATGAAAGAAAATTTTCTGCAATTAATACTATTTTGTACAATTAAAAAACACCAACAATTTTCACTTACTTAAAAATAAAAAAGAGCAAAATTTTATTTTTGAATTTATTTACTTTTATTCATTTAAAATTACAACTACCTAGTTTCGATCTTGTAAAGATCAATTTTACAAGATCGAAACTAGTTGTAATTTTAAATGAATAAAAATAAATAAATTCAAAACTAAAATTGTGCCTTTTTTTATTTTTAAGTAAGTGAAAATTGTTGGTGTTTTGTAATTATACAAAATAGTATTAATTGTAAAAAGATCACTTACGTCACTCCGCTTCAAAAATATTTTTTTTTTTAAATTTTTAATATTAAAATTTTCTGACTTCAAATTTTAAATTACATATGTTTTGTTTTCGTATATTCGTTTCGTTTTTAGTTTTTTTTTAAATAATTTGAATTTTATGATCCAAAAATTTATTCTATTTATTTTGCTCAAACTAAAAGCATCAGAAGTGTGTTCATAAAATCTACAATGTAACAATGACAGCCAGAAAGACAGTATTTAGCAGGGTAGAAAATTACAATGTAAGTGTATGAAGGCTTTGTGGTTACAATATTGTTACAATGTAGAGTTTATAACACAGTCAAGCATCTAATCTTTATGTCACAACAATTTTGTCAAAACGTCAAAATGTTTTGTAAACGTAGGAAAATGATTAAAAGTTAAAGGTACGCCTTAAAAAAAAGATTAAAAATTGAACGTATGTTTTTATTGCACATTACAAGAAATTTATATCGAGTTTTTCTTCGCTAAAATTTCCTCTTGGTTCCTGTCTAGGTAAATTTTTAATAATTCATTTGAAAGAAATTTGTTTAAAATACTTAATTTGAATTGGTGAATTTTATGTTTTCAAATATTTGCATCTCTTCCAATCGAAGTTGGATTTATCATTTTGAATTAAATCCACCCTTTAATATTTGAAACCAAATCTACAAATGCAGTTTTCGTTTCACCTTTATCTTGATTTGAAATTGTTGAGAGATTTTTAGAGTTGGTGAGGCTATTCTAATAAACGAAATAACGAAGTACTCGTAATCCTGAGGGGATAAATCTTAAAAGTAAAAAAGTACAAGAAACACAAAATGCTGAAATGTGAAATTGCGAATACAGATTATCTTAATTCGTTTAATATGTTAGAGGTGTGGAGCCTAAGCCAAATGCGTATTTTCGACAAATTTTCAAAATAAATGGAGCAAAAAACTTCGATTAAAAAAAATCAGCGTTGCAACGCGATAATTATTTATGCATCCAGGTCCAAAGAAAATATCACTCTGGAGTGAGTGTGAGGCCATCGCAATAGTTATTAGGGCCGCGGGCCGTATCCCGCAAGATAGAATAACTATTCCGCTATGTCCCTCATAACAGGCCTTTTTATAGAAGTTGTAAATTATTTACAAATCATTGTTTTTGAAACGTGAAAGGCGTTTATATAGAAGGAAATGTTTTATTAATAAAACCTAAATAATGGAAGAGTTTACTCAACATAAGCTAAAAACCATATATTTGACTTGTCCATTTTGTGTTTACACAAGATTCTTGGACTTATATATTTTGCAAATTCAGAATAGTTTAGATTTTGATATAATTCTTGCATAAAGCCGACGACCAATTTTCACACGTTTTATAATATTACCATAGAAAAATTAGTATAGAAGCATATTTTGTATGGACGAAATTTACCATCATTGTGTATTTTCGTATTTCTTTGAGTGATTTTTGTTTTTAAGTGGGACTGAAAGGTCGATAGAAATTTGATATCATATTGCCTCTTTCTATTCTTCGTTCGGCAACAAAAAATACAAATAGATTAATTTTAATAGTGTGTTGGTTGTGTACACACAACCCACATATAATTTGTTTTGTTTTTTTTACGAACTTTTGCAAAGAATCGAACATTTTTCTGTTTCTCATAACAACCAATGTAAAATTGATAGTTTTGATTTTCAATTTTATTAATGAATGAAAAATTAATTTTGTTTGTGAAAAATACTTTCTACGAGAGCATATCGGGTTTTCTCGATTGACAATGAACGCTGTTCCCCGTTTAAATATAACTATTGCAAAGTTTTTTTATTTCCTCCGGATAGCTGTGATCGAGAGCCGTCATTTTTCTACACCTAAGTTTAAATTTGATGCGCTGTTTGTTGGTAAACTAAACTTATTTAACATCACACTATCATTTTTAATTCAATTGTTTAGCGAAAACTTGATATAAAAAATATTTGGCTCTACCTATTTATGCGGAGCGCTATCGGGAGCCACTTTTTATATGACGGCTCTCGATAGCAGCTATCCGGAGCGAATAAAAAAACACAGCTTATTTCATCTGAAGTAGTGACGAATGATACTTTTGAACAAATTGAAAGATCTACGCAAGTTCAAAATTGTGTGTTTGTAGGAACACAAACTGAAAATGACGACGACACCGAATTCCTAAAATTAATAAATTTAGTGAATTGTTCTCATTGTTCTGGTAATAATGTTATAATCAATGATTGTTCAAGTTGTAGCAAAAAATCAAAACAGTTAAACTGATATAAAACAAAACTGCGAAATTTGCAAAAAAAAATGAATCTTTTGAAAATGGCAAGTAACAAATACAAACGAAATTTTCAAAATTTAAAAACAAAATATAATTAATGCAAAAGTGCTACCATCCAAGACACAATTGGCCAATTAGATGTGAATATAAACACTAAAAATGTCAGTAAGCTGTTATTAAAACAAAGCTTCTTTTGCAACAAAGAGGACAAAATATTTGCACAATGTTTATATTACAAATCTGCATCAACCTACAAATATTTAAAAGATATCATAAAATTGAAATTACTATCAGTATCATCAATTTATAAATGGTCGCCGATCAAATTTATTCCAGCTGGGATTAACGAAATCCTGATGGAACAGCATAATTCTTTTTTTTTTATTAATTTGCCGTCCACTTCTAAGATTTGTGTGTTGAGCTTTGACGAAATTACCATCAAACAAGAATTAACATATATTATTTTATTGGATAGAATTGAGGGGTTCTACGATGATGGACACGGCAGAAAAAATCAATTGGCTACTTCTGCTATGTTTTTTATGACGCGGTCAATCAACGGAGAGTGGAAATACGTTCTAAATTATGTTTTAATTAATAAGACGTTCTCGGCAAGCAAATTATGTGATTTAATTAAATAGAATTTAAAAGTTTGTCAAGAAAAACTAAATTTAAATGTCTTCATGTTAACATGCGATCAAGGCGCTATTAATCTACAATCTTAAAAGCAACTCGGGATTACACCAACAGAGCCTTATTTTCATTTCAATGGAAACCCTATTTTAGGATGTTTTATGGACTCAGCATTACCAACAGCTCATTTTGTAGAGCGGTGTAACAATATATTTGATTGTTTAAACTGCAGGAATTTCTCATTAAAATCGCCGTTTGAGAAACCTTTAAAAGTAGGTAATAACGTCCACAAATATTTGAACGACAGCTTAGGATTTTTGGAAAATTTAAAAATAAATTCGAAAAATGAATATTATTTTAAATGTATTAAAGGATTTCAAACAACAATTAAAGCGTAATTATTGGTGATCGAATATTTGAACAAAAATTGTAACATGTAAAAATTGTAATTGTAACTTATATACTGGTAGAATCAACCAAGATTGCCTCGAAATTTTTATTTTCAAAGCTACGGGCTAAAGGAGGATTTAACTACACACCTAATAGGCATGAAATAGGAGTACATTTCGCCAATATTTTGGTTACAAAATTAATATTTAGTAGTGCCTATTCCAATTGTTTGGCGGATGACGGAAGTTTGGTTGAGTTGGAGTGGGGAACGTTTCAAGAAGACTTTAAAGCAAATCTATTTAACATCGAGGTAGACATTGAACCTGGTATAGAGGAATACAACGTCGCAATTAAGAATGAAAACAGTAAAGCCAAACGAAGAAATAATAACTCCGTCTGATATATTAATTACTAATTTTTCTATGATATTATGGTGAATTTGGTCGTACCGGAAATATTGCTGATAATTAAATTTTTTATATTAACTTTAAATTCATTATAATTTAACTTCTGTAGAAATCGCTCATCAATTGATAAAACTAGATAAAATAAAAAAAACATAAGTTAGTTGTGGAGTCAAATAACAAGCTTAACAGTTGTAATTGCAAGCGCGGCACATTCTATAGTTTGGAAGCGTATTGAGAAAAAAAGTAGTCTAAACAAGTTACAAGTAGAACAGTTTATTCGTGGTGGCGAACCAAAAAAAACTTCGGCAAAATGTTCCTAAAAATTAAATCGATTTTGGTAGAAGTTGAAACGCCGTAGAAAAAAAATTAAAAATTAAAAAAAAGGTTTCCGAGTTTAATTCCATAATTTTCCGAGTTCTTTTTTTTTTTTTTTTGCTTATTAAACTCAGATGTTCTGCTGACTTAAATTTTCATGCTCATGTGCAATTCTGGAAAATGCGAAATAATAAAAAACTATACCCCGCAGAGGCAAACCGCGGAACCTGATGGATTCCACAGAACTGCCTTCCAAGCGGTCGATAAACCAACGTTTGGTCGGACTATTGTTCATACATAACAGACCTAATTCTCGGGAAACTCTAGATGAAGATTACTTTTTAACTATATTTATCATCTCAAACTAAGTTAAGTTTATAATGGTAAGCTAATAATTAAATAATTTTCGGACAAATAGTTTTTCAAATTTTTAGTTTTTTGTTTAAAAACAATTTTAGGTTAATTCGAAAGGCAAGTACAAATCCACTTTAGGTTCTATGTCAGTATTTTAAAAAATGAATAAATATATGGTGGAATTTACGCGGTGAAGTATTTTAACATAAAATGTTGCTGAAATTACACATTTCATTGATCCATGTTTGAGAAATAGAGTGTTGGAAAAGTTTAAATGGGTTTTAAAATGAATCCAAGATTCAAAGAAGAGGCAGGCTATTTTTTAAAAAATATCCGTAATTTTTTTAAATGTTCACTCTATAAATCGTTTTATTTTTAAAGTGTATGGTAAAAACTAAACAAAGTATTAAATTTGAAAAAGTTATTTAGTTTTCATGGTATACGGTGTTATGTTATCAAATTAATGACAAGTATCAAATACACATTTTCCATGGTTAGTTTATTTATGTAGTATCTCTCTATATCGTTGATATTTTCATATTTTACTGCACCCATTACCAAATAAGTAATAAGAATTTTAAAACTGTCATATCATTATTGTTATTATTATTTATTTGTGTTTATTTTAGATCTAACTAAAGCATCGACTCGATTCTACTGCTAAATACGCATTCATTTATATAGAACGAAACTTTGGCTGCTACGGTATAAAGTAGGACGGTAAAATAGACTACAAAAGAGCTGGGAGTACATTGAGCCCCAGAAAAGATTGCATAAATGAAAACATACAAAAAAAAGAACGGAACATAGAATCCATTTACACCTATAACCTGTCTCCATCCTTCAGGAAGCTTAAATATACTATTTTTTTACAACTCTTCAGAACTCATTTAATTTTTATAGATTCACCAAACATCTGTGGGGGCTTTCATTATATCGTTGGAAAATTTGTTCGATTTAACTGAACTCATACAACTTACTGAATTATAAATCGTTTCGTCTATGAACCGTTTGAGGAACAAATAATTTTGCTGACTCTCCTAATTGTCGGCGCAGCTAACTTTGTTTATTGTAATAATGACGTGTTATTCAATACTTTTGTGGAAGGTTTTCAAACGTGTGGGATGTGGATGAGGGCATCAAGAGTCTAATCGGGAATTTCATTTGTAATTTGAATATTTAAAAGTAATTTAAATAAATATTATACAAATAAAATTAACTATTCTCAAATTATTATATTTCGTTATAAAAAAATCAAAATTTACTCAATCAAAATACATTCAGCAAAAGTAATCGCAATTAACCCTATTACTACCAAGCTATTTTAGTAACGTAAACCACCTAGCTGTGACTCAGAGACACAGTTCGGTAGGAATAGGGTTAAAACTAAAGACAGCGGTCTTTTTTATGTCATTGAAAAACAAACGTCTCTAATAAAAGCTAATTGTTGAATATTATTGAATTAGATTTCTTAGATTGATTAAGATCTTCTTTGCAAAAAGAAATTCAGTGTAAACAACAATGAGACAGTTTAACAGCTTTACTAAGTTATTTCGTAGTTTTAGTTTACAAATGAGATAAATATGAACACCAATTTTGAAAATAATAAAAATTGCTATTTTATAAATAGTTTCACAATTGGAAGTATACTTCAGAGCCATTCAAGCTAATTCTTTTTATATCTCCAGAAAAACATGTTCTCGCTTTTGAATTAAGCAATATTTGCAACGAAATGGGTTCGCAGTTTGTAAGCAACAAAAAAAAGTTCAATCTGCCACAGTTCATTGTGAAGCACAATCATTTAAAACTAAGTTATACAATAAGAGTACACCAACTTTTTTTAACCTTTAAAACTGCTTAGTAAGTTTTTTTTTTCTTTGGTGCCGTTTAGGAATTTATTCATTAATGTATCTTTATCTACTTTTTATATATAATAGCCCGATAACTATGCTGATTTCAAATAAAGAAAATGTAAAATAACCCATTGTTATTGTATAACCCACGCTGCTAGGGGCAACGTGAGTTATATTTGATATAACAAAATGTTGAGTAGTCATTGGAAAATTATTCGTAGTCAAATTGAAAAAACTATATTCCAAAAATTAGCTAAATTAAAGGACACCATGAAAATTTAAAGAACGGTCACTACGATAAAATATATTTTATCCACTTTTGATATATAATAGCCCGATAACTATGCTGATTTCAAATAAAGAAAATGTAAAATAACCCATTGTTATTGTATAACCCACGCTGCTAGGGGCAACGTGAGTTATATTTGATATAACAAAATGTTGAGTAGTCATTGGAAAATTATTCGTAGTCAAATTGAAAAAACTATATTCCAAAAATTAGCTAAATAAAAGGACACCATGAAATTTTAAAGAACGGTCACTACAATAAAATATATTTTATCCACTTTTGATATAGCTCGATAACTATGCTGATTTCAAATAAAGAAAATGTAAAATAACCCATTGTTATTGTATAACACACGCTGCTAGGGGCAACGTGAGTTATATTTTGTATAACTAAATGTTGAGTAGTCATTGGAAAATTATTCGTAGCCAAATTGAATGAAAAACTGTATTCCAAAAAGTAGTTAAATTAAAGTACACCATGACAATTTAAAGAACGGTCACTATGATAAAATGTATTTCAAAATTCAATGTTCCAGTGTGAAAACGCAAAATGAAACTATTTCTTATTAATTTACGAAATTTATTTCAACAAAAGTGGATAAAACGTTGTATGGCACTCGTGAGCAAAGAGATATTATCCACTTGGGATAATGTCCCACTCGGCTATCGCCTCGTGGGACAAACTTATCCCTCATGGATAATATCTCGTTTTGCTCACTAGTACCATAAATAACTATTATCCACTTTTGATATATAATAGCCCGATAACTATGCTGATTTCAAATAAAGAAACTGTAAAATAATCCATTGTTATTGTATAACCTACGCTGCTAAGGGCAACGTGAGTTATATTCTGTATAACATAATGTTGAGTAGTCATTTGAAAATTATTCGTAGCTAAAATGAATGAAAAACTATATTCCAAAAAGTAGTTAAATTAAAGTACACCATGACAATTTAAAGAACGGTCACTATGATAAAATATATTTCAATATTCAATGCCCAAGTGTGAAAACACAAAATGAAACTATTTCTTACTAATTTACGAAATTTATTTCAACAAATGTGGATAAAACGTTGTATGCCACTCGTGAGCAAAGAGATATTATCCACTCGGGATAATGTCCCACTCGGCTATCGCCTCGTGGGACAAACTTATCCCTCAAAGATAATATCTCGTTTTGCTCACTAGTACCATAAATAACTATTACGTGAAAAAGCAACGACACACAGCATTGTCAAATAAAAAATCTGAATAGTAGGTATTCATACTGTTACTATGTAAACTTCATTATTTTTGCACATAAAAATTTTATGTAAGTCTTCTATTTACTCAAACAGGTCTGATTGTTAATTTTCCTTGATTATTTGAGACAAATTATCATAAATACACCTTATTTATTTATCTACTTTGCGTGTTGTATAATTTTAGTTTTATGTTTATGTACTGGAAAATTAAATATTTCCGATGGTTTATTTTCTATTATTTAAATTATAGTTATTATAAATGTTAATAAAGCTTCGTTAGATAATTCAATTTAAAATAATCATACGCTATATTATGCAATAGAACTTGAATACAGACAGAGTGATTTATTGAAAACATATTAAATTCTTATATTACCAGGGGGTCAATTCTCGTTCTGTGAAAAGTATAATGAAAAGTATTTTCAGTGAGAAATACACATTTCCGATTTATGTTCCTTGAGAAGGAAAAAAACGACGTCAAAATCTTTTCATATGAAAAAAACTTTCTCACCGACCATTTTGGCGGTGCGAACATCATAAATATGGAAATAAAATTTTATAAAAACTAAATTTGTATTTTTAGCATTAAATGTGGATTGAAACTATAATATGATCCACTTAAACTTAACTAATAAGTAAATCTATTAAAAACTATTCCGTTTATTTAAGAAAAGCCTCCAAATAATTAATTTAGTAAAGTTTTAAAAATAATTTGGTCATTTTTATAATTTATTGTATATTTTTACAGGCAACGACGAAAACTGAAAACTGATTAACTAAATCACTTTTAATCTCCTTTATCATTTATTTAGCTAATATTGGCATCATTTGCTGTATCATCTAGCGGAAATATATATGAAACTCAATAAAAATGTGTGTTTACAGTGTAGCTTACTATGAAAACAACTTATTCAGCGTTTTTTCACTTGGATTCTTTTTCATTTGGACATCCAGAATCGCTTACTGTCGTTGTGTGAAATGTTATAAATGAAAAAGACTTGACGGAAACAAAATAGAAACATTTTTTTATAGAATGAGAATTGATCCCCAGGTGTGTATATATGAAACTGGAATTACCAATAAATGGCGCCACCTGTCAATGTACCTTTTGACAAACCGCGTCATCGGCGCCATTGTTTGCTTTTGACATCTGTCAATAACATCCAATTCATAATCATAAAAGTTTCATACAATAACCCATGTTTTTCACGTGTTAAAAACGTCGAGTTTTGTGCCTACATATTACGATTTGCGGACATCATTGATTTTTTGTTATCATTTGAAGAAAACTGCTGTATAATCACATCGAATGCTTGTCGAAGCTTTCGGTGAGCATGCTCTTGCGATAAAAAATGGATCTATTTTCTGGATCCAAAGCGCAAAAGTCTTGGGTTGATCCATCACAACCATCGACATAGACTGCAAGGCCAAATCGCTTCTGACGGAAGACAATGCTCCGCATTTTTTCGGATCAGAAGAGTGTGATTTATTTTGAGCTGCTAAAACCTGGTGAAACCGTAAATACTAAACGCTACCAACAAGAAATGAACAATTTGAATCGAGCTTTGCGCCAAAACGAATATGATAAAAGGCAAGACAAAGTGATTTTGCTTCACGATAATGCACCAACACACAAAGCAAACCCGGTGAAGGAAACGTTGGAAGCACTTAATTGGCAAATACTTTCACATATGGCGTGCTCGCCAGACTGTGCTCCACCCGATTATCACTTATTTGCATCGCTGAGGCACGAGTTTGCTGAGGAGCACTTCACTTCCTACGAAAATGTATCAAAATGGCTCGATAACTGGTTTACCTCAAATGAATAACAGTTTTTTTGGCGTGGCATCCAAGCATTGCCAGAAAGATGAGAAAAATGTAACGATTGTCATTAACCATTTAAAAAGTTTTTTTGGTTAAAAAAATGTAAAAAGAATTAATTGAAAAAATCAGTAAATGAAAATACGGAATTCCTAATTATTAGTCCATATATGTTCTTAAATGATGGAAAATTAGAAAATTATAAAAATTGACTTACATATGCATGTATGAAAATCGGTTTTTCTGAAAGGAAAAATGGCGAGCGTCCAAAAATAATAATGGAAAAGGATTCGAGCTCCTCGTATAAAATGAAGCTCTCTTTTTAGCTTCATTGTCTGAAACAGATCACAGATTTACTTAAAAGATTCGTTTACAACAGTGGTGGCCAAGCCAAATTAGCATTTTTGACAAATTTTTATAATAAGTAGAGCAATATAACTCCGATTAGAAAAAAAGTCAAATGGATAACGCGATATTTATTTATGTATCCAAAGGCATAGAATAAATCACTTGGAAATGAATGTGGCGCCGGCCGCGTTTCTCAAGCTGGAATAAATATTGCTGTGATCTGGATACATAAACAATTACCGCGGTGTCCAGTTAATTTTTTTTTTTTTTCTAATCGGAGTTTTATTGCTCTATTTATTATCAAAATTTGTCAAAAATACTCATTTGGCTTGGCCACCACTGTTTTATACAAAAAAGTGGCAGATTAAAAAATTATTATCTTAATAATGGAAAAAAAAAATGGAAATTATTATCTTAATAATGCTTGTAATTAGCTTTCATTATGTATATATTTTATTTGAAATAAAGATAATAATAATAATAATAATAATAATAATAATATTTTTATTCGGGTAAAATTAAGGTTGAAAATGAAAAAATTTCAAAAATATTTGATAGTTTCATTTTAAATTGTAAAACGGACAATTAAAATTAAAAAAAAGTCTCCAAAAATCTTTCTAGAACTGAATCGAAGAAGTGCTGCACCTAAGCAAATTATCTCGAATCTCTAAGGTTTACCCTTAAAATAACCATAAAGGATAGACAGAGCTAGGCAGGCGTTCTTAATATGTTTGTTTTATTTAAGAAAACGATCGGGTTCCGCTTAGGAATTGCTTGCTTTACATGTCGTTACACGTTTACACAACGACAAGACCCAATTATCGAAACAGGCTACAAACAAGTAAGGGAGAAGAGGAATATGTGGAGAATGCGAGAGAGAATTGAACGGGATCGGAAGTTCAGTCTTTAAGAATTCTTTTTTTGATATTGAGTTTGAGTTATTTGCCAATGGGAAAACCACTTCAAAGTTTTCAACATAATTCTTCAAAATTCTTTGAATTTAAACGACCCATAAGTAAGAATATCTTACGTCTCTTGATTTGAACATCATTTTTCACCAAAGTAGAACCATGGTTTTTGAATAACAACTACATACACTATGACTATGAAGCCTTATTTATCCTCTATCCATCGTATATAGTCACTACTATAATGGTGAATGTTCCACCAGAATAAAACTTTTTTTTAAGTAACACGTGGATCTTAAGAAAGACTTTCTCTTCTTTTAGAACCAAGTGCCACAGATTTAAACAACATGCTTTTTGGACGGCCTTAGACAAAGTCGAAGAAAAAGGAAACAAACTAACGAAATTTCATGAGAAACCTTTGGGTGCATCCGAAATGCGAATTTAAATGCACATTATTTAAAATGCGCATTTTTGACTTAAATTAAATTTCATTATAATTATTAAATTAATTGAAGTTGGACAACTCTGAATTAATAAAGCGATAATTATGATTAATTAAAAGACATCAAATAACGCATTTTCCATTTCGGACGCACCCTTTGTTAATTCAAATATCAATAATATTCTGTGACATTCAGTTGAGTTCGAAAAGTTGCAATTTAGAAAAATGAAAACGCATGCACATCATGTGTTATTGAGCCTATTACAATAAATTAATGACTAGTATCAACTAGCCAACTATTTAGAATAGTCGAACATTTTGCCAAAAATATCATCCTGAGACACACAGCATAAGATAAATTTTTAAATGAAAACGTTACAATTTTTTAATTATCATCTCTGAGCCATTTTCAAAAATGTTTGAATTTCAACATGCGACCATCGTTTTCATTTCTAGTAATTTGTAAAATTTCGGTTTAACGGACCCCGATTTAACGAACTTCGGATTTAACGAACCAAATTTTCCTTTTATTTATTTCTCATTTTTGTGTTATAGGTTGTTTTCAATCGGGGAAAAAGCTTAATTTTTCCTCAGTTTTAATCGTTTTGGTGTTTCAAATGAAACTTTTAAATGTGACGTATACGTTTTTTGTTTTTGTTTTGCGTAGGGAAAAGCAAAATACAAGCTACAAATTTTTATCTGGTCTGGTCTGACCAGTAAGAAGAAATATTAAATTAAAGTATTGCAACTGGAATTGGTTTTGATGTTGCCGTAAAAGCCACCGAAATCTCCATTTCACTTTGATTATTTAAAATAGTGAAAAAATCTTAATTTGGGAAATCTGTGAAGATTGGTCCATCTTTCCTCCAAATAAATTTTATTTTTCGGTCCATGAGAACATTTCACTTATAATTTGATAAAACTTCAAATATTATAAAATTAAATAATTATAGACAATTGGAATATTTTTATTTACAATATAATCGTTTATTGATCAATAAGCTTCTTTTTATTGTGAAATAAAACTTTCTCGATCTACTAATTGAATAAATTCGTATTATTCAACAATTCAAGAGCACAATGGATCCGTTACGTTCCGTTCCATCATTTTCCGTCTCGTTTTCTCTGTTTGAAAAGATAAAACGAAAGACTACGAGACTCTAGAACCTCTAGAAATTCCCTTCAATTTGAATATTTTATGTAAAATGTTTTCAAATAATTGTAAACCACTTATATACTAACATCACCACTTCTGACGTTATGTCAAAAAAAAAAAAATGATAGTTTGTTTAGTTATGTGTTTCCGTCTTTCTAAAAACTTCTAAAATCTAAATTTTTTGAAAAAAAAAAAAAAAAAAAAAAAAAAAAAAAACGGATGAGATCACCTGTCCCTTTCGACGGAGAATAATTTTGACGGAGAAGCGGAAAGGAAAGGAATGGATCCATTGTAACTTGATTTTTATATGCAAAATGGATATTTTTGATTCAGGAAATATTGTCTGGTTACGTTGATGGAATGTTGAGCATTAAACCATACAGTTTATTTGTTGAAGTACATATTTATTCTGTTATTCAACATAAATGGGTGATGTGATCCCAATTTTTATATATTTCTAGTTGTTTGGTTCGATTCAGCAAAACACATTTCCTGATCTTGTCTATCCCTTGTAAATTTCTTTCCAATTCGTATAATTGTTTTCTGTAGAATTTATATATTGAGCAAATTGTGACGCAGGGTTAATTCTACCGATCCCTTTAATATACTCCCTAAATTTTTCTTTAAAAGAGCGGCCAGTTTGTCCCAATTAGAAAGCTTGACAATCCGAACATGATAATCTGTAGACATGGTATCTAAAATTGAGTTACTCCTGTTCTTACCTAATTTACACTTACCTATGAATGTAAAGCTGCCATCAGCATAAGGATTCAACAGCCAGGTATAATGTTAGTACTAAGCCCGTTATCAATAAGTCGACTCATCTTCTGAGTTATACAGAAAACCGACGTGAAGAGGTGAATCTTAAAAATAGCGTAATATAACAATCATCTCTTTTCACAATTAACGTCGGATAAAAATGTAAATGATTGGGATATTGAATAAGGAATAACAATATAAAATGTATAACTTACTCTCTTCGAGATATTTGACTCCCGGTAGTTTGAAATATCACTGTGTAATAAAAACTAATTAAATAGTTGTTATTACAAACATGCTAATTTTTTAAATTATTATACCAAACTTAATATCGATTATTGGAGTAAATATCAAGTAATTTCGAGTACATAACTATTGTTTGTTTGTTTAATCATTTTTCACGTTCGTTAAATTAATAAGCAAGCCAAGACAAATACTAATGTCCGGTCGATGTATTTTGGGACAAACGAGACAATCTATTATGTCTTCTTGTTGCTTGTTAGACAATCGAGTATTTACCCCATTATTTAATTAAAACTGTATCACCTATTTTTTTTATCTTTAAGAACTGCCTACAAAAATTATTTTTAGTTTTATTCAGATCGATTTAAATACTAAATAAAACTAAAAATAATAAAATAATTTCAATAGAAGAAGTTAATAAAATTAAAAACAAAATGAAAAATTTTTGTAACAGCTATTGGTATGAAAGTATTTCGTGATGACCTTGATAATAATGACCATGTATTGCCAAATATGTATATATTAAAGATAACCATTGATATTCGTTGTTTTTACATTTCTTCACTAAACATAAAACCGTTTTGACCTAACAAACCGCTAATACATACTGTCTCTTATGCGACTGAAATAAATAAAATTGTAGAGTAAACTACCATTTTCAAAGTATATTATAGTAATTATGAGTATATATGGTATATATTTACTTAACTCGAAATCGATATATTTACTTAAATCGAAATTTTAAAATTACTAATATGAACCGATCTATTACATGAAACCACCCTAATACTTCTTTAAGAATACTGTAAAATGGTCGAAAATTCTAGACAAATAAAACTTCAGGTTAAAAAATGTTATTAATTTTTTTGATTTTCAAATTTCAACACTACATCTTAGCAAATTTCTGTTATCCAGCAAGTGCGAAATGTAAAAGGGTATAGTGGCGAACTTTTTATAACCACAAAATTTTATTTTGCTGTGTTAATTAATAAAAATTCGCGTCACATTTGTTTCCAAGTTGGCGTCTAATTTTATAAATTTTATTTTTGGTGAATAAATAAAAAATAATAATTGTTGAGCAAAATTTCACAGTTTATCTCATTCACCAAAGGAACGTGGAAAAAACTATGAAAAATTATTTTATTACAATATTTTCAATTAAATTGGTTCATCTCTGCCGTCAGCAGACAGAACTTGCTTTAGCATACAAACAAATTATTACCTAATTGAAAAACTTGAATGGGGAATATCAGAGCACCCTGTATTTTATAGAGCCGTAATCAAAAAATCTGAGCTTTTATAAGGGAATTAGAAACGAGGAAAAAACCAAACTTTTCATAGTAAAACACACAAAACATATGGGAAATCACTTTTTTTCCTAAGACAAATTTTTAAATGAAAACGTTACAAATTCTTAATTATGATTTCTGAAATACTTTCATAAATGTTTGAATTTCAACATATATGAATATCGTTTAAGTAAATCGTTTTCATTTTCTTGTAATAATTGATTTATTTAAACCAAAATATTAAAAAAATTTCATAACAACAGCATTCTGGTCAATTTAAAATAAAAGCTTACTACGATTCGTTTGGTCATTTAAGTCAATACACATTACATAGATGGCAGTGATGGCGGTAAACATTTTGAAAAATCATACCAATAATTACCACCTGGGGAAATTTCAAGCTCAAAAATTGTAGGAAAAGCAAAACAAATTCACAAAATACAGGAACGTGTGATAATTTTGCGATTAAATAATTTTTTTTCGTATTTTTCTGTTACCATTTTAGACATCTTACGTACGCTAGTAAAACTAAAGATAAATTTAGCAAGTATTATTTTAATTTGTCAGAGCCAACTTTGATTTATTTTTCAAAATGAAAGTTCGAAAAAATATATTTTAAAAATAATTTAATTTTAATATTTCTGCTATTAATATTTACTTAATACCAATATGGCCTTGTTGTATATTGTTCTTAAAGATATGTAGAACACTTTTATACAAACATTTTATATTATTTTTGATTTTTTCATTGAAAAACTTGAAGTTAAAAAACACCATTTTTACTATGGATTCCTATGGAAATCGTTGAAAAGTTATACCACTAAAAAAGCTTGTAAAAAATACGTCATTAAGATTATGGCTCTATACTCTAGAAGGCTCTGGGAATATCCACCCGCCCGCTTTTATCTAAAAAGTAATTGAGAAGAAATTGATTTAAGCATAAACATACATTAATTGCGGCTACCCATAAAAAACTTATACGCGAACGTAAGGACTTTTTAAATTTCTGCGTAAATTGGAATCACGACTTGGAAACAGTAACATCAATTGAACCAAAATATTCAAAATGCATATTTCTGAAAAATGTGTACATTCGCTTTCTGTCTCTGGAGCAAAATTCGAGACCAGCGTAGCTGGAAACATTTGAAATAAACGAGAGGTGAATTTCATTCACCAGAATAAGAAACACAAATTATTATTTCCATTATAAATAAACAAATCGGTTAACTTAAAAATGTGCATACAAGCTTTTAAGTTTTACAAATAGAGCGTAACGAATTTCAGAAATTGATCAAATCTTTTAAAATATAATTATTTTGTTTACGTAAAAATAGCATTCATTATTGAACCGAATTGAAAGTCTCATTTTATTGAAAAAATTTCTAACTAGACTAACCAAATGATACGTAAAACAATCAAATATTGTATTATTTACAAAAGAATTTCACAGTACAAATGAAAAACCCACATTCTCTTTGAGTAGAATTTGAACAGGTAAAATTCAATTTGTTGAAATTCCTAGATTTGTTTTTAAGTTGTTTGCTTTGTTTTAAATATGCTTACGTAGGTATGTTTGACCCCGCGGTCGAGAGACTTCCAAAAAAAATGTTTGAAAATTGTTTACACTCTTCTATGATAACATTTTGTGTTAAATTTTTCAAAATTATCAGGCCGCGCAGGACAAGAGGTTCCCATAGGAATTTTTAAAATTCGATTAAAATAATTTCTACTAAATTTTCGAAGTGACCAGACTCCCATACAAATATTTTAAAAGAGTATTTCTTTACGAAAATATCTGATCTAATTGGGTATTTTTGAATAGATTGCAAAGGACTTTTTTTGGATTTGCTTTAAATTAGTTTGCAGTATTATATATGTTTACGTAGGAGCTTCAAAATTTTGTAAAAGTTCAGTGGTAACACTTTCTAATAAAATTTCAAAATAATCGGACTTCGTAAAAACAATAAGGTGCGTAATTTCGATAGGACATTTATTATATGGGTTGGTAAAACTGCATTCCAATTCTGGCTTCAAGTCGTACCCGTTCTTTGGAAAATGCAGAAAAGACGAAATTGATGATTCAGGATTAATTGGTAATGTTGGTAACGAACAAGTTTTAGAAGAGTTCTTCTACGAAATTTTGCTCTACTTAGAATTTTGTAAAATTTTAGTAATTTATACTTTTTAGTGCGCTTAATTAAAAACAAATCATTTTTAAAAAACATTTTTTACTTAAATTTATATATTTATTGCTTAATACTTCTTGGTGTTATAATTCCCAGACTCTTTTTTATAATTATCACACTTTTATGTAATTATCCTTTTAGATAGTTTTTCATTTTTAATAAATTAAAATATTTAGAACATTCTACCTATTTCAAAATTTTATTTTTAAAATATTTACTTTACATCTATGTAAATCTAAACTTTTAACATCTAACGGTATTAAAATTTCTTAATTTTGCCTTTAAACAACAGTAACTAAATTCAAATATTTAATGATTCCTAATTGCCTCTCTTTAGGTAAATTGCTTCAGACCATCGGTCTATATATAATATATAGCACACTTCTTACAGACGAAAATGTGAATACGATTTTAAAAATTAAATTAAATTGTCTCGCCCAAAAATCTCTCTTAAAAAAATATGAAATTCAAAAACTTCTAAACGATTTTGGATAGGATCAACAAAACAAAACAGCATCTTATTTTTTTAAATCATATTCTTATTTTATTTTTTTACCTTTCGTGATTTGTATGATGACTATTACCATCTTTAACTTCTGATCCATAGCTTTTTATACTTTGTTTTTTAATTTCTTCATTCATTTTAATTTAATCGATTTCGTTTTGATTAGGTATAGTAATTTTTTTTTTTATTTATATATTATATTTTAATTACACATATACATATATCACAGAAATTAATAATACATAATTAATATTTTTTAATTAAAATTTTTTGTAACAATAACACAATAAATATTTTTTGTCATAAATTTAAACTTTACAATCACATAGCTCGGTCGTTAACGTAACCACTTTATTACACTTTATGTAAGCAACAGTACCTTATATAAATGTACTAACTAAATTTACCATCTGTTCTAATTGTTTGTCTGCCTCAACACAATTTTGTTAATAACTATAAATACTTTACTAAATACTAATAGTTTGTTGCTTGGATATTAGTCTCAATAGGTACTACTTGTTGAATATTCGGTTAACGAAAACAGACTGTTTTTATGATTGTGAAGTTCAACAAAATGAAAATTTTGCTTTGGGAGAGAAAAAAGCATGAACGCTTTTTTTGCTTTATTGCTATATTTATTTTACGTGTATGTATGTACATATGTAAAAATATTCTGATAAAAGAGAAACTTTTGTTACTGTTGGTTCATTATACGTATGTACTTATATACTTTACTTATACACATTTAAGTTTTATTGAACTAGTTTGAAGAACAAGCTAAATAGTAGTTTTGTTTAAGCAATAGTATAAATACTTTCGTCTCAATGATAAGTGTTATTAAACGATTAGGGTTTTGGAATAGGTTAGCGATGTATA
Source organism: Tipula vernalis (assembly GCA_958295665.1). NCBI lineage: Eukaryota > Metazoa > Arthropoda > Insecta > Diptera > Tipulidae > Tipula > Tipula vernalis. Next base: position 242,958,046 of record OY282560.1, on the reverse strand, counting down.
AATTAGAGTGATATCTCGACAGTATACATATGGCCTTAAAACCACCAGTAATTGAACGCAACGAAAAATATATAATTCGAAACAAAAACAAATTAAATGTATTATCAATCCCTAAATTCCAAAAATTTTCATTAGAAATCGATGATAATATTTATATTAATAATAATCTTAAATTCCAAAACACTTCTATTATAAAGATACGAATTTTACTGCCGGAAATACCCCGTTTATAATTTAATCGCAAAAATAACTTCAATATTTCTCGAAACGTGTTACGATCTATCATCGCCGGTATTAATAACTAACACTGAACATGTAAGTTCTTAAACTATCGCCACCCAGATTACTGAATGGACTCAACTGAAGTCGACACTAACCAAAAAGTGTTCGTTAAACATTCCTCTACAAACAAAAGATAAAATTGATGCAGCAGTACAAAACCAAATTGATGTATTCAAACAAGCTGCAATGGATGCGACATCCACCAGCTCAGTTTACAAAAACATGAACAAACAGTCTCAGAATGGGAATGTCAATTGCACCGATCGCCTAAATCGCCAAAAATCTGAAAATAGCATTACTAAAAGAACGATGAAACTAATAGCCAGTGGCGAATATCTCGAAAAGTTAGGGCTCTCTGAACTTATCAAAGTTAAATACGGATGATATCATGAAACTTGGAACATCATTTGTAAGCCAGGTTTCGTGAAATTAGGTCGCAGGAATTAAACTCATAAAAAAATGGAGTTTCGAACTTTAATTCGCAGAACAAGCGGAATTAAAGACGGAAAAAATTAGTTTCTGAGTTTAATTCCATTTTTGCGTAATAAATCTAGAAACATATATGTCATGTTCTGCTTACTTAAATTTTCACACTCAATGCAATTCTGGATAAGAAAAAATGTAATATTGAATTAAAATAAAAACAATAAACCGCAGAATAAGCCGCGAGACCCCAAAATAAAAATTTATTATTTTCCTAAGCGTAGTTCCTCTTTTCTGGAAATTTTTCCGAGAATAATTCGAATTTTTTCCGAATCTAATTCCATTTTGTTACAATAATATTTTTTGGTTTTTTTTCCTTGCAGTCATTTCAAAGAAGGTATCGAGAATAACTTCGTTGGCGAATGTTTACATTTTGGCGAACACCTTCTACTTTCAAATGAAAAAAACTTTACTAGAGTTGTACAAAAGGCAGAGGCATGAGATATTTTATTTCCAAAAGAATATTTATAACGACTCTCGCCAACAGAAAACTAAGAAGCTGAAGTGTTTCTGATGAACAGTTGCATGATTTTGAGGGGGAAGGAAGAAAATATTATTTATTTTATGTTTTGGAGTCATCTTGAAGGTTATTTCAAGGTGAAACTAGTTTTTTGAAGAGGAACCGTATATGTTGTACAATTAAAGTTGTGGTGTTTCTGGTGAAGATGCTTTATCGAAAACAACAGCATCTAGATGGATTGCTCGCTTGCGTTCTGGAAATTTCGATGTTAAAGATGCACTTCTGCATGCTCAGATCAACCGATCAGTGACAGAGTCGATGAAATCTTACAAAAAATTGAAGAAGACCGACACAGAAGCAGCCAATGACATTGCTATGCAATCAAATATCGATCACAAAATAGTTTTAAGCTCTTTGCGTGCCGCATGAATTCTTGATAAAAATTTGATTGGCCGAATTTCCATCAGCGAATCGCTACTGAAACCTAATGAAATTGACCCAGTTTTGAAGCAAATCATTACTGGCGATGAAAAATAGGCAATATATCCCGACAAACAATTTCAATTTTGAGACCAAAAAAAAACTGAGTTGATACCGGGGACCGAGCCAGTATCAAACCCGACGGGTTACCATGATATGACCATATTCTGGAACACCTTGGGTTGGAACAGTTACCGGTTTTTCGCCATCGGTTAAATAGTGGTACTTGTTACTCCAATGTTACTGACATTTTATATCGAACAATGTTAAGTAAAATCATTGCCTCTAGCACCTATTTCATTCCAAAATTTTGTCAAATAAACTATTGTAACATAAAATGGATAAATTTTTGGATTCGTTACCGATGCTTTATTTAAATGTTACCATTAGTTTTGTAAGCAAAACATCAGTTATATATCAGTAATATATAACATTTATTACCCCGATGTATTATAATAAAATAGTACCGGTGACTCTCAGTTTTATAACCAGAGACCAAGTCGGTTACTTGCCGGGATCGGTTACCAAACCCCTAAACATTACCTAATTGCATATTTCTGATAAAATTTTGAGGATTATAATATAAAACACTTGTCGATTTATTATAAATTCATTTAATTTACTCATAAAAAATATAAAAATTCATACGAGTATTAATCAAAGGTAAAAATTATAAAGAAATACATTTTTATTATTATGTTAAAATTAAGTTTTGGTGGAACGTTTCTCGATATTCCGCGTCATTACTATGGTTGATCTTTTTAGGAATTGTTGAATTGCCTTCCTTGTTTCGTCCGAAGTCACCGGTGCATCTATATTTAGGTAGTTTAATGTATTTTCTATTAGATTTTTTATCATTACCAAATCCGAAAAAATAAGTTTGTTTATTCCTGAAAAAGAGAAAACGGTGCGCGTAAAATTTTTAATTATTAAAATTTTGTTTAAGATTTTATACCTTTGGCAATCCCAGATTGTCCAGTCCACGAATATAACTTAATAACGTTATAATCTATCAAATGCTCTAAGATATGTTTCACTGATTTATTTATGTTGGGCGTTCGAAATTTAAACATACGAATAATCTATAATTTTAAAATAAATTAATATTTTAGTCAAAGTTTTATACAAATATGTAATTACCATTTGATCCATATAATGACTTTCGTGCAGCTTTCCGTTTACCAATTCCAAATCTTGTACACTTTTTATAGGTACTATTGGATATATAAAATCTTGGCATTTGAGAATTTTCTTAGTTTTCTGAGTTCCACATATCGATGATGTTATAAATCCTTCTCAAGCTGTGTTGGTTTTAGCCAAATCATCTTTCAATTCAGCAATTTTAGAGTTTTGTTCTTCTATGAGAACATTTTGTGATTTCTGATATTTTTTAATTTTTTTAATTTCACTGTAAATATTTTCTAATTTTTCCATTATAACCTGTTGATTTATTTGGTCCGAAACGATTGGATTATGTGTTGATACATTGATTGAACTTAATTGTTCTAAATAAACAGGACTTTGTGATGGAAATTCGTTGTGCTCGTATGACATTGATACCGGTCCTGATTTGTTAACGGCCGGTTCTAGCAAAATATATGTATTATCAGTTGGAGCAGCAACTTTAATTTCGCCATTAGGAACACGAACATTGGTTGCAACCGACGGATTGCATGGTTGTTCATGACAGGTGTTTGTTTCCGTTAACCGATCGTTTTGAAACAAGTCATTAAAGTTGAAAACTTGTGTTTGTCGAGCCGCTCCATCTTCTATTTCAGAACAGGAATGTTCTGACAAAAATTTTTCTTTTGTTTTCGCTTCAGCGTAAGTTGCTGTAAATAAAAAGTTAATAAATTAATATTATAAATAAATTATAACCGATGTTTATTTAAATACCTAAATTTTCCTTTAATATAACGCAAGCATGTTTTGCCCAGGAATTATCAGGGTTTAACATTTTCTTTAATGCCTTGTAATAATTAGTTGGCCAGCTTACTTTTCCATCTTTTATCCATGTTGATAACACCACACATACTTCCTTATGTCCGACTTCGTTATTGGTTTCTATAACAGCATACATCATTCAGTCCTAAAAATTACCTCAACAAAATTATATTATTTAATGAATTGGGAATACATAGTGAATACATAGTACATACATAGTACACATATGAAAACATAAAATTCTTAATAATTCTAGTAGATACTGACATAATACAAACAAACAAATATAAATATACCCATCAAATCAAATTATACCCATCAAATCAATTCTGTGTTAGTCTTCAGAATGCATGAGTGGGAAAAATACAAATGTTCTCCAGGCCCTCGTTGATCTCCGATCTCATACCAAATAGCTTGCACTTAATTATATCAGTACTCCAAAAATTACCTTCATCTTCGTACATATCGGTTTCAAAAATGTCAAATTGAATGGATTCTATTGGAACTTCATAATAATTACGTAAATTTATAAATTTATTGCCAAATATACAAATTTTATTATTTAAAACTGATGCGTACTCATATTTAATAATTTCTTTATTTTGTAATAAAATATAGCAATTTTTTGCTCCATTGTCAATTTGAAAACATTCCAAAATAAGTTTTCTGTATATGATGGTTCCTTCGCAATTAATTTCCTTTTTTTTTAATATCGGGTATGTTTTACCTTTTACTTTAGAATTTACAGACTTCATACTATTAATTTCTGATATTCTGTTGCATATTTGTGCAAGCGGTTAGTTACGCTTCCGGAGCATGCTTTTAATTTTAAACATGAAACTTTCAAATGAAAAAGCCGACCAATCGTCTAATTTTCCATGGATTCGGACATCTTCGGGTAAATGGGTTACGCAATGCATATTATAAGTCAAATTGTGGCTCCCGTAGAGTTCAGACACACCTAATACAAATTGTTTTAAAATTGATTCTGCGATATTAGTTTTGGTCACAGAGTATACTGGATGCGAAAGGATCAGTATACCGACGTGTAACAATAAAAAATTATTATATTTTGGTAAAGGTAGTGTATGTTTTAAAACAAATGGTCCGGAATATAATAAAAATACTCGAAATTCAGATCCTTTAAAATAAGAAAGTTCCGATAATGGTCGAATTCTTCTTTGAAAGTCTGTCGGTTGCATTTGTGATAATGATAATAACCTTTTAGAAATTTTAATTTGATCACGACTAGGAATCAATGCAGATGTTATTCCAGAAGTCCACATCTTTAGAAGTTTTTTCACAATTCCTAAACAAACCAAATGCAAATATTCTAAAGGAAAATATTGAATCATATCTATATTCAGCTCTTCTAAGATTGACGTATTTTTATGGTGGTATTTATTTTATTTGGATCTAAAAGAAGAATTTGTGCGTAATTTGGAATTACTTATTGGATATGTCATCCGATTTTTAACAAAATTCTCCTTCTTCACAACACTTAGGGCATGCAAAATATGCATTGTGAGATTTGATTCCCAAAATAGATGACCTCGCTGGTGCATCGCAAACAAATGCTCTGATGTTTACAGAATATGTATTATTTTCATATGTTATTCCTGATGATATCAGCGCTTGAAGCTCATCTATTAATGGTCGAAGAAAACTGTTGAAATTTGCTGGTTTATTATAGCCATGATAAACACCTACAACAAAAATTTTTGCAGGGGTTGCATACACGAGATAATATTAACCAAAAACAACTTAAACTACTTCTGGTGATTGGAACACCATCGATATTAAAATCCAATGAAATTTGATCTGGTATGGTATTTAAATTTGACAAGACTTTGTGTAAACTACTAGTTATTCCAATGTAAACAAAATCTCCTGGTTCGCATGGCAAAACATTTCTGGTCGTTGGTGTTTTAAGGAGGGTTCGGCTATCCTTAGGTAAAAAGCTAAATCCCGTTTTTTTAAGAAATTCCAGCAGTTCGGTTAACGCGTTTGATTTAATGTTGTGTTTTATACTCCATTGTCTTAAAAAAAATTCAGTATTATAATGTCCATCATCGCTGTATTCAGTTTCCACATCACTCAAATAGTTTTTAAAATATTCGTCATCTGTATCAGCGGTTTCTACAACTTTATTTCCAACCTCACTTATAATTGGACTTTCTACGTTTTCATTAATTATTGTGTTAGCTTTATTTAATGTTGATTCATTGTAACGAGAATCTAGACTTATCGGACTACGCGCCGCCACATTAAGACGACGTCGAATAGATTGTTTCGATAGTTTATAAAATGGCTTGTTTTTTGACATTGCTAATCTAATAATGAAAAATTATCCGTAATTAGTATTAACACTGACAATTTTATATGCAACGAACGATAAATGGATTAGCCAAAACGCAAACCAGCGAACGGTGGTAATTATTAACTAATAAATATGGTATAATATTAGTACCGATAATTTACCGACAAATAAAAATAATACCAGACAATGTAACCGAAAATTGACCGAAACACAAGCTATATTTTAACAACGCGACGCCGCATGTATTTTTCAAAATTGTTCAATTGGTTCTGTCTTCTGTAATTTACGGTACAAATTTTTATTAGTTTATTTATTATGTGGTTACCGATTTCAGTTCGTTAGTTTTAAATAATTATTATATCTGATAACCAAAAGTTTACGCACTAAAAAAAAGACTAATTAAAATTATAAAGTAAAAAAATTTTGTTACCGACAATTTATCGACACACACAAAAAAATCTGACAATTTAACCCGGAAATTTACCAAGAACTTTAACATATAAAATCTACCACCATATGAAAATATGTTAGGAAATAATAGGTAATACTCACAATTTAATTATGTAATTACACTTTTAAATAATTAAATACCTACTCGCGCGTATTGTTTGATTTTTAATGACAATGACGAATAAATATGCATAAAGAAATCGTAGTTTTATCGGAAACATTTTCGAGTTATTTTTTTGGAAAAAACTTAGCACATGCGCAATATATTATTTTTTCTATACAAAAAAAAAACAGAATAATGTACAAAATATAAAAAGCAGAAAATTTAGAGAAAAGGATAGCACATAATAATTTTTTTGATCATTTTTTGTTACCGTGCATCGGTAACTTTGTTACCGAGACACTGATCTTGGTTACATTTTGTTTGTCGGGTATGAGAATGCCCTTTGAAAAAGATCATATTCATATTCAAATGAAAAAATCATATATTATGAGATTTTAGAACCTTCCAATCAATTGAAAAAAATTGATTAGTTGAAAAAAAAAACTCAATTTTAGCAATCAATTGAAAAAAATCGGCCAGGATTGATCAATAGAATGGGTGTTGTTTTCCATCAAGACAACGCCAGACCACACACACACACACACATCTTTGATAACCCGGCAAAAATTGAGAAAACTTGGCTGGAAAGTTTTGATGCATCGACCGTATAGCTCGGACCTTGCACCCTCTGACTACCATTTGTTTCGATCTCTGCAAAACTCCCTTGATGGTCCAACGTTGGCTTCACTTGGCCATTTTTTTCGCCAATAAACCACAGAAGTTCTACACAGATCAAACTTCCCGTAAATGGCAAAAGGTCATAGATAATAATGGCCAATATTTACTTAAACAAAATTCATTTTGAATAAAAGAAAAATTTAATCAAAAAATGACAAAAAATTTCTCGATAATTTTCCCCAACCTAATAGTCAATTTTTCTGTTGAGAATTTTCTTCTACGAGGGCGGATTGAAAATGAAGCTACCTAGCGCTAGATGGCAGCACAAACACAAAAAATTTTTGTTTTTTAGAAATTGCGATCTGTCAAACGTCAGCTGTTAAAATTTCACCCAAATTCATCGATTAGTTTATTTGTTGTAGTCGTTTGAAGTAAGCAACTTTTGTGTTTCTTGAAAAATGGAAAAAACGAATTTCGTGCAGTGATTAAACACTATTATTTGAAAGGGTAAACGGCGAAAGAGACAAAAGAAAAGTTCGATAAACATTACGGTGAGTCTGCTCCGTCAGATTACATGGTAAAATATTGGATTGCTGAATTTAAACGCGGCCGAAGAAGCACTGCCACAATACCATCAACAGGAAGGCCAAAAGAGTTGGTTACTGAAGAAAATATCAAGAAAATCCTCGATATCGTTATGAATGATCGCCGAGTCAAGTTGCGTGAGATTGTTGAAATGGTAAACATATCATATGAACGTGTGTTCAACATTTTGCATGAACATTTGCATATGAAAAAGCTATCGGCAAGATGGGTGCCGCGTTTGCTCAGTGTCGAACAAAAACGAGTTCGACAGACCACTTCACAGCGGTGTTTGGACATGATAAAGCGTAATACTGTTGATTTTTGGCGTCGATTAATTACTGTTGATGAAACGTGGGTCCACCACTACACACCTGAAACCAAAAATCAATCGAAACAATGGGTGGAAGCTGGTGGAAGTGCTCCGAAGAAGGCAAAGGCAGTGAAATCGGCTGGCAAGGTTTAACGACATTTAAAGAAGAAAAAAGTGCTCTTTCTTCAAGACAACGCATCGGTTCACACAGCATTAGATACGATGCTAAAATTACGTGAAATACACTTCGAATTGGTTGATCATCCACCTTATAGTCCAGATTTAGCTCCTAGTGACTTTTTCCTGTTTCCAAACTTGAAAAAATGGCTCGCAGGACAAAGATTCATCTCAAACGAAGAAGTGATTATCGAAACTAACGCGTATTTTGAGGGGTTCCCGAAATCGTATTATTCAGATGGTATAAAAAAGTTGGAATATCGTCTTACTAAGTGTGTCGAATTAAATGGAGACTATGTTGAGAAATAAATGGTTTTTGGCAAAAAAAAATTTTGTTTTCCTACTTAGGTAGTTTCATTTTCAATCCGCCCTCGTATCTTATACAAAATTTTCAGAATGCACTTTTCATTTTTAATAAATCATAAAAGTAGTTTACAAATGGATTGTCATTGTATTATTAACGATTGGCTACTTGGTGTCTTTAACCGTTATGTTGTGTGTAACCCTATTCGGTGAGGCCCCTGGTCTCGAGAGGTCTCGCTTATAACTTGGTCGAATAGGTATTTTAGGTTTATATTTAAATCAAACCTTTGAGTATAACATATTTTAAAACCAATAAATTAAATTTAGTAATTTGATTAATATAATTAAAATAAAATTATACAAATTTACTTTTTCTTTGTATGGCTATGTGAAAAATACAGTACACCTGTCCCTCGATTAACACGGTACTTGACTAACACGGATTTGATTTAACACGGTCAACGAATTGAGACAAAGTCTTGATTAACACGCACAGAAGTTTCGCCGCGTTAATTAAGTACCGTGTTAATCGAGGTACAGGTGTATTAGTCGCAATTAACACGGTTTTGAGTTACACGGTAATTTGGCGGAACGTAATTACCGTGTTAATCGAGGGACAGGTGTATAAAATTATAAAAACGAAATAAATCACGTAAGATTTTACTTGATATTTATCTTATATTTAGACTAGAAATAAACAAACTAAGTATGTACAACCATTCTTTAACAACAATAAAAACTAAATGGTTTGTTCATTCGCCTCCCAAATAAATTATTTATAAAAAATATATTGTTTATAATTTTCTTCTTCTTATTATTTGTATTTTTGCTGAGTGAGTGTTTTTTTTATATATAATTCGTTCGAATAATTATAAAAATTATAGTTTTAATAACAAATTAAAATTAAAATGTTTAAATAATTTCATTGTTAATTTGTTTGTTATAAATAAATAATTTCATCACAATTATTCTTGTTAAGAATCAGTAATCAATTCAAAAAAAAATAATAATAAAATAAACGAAGTCTCACACTAAAATCATTTAATTATGGATCTTTTGGAACTTTTAATATGAATTTTGCGGTGAATTATTTTTCGATGAATTGTTATTGCGAAGAATTGTGATTTCGTAAAATTGTTGTTCGTAGAATTGTGCTTCGATGAATTTTCAGGATACCCATATATTTATCAATTATTTTTCTTGATAACGTAGAAATCAAAATTCATTTTTGTCTGATTTTTCATTTAATAAAAACGATGTTAAAAAAACATACCTTTTCATCCGATTTGTATGAAAAATCCATTTTTTTTTGTCTTTCTATCCCCCTTATATTAAGTTCGAATTTTATACTGACGGCTTGTATATCTAGGAATGCTTTGACTTATTTGACTTATTCAATATGGCGGCATAGAATAATACCACGTTTACATTGTTGTATGTCGTTGTATTAAGGTTATAAAGCCCTGCAACATTGATTTCCTTTATATTATACATTATGTACAACCACATAATGTTATTATTGTTATGTATATAGAAATTATAATTGTATTCATTACTTGTACTAGTATCATCACTCATACAAAAAGATAATATAATTCATCAAAAAATGCAAAAAAAAAATCAGTCTAGCAAGATCATCTGTCCAGTAATTATATTTTAAGATTAATAAAACTCTAAATTAAATAAACTAAATAAAGATTGAAATAATATATTTACTATTGTTAATTTACTGTGATCTGTTGAGTTTTAATAGTGATAAAGTGTCGGTTCAATATCAGTGCTAAAGAGCCAGTTCTTTATATTATATCGTGTGGCGTGAAACAATTGTTGTGGTGCACAACATATTTGGTGACAGCGGAAAACGCACACATTAAGTCAACGGTAAATAGCCAAGTGTTTCCGTTAGAAATAGTGTATAAGAAGAATAAAGTGCATTTATACACACACATCACTCACGTTACATTAATCAAAAGTTATGTACGTCATCAACGCGACGAACTAAATTAAAATAATTTTCATTTATACACACACATCACTCACGTTACATTATTGAAAAGTTATGTACGTCATCAACGCGACGACTAAATTAAAATAAATTTCGCCGTAGTGCAAATACCATAGCACAACACATTTGGATAATTACACGCATAATTCGAAGCTACAAGAAATTTACGTGCAGCAATTGCCATTTTGACAACATTTCTTAATAAAACAACCTTGGAAAACATTCACGAGGTTTCATCCAACATTAAATAACAACCGTTCCTGAACTACAGTATCCTGAGTATTATTTAACTATACCAGTTATCATAATCATCTATAATTCTATAACATCAAATTCCATCCGGATATCATCTGACTATACAAAAGAACTTTTAGAAATGTATGTGTTCGTCATGTTACTTTCTGATGCAGTATAACAATCATCAATATAAGGAAAATAAGTTATTCAATTTTCATTCATCACAATATATTCAATATAACCGTAATATTTTAATTAACAATAGGTACTGTAAAAGGTAATTCTATTCTATGAACTTAAATTTTTTATTAGATATTTCTCAAATTAATTAATTCATTTTAAATTTTTTATTTTTATGTAATACTGCGGAAGAATTTCAATTCATATGAAAACCGGTGATGAAATAAAAAAGTCGCAATCCGATTACGGAAGTTCAAGTTCAGAAGACAGTGAATCATCAATAATCTCCGTAAGTAGTGCCGATAATTCTAATATTATTTCAACTAATACAAATGATTATTCTGTTGTTGAGTCCATTTCTCCAATTTTAAAAATTTCAAATAGTAATTTAAGCCCATTTCAAGATTCTAATATTTTAAATATAAATCATCCTAATAATTTTAGACCGAGCGTAATAAACGTAGATTCTCCTGAAAATTCAAATAAATCCTTTTCCGAAAATAAAACCGAATATAAGTTGAACATGACGAAATTAAATATCGATCAAATTTTGAAGATTATACCCGAGTTCGATGGATCTTCTAGTAAATTGAGTAAATTCATTGGGTGCTGCGAAATTGTTTACAGTCCCTTGACTAGTGAAGAAGATCAATCATAATTTTTAACATTTTAAAATCAAAATTAGGCGATAAACCGTTTCGGATAGTAAAATACGGAAATTTCCAATCATGGAAAGAGTTAAAAGCAGAATTTCGAGTTATAATTCTCTGATAGTCGGCCTGTTGAACAATTGCAAGTTGAATTGGTACAACTTCGGCAACAGCGCAATGATTCTGTCAGAGAATTTGCTTCTAAAATTGAACAATTGCTTTCTGACCTTAATGATGCTTGTATCGCTAGGGAAGGAGAAGCAGCGGCAAATCATATTCGTAATCTCAATTCGATCACAGCGCTTAATACTTTTCAGAATGGGTTAAAGGAACCATTCCGCTTAATAGTCAAAGCATGCAGGTTTAAAACATTGAAGGAGGCAGTATCCAAGGCAGTAGAAAAAGAAGCAACAATGCTCAACATTCCACAATTCAACTCCAAATCTCAAACTAATAACTTCCAAAGTTTGCAAAATTACAATCGTGAAAAATGCCAGATATGTTCACGCGTAGGACATACTGCTAAAACGTGTTATTCCTTCACTAGACCAAATCACAGTAGTTTCAACAATACACCTAGTTCTACAACTAAAATTCCAATAGTAAGTTCTAATTCCAATTACAACAGAAATTCTTTACCTAATAGTAAGTTCTAATCCAATAGTAAGTTCTAATTCCAATATATCCTATAATCCAATAGTAAGTTCTAATTCCAATTACAACAGAAATCTTTACCTAATAATCAAAGTTCTTCGTCTCAGGGGTATAATAATTTTCGTACAATTAAATGCAATTATTGCAAAAATATTGGCCATAACATAAATGATTGTAGAAAGCGTGAATTTAATAATAATCGTAGATCCGCTAGTTTTCAGAACAGTTCGAAAAGTGACAAAGTAGATCTAAATCCTTCTACTAGTTCGGTAAACTACAATCAGCCCAACCAATTGAATGCAGTGGTTCGGGCTGCCGAAATTTAAATCTGCATTCAGATCATAATAATTCTAATCAATCAGTTTCCACATGTCATGCAAATTCTAATTGCATTAATTCTAGTTCTAAAAATCCAAATTTCAATTCACAGATAAATTCAAATTCAAACTTAATCCCATCTCATGAAATATTCTATGAACTACCCTTATTTAATGACACTGATTCAAGTAACAATAAGTTTGTCGAGTTATCTTTAGATATTTTAAATTCGGATAGGAATCATTTTTTAGTAGACACAGGTTCAGATATTTCTTTAATTAAACGGGAATGCATTCATAGTGAAGTGCTTTGTTATCTGAATGAAACTTGCTACATTAAAGGCATATCCCAAGAACGCATTCACACCTTAGCATTATGTCATTCAAAAATAATGTTACCTAATAATGCGTTAATTTCACAAGACTTCCAAATCGTTCCGAATGATTTCCCATTACCTTGTGCTGGGATAATTGGTCGAAATTTTATGGAATCCAATAAATGTAAAACTGATTATGCTGAAAAAGCAGTCAAAATTCTATCAGTAAATAATTTTTATATTTCAATTCCATTCTGTTTTATCCCTACTGGCCAAGAATTCATAAATTCTGTTTCAATTACTATTCCTGCTAGAGTAGAGGCAATTATTAAATTACCAGTTCAGAAAAACTTTGATAGAGATTATTTTTGCCCAGCAAGTGAAGTTTTCCCTGGTGTATTTATGGCAAGTGTAATAGTCAATCCTAAACTTTCGTTCATCCCCTTAAGTCTTTTGAACACAAATAACAATGATACACATATCGATAATCTGTCTATCCAATTTGAACCGTTATCCGATTATGATGTTTTTAATTTAAACAATATTTCAAATTCAATTGAAAATACAAACCGTTTAAATTTACTGGAATGTGAAATTGATACGAGTTAGCTGAATAAAAAAGAGAAAAATTCGATTTTAGACATTTGTTATAAATTTAACGACGTTTTCCATCTTCCTGGTGATAAATTAACGACCACAAATACAACAATTCATAAAATTCCTTTGAATCCTAACTCACGTCCGGTACACACAAAAAATTATCGTCATCCAGAAGCAGTTAAAAATGAATTGAAACAACAGTTAGACCAAATGTTAAAAGACAAAATAATCGAACCGTGTTCGAGTCCTTATAATTCACCACTCTTAATCGTCCCTAAAAAATCTCAAGATAATAACAAAAAATGGAGATTAGTAGTTGATTTTAGGAGGCTTAATGAAATGACAATAGACGACATCTATCCATTGCCTAACATAGCTGAAATTTTGGATCAGCTGGGCAATGCGAACTATTTTACTACCTTAGATTTGGCAAATGGGTATCACCAAGTACCAATGCACCAAAATGACAAATCCAAAACAGCATTTAATTCACCTTGGGGAACCTTATGTTGGAACAGGATGCCATATGGTCTTAAAGGCGCACCCGCAACGTTTCAACGGTTAATGAATCAAGTCCTAAGTGGATTAAATGGTATTAAATGCTTTACATATCTTGACGACGTTGTTATATATGGATATGACTTAGGAGATCACAATTCGGAATTGATTAGTGTGTTGCAATGTTTCAAAAATTACAATCTTAAACTGCAACCACGAAAATGTAACTTTCTTCGAACTGAAGTCGTATATCTTGGTCATATTGTAACAAACCACGGTGTAAAGCCTGATCTAGCAAAAATAGAATCTGTTCAAAAATTTCCCATTCCTCGTAATCAAACCCAGGTTAAGTCTTTCTTGGGACTCACTGGCTACTACCGTAGATTTATAGATGAGTACTCCAAGCTTGCCGAACCTCTACATAAGTTATTACGAAAGGACATCCCTTTTAATTGGGACGCTTTCTGCAATAATTCATTTCAATCATTGAAACAGAAACTTATATCTCCTCCTATTTTGATTTATCCGGATTTCAATGAAACATTTATCGTAACCACGGATGCTAGCGATTTTGCTATTGGTGGCATCCTATCTCAACAACCCAAATAACAATCAACTGATCTTCCTATAGCTTTCGTAAGTCGTGCATTAAACCTAGCAGAACGAAATTATCCTACAATAGAGAAGGAGCTGCTTGCAATTGTTTGGGCTGTCAAACGCTTCCATCCTTACCTCTACGGAAAAAAATTCGTTATAAAAACTGATCATCGACCATTAGTTTGGCTTTCCAAAAATCCTAAGCCTTCTTCTCGACTTTTAAGATTGCGAATTGATTTAGATGAATATGACTACGAGATAATGTACAAACCCGGAAAAGCAAATCAAAACGCAGATGCCTTAAGTCGAATGGTTTATCAAAACTCACAAATTCCCAATGATACGTTAGTAATCACGAGAGCACAAGCAAAAGCACAAAGCCAAAACAATAATTTAATACCAGATTCCTCAAATTCAATATCACCAATTCCTACTAATTCTACTACATCTCCTAATTCAGAAATATTACAAAACATTACGAACCTTGAGTCTGAATCAGAAATTAATCGTGTTATTGAAGAATTTCACTGCACACCTTTAGGTGGACACCAAGGTGTCATGCGAACCGTACGTCGAATGAAAAGTTATTACAAATTCCCAAAAATGATGTCTCGTGTGCGAAAATTTATTAAACGGTGCTCATTATGTCAGAAAAATAAAAGAGGGAAACGTACTAAAATCCCAATGAGAATAACTACAACTTCTACCGAACCTTTTGAAAAGCTTTTCCTTGATATCGTCGGTCCTCTTGCAACAACACATGAAGGCAATAAATGCGTACTTACGATGCAAGATGACCTCACAAAATATTCAGTGGCTGTACCGTTAAAATCTCAAGAAACATTTGAGGTTGCTAAAGCATTTGCCGAAAATTTTGTTTGCAGATACGGAATACCTAAAATTATTGTTACTGATCAAGGGACCAATTTTATGAGTCAAATGTTCAAGAATTTATGCAAATTATTTGGAATAAAAAAACTAAATACGTCCGCATATCACCCGCAGGCTAATGGCGCATTGGAAAAATCGCATTTAAATCTAGCACATTATTTACGAAACTATACTTCTAATGATCCTCTGAACTGGGACCAATGGATCCCCTATGCTATGTTTACTTACAATTCAACACCCCACTGTGTAACTAAATATATGCCATTCGAATTGTTATTCGGAACTGTGCCTATAATTCCAAATTCCTTGAGAAAAGATCCTGTACATATATATAATTTTTCAGATTATTGTTCAGAACTGCGAAATCGACTTCAAAATTCGTGGCAAGTTGCGCGAGAAAACATAATTAAGAGTAAACAAAAATCGAAATTGTATTACGACAAATCATGTTCTTCTACAACGTTCAATGTTGGTGATAAAGTTCTTCTATCAAATGAAATAAAGTCAAAAAGTAAATTTGATCCTCCATGGTTAGGACCCTACGAAATTACTAAAATTATTTCTCCAGAAAATAGTGAAATTAAAATTAATCGTCAAATGAAAGTGGTACACAACAACAGATTAAAACATTTCGTGGAATAATTGGCATTATTTATTGAATTATGGTATTATATTCTAAAAAAAAAAAAAAAAATATTTCTTCGAAATTGAATTGAATATCTTCTGACAAGTAGTTAGTTTTAGTAATAAATTTTGCACATTAATATTAAATTTACATATATTAAACAAATTATTTTTCTAATGTTAAGAATAATATTTTATAGAACTAAGATATTTTCCTATTTTTAAATTAATTAATAATTAATTAATAGTCTTAAGCATTATATTTTAGAATTAAGTCAATTTTCTATTTATAAAAAAAAAATTTTTTGAATTACCTTATTTTGCATAAATTGAAATTATTGTAATTATATTGAATAAGAATAAATTAATCTACATACCTACATTATTTATACTTTTTGGGGGAGGGCTATTGTATTTCGTTGTATTAAAGTTATATAGCCCTGCAACATTGATTTCTTTTATATTATACATTATGTACAACCACATAATGTTATTATTGTTATGTATATAGAAATTATAATTGTATTCATTACTTGTACTAGTATCATCACTCATACAAAAAGATAATATAATTCATCACAAAATGCTAAAAAAAAGATCAGTCTAGCAAGATCATCTGTCCAGTAATTATATTTTAAGATTAATAAAACTCTAAATTAAATAAACTAAATAAAGATTGAAATAATATATTTACTATTGTTAATTTACTGTGATCTGTTGAGTTTTAATAGTGATAAGGTGTCGGTTCAATATCAGTGCTAAAGAGCCAGTTCTTTATATTATCTCGTGTGGCGTGAAACAATTGTTGTGGTGCATAACAACATTAGTAGAATAAAAGAATGTAGCAAAAAAGTATCGTCATGTGAACTCAAATTTAAATATTTAAATATTTTATCACATACTTTTTTGATATTTCGGTAAAGTATGTATCAAAAAAGTAATAGTATATTACGTTGTAATGTGAACCCTAACTAATAACTATATGTTAATGTCATTCATTGTTGTCAAAACCAAAATTGATTACGTTTTTTTGTTTCTAACTGCAATTCCGGGGGTTAATCAAATAATTTGCCGACAAATCTAATAGAGTTTGAGAAGAAATTCACAACACATAAACTGAATTGAATACAGAAAGCCTATCTGTCAAAACAACAAACTTTTATAGTATGCGTTCACACTACAAATCGCAACACTAGTGTGAACTGCAGCGGAAAAATAATTAAATAGCAAAAAAGTACATACTTATTAGGTACGTATAATGTAAACGTGGTATAAGTCATTTAGTGGGTTGTTGGGGGAGTAGTTTTAGGAGTCAAAGCTTTCTAGGATATGCGATTCTCATAAGACTTCTTCCTAGTGTAGTTACGCCTCCTCGTGGCGACAACCGGGCAATGCATCCTAGAATGTAGCCAAGTAACTTACACGACCGTGCAATGGCGGTAAATCCATTGCCCCAAGCTTTGGTGGGACAACATACGCTGAGAGCTGCGTGGCTAAGGGGGAGCTTAGTCTTTAGTATGTGAACTCCGGGTACCAGGCGACCCCCGGTTTAAAGTAGCCTTCCCACAGTATACCGATCTCTGCTGTGGGTGACCTTCATTTCTCGGATACTCGTGGGATTCAAATGGAAACCGAATTTAAAAAAAACATAGAGGGTGATGCCTCTTTAAAAGCATCAACTTCACCAGCTATTGAGTTGGGTCTCCTAAGCTATGATGGAATGGTAGATGCCACAAGGGCCACCACTCTTGATTATCTTAACGTCCGGACCAAGGAAAAGGTGGAACAGTCCACCTCTTCTACTACGGACACCTTCTGTGACGACAACATAAGTGTAATCTCACAGTTATCGGGCACCTCAACCATTGGTGTTGATATTGGGAACATGTCCCTCAACGCCGGGGAATGGGTTAAGCTCAACTCCTTCGAAAGAAGGCGTTTTAAAAAGGGGCTCAAGGAAGGCAAAACTAGAGAAGAGGCTCTAGCTGCTGCTAAGTCCGCGACCCCTCTGAAAGCATCCTCGGGGCCTGTTGCTCCTACCCTAGACAAGAGGTCTGGTGGTAAGCGTGAGAGGTCTTTCGAGGTTGCTCCGGAACCAAATAAACCACCTGCCAAAAAAGCAAAAGAAGGGCCTTCTCCGGTAAAGCCCTCTTTCAGCCAGGTAGCAGGCAGTGTTAAGCTGGGCATCGTACCAGGTGATCTCAGTGGCAATCCTCTTAGTATGGAGCAAATGGCAAACATACAGGAGTGTGTCATTGACCTCATTATTGGGATGCAAGGCTCAAACCACAAGCCGCAATTCCTTGGCTGTTTCCGGAGAACAGGTTGGCTATTTTTTATATGTTCCGATCATTCCACAGCGGAATGGATGAGGAACAGTTTTGTAAGCCTAAGGGAAAAAATTGGTCTGAACATAACTTTGGTGGAAGAGGATGATTTTCCTCGGCCAAACATCGTTAGGGGGTTCTTTCCACAGAGCCTTAGCTTAACTAGCGAGAAGATTCTCGCTACCATGGCCGCGCAGAACGATGGTCTCGCGGCCAACTCATGGAAGATACTGCAACGGACGACAACTGGCGTACTCGTCCATTTGGTTATGGCCATAGGCGAGTCTTCCATGAAGAAACTGCGCGAATCCAACGGGAACATCGCATACCGCTTTGGTAGGATAAAACTCCTTCTCAAGAAGGATTCCCCCTCTACCAACCCAACCACTGGAGTCAGCTCCAGTAAGGAGGGTACTTTACCAGCCCCAGTAGTAGGCACAATCACAGACGAGGAGGCATCCAGGAACAGCAGCGCTATCGAGCATTCTGTTCCTGCTGCCTCTTCGTCGGGAGCACGATCAACGGATCTCTCCGCAACTCCTACTGTGGGATCGAGTAAATCAGCACTCACCCCGAAAATTAAGCATATGGGCGCTCGGGGTGTTACTGGGAAAAGTGGCAGAAACAGGCCAAATCCCACAAAGCAGACGGCTGGCAAGCAGCCAGGAGCGTAGAGCTCCTTTACCCTAATCATCCAGTATGGCTGGTACTATTAGGGTACTACAAGCGAATCTGCATCACGCAAAAGGAGCTTCGGATACCTTTTGCAACAGGTTCGCGAAACAACACTTAACCCTTGGCCTTATCCAGGAACCTTGGGTTAATGGAGGAAAAATCAGAGGCCTCCACCTCAAGTCATGTAAGTTGATTTACGATCGAAGGGAGGAAGTTCCCCGAGCAGCAATATTTGTTTCATCTAATATTAACGTTCTTCCAATTCCAGAGTTCACCACTAAGGATTTGGTTGCAGTAATCCTGGAGGTTCCGACTAGCAGGGGAATGCAGGAGACAATATGTGCCTCTGCGTACTTCCCTGGTGAGTCGGTTAGTGCTCCACCTGTAGTTGTACAGGATCTGGTGGATTACTGCAACCTAAAAAACAAGCATTTCATCATAGGCTGCGATGCTAATGCACACCATATCATTTGGGGCAGCAGTGATACAAATGGCAGAGGTGAGTCCCTTTTAAATTATCTTATGAGTAGTCACATAGACATTTTAAATAAAGGTTCGAACCCCACTTTCATAAACTCGACTCGGCGAGAGGTGTTGGACCTCACTTTGTCAAGTCAGTTTATTTCCAACTCTGTTGCAAACTGGCATGTTTCAAGCGAAGCTTCTCTGTCGGACCACATGCACATCAGGTTCGATATACCGGGAGTGATCATACAGGCAACAGAGCGTCGTATCCCTTGTTTTACAAATTGGAAAACATATAGGGATATTTTATTTATCAAAGCAGACATGCTGCCAACATCTTTGAGTTCAATTAGTGACCTAGAAACCGCAGCTGGTCTGCTTAATGACGTGCTCCTATCTTCCTACGAAAGCAGCTGTGTGGTGCGTAACGTTGTGGTTAATCGCAAAGTTCCATGGTGGAACGAACAGCTGGCTAAACTTCGTAAGAAGGTTAGGAAATTATTTAATAGGGCAAAGCATTCCAATGAGTGGAATGAATATAGGCAAGCCCTAACCAGTTACAACACAGAACTAAGGCGTTCCAAACGCCTCACGTGGAGGAAAAACTGTGGAAATATCGAGGATATACCTACAGCTGCTCGACTCCATAAAGTTCTAGCTAAAGATCAGTCCAACGGGATTGGGCTTCTTCTGAAATCCGATGGTAGTTATACATCAGGTCGCAAAGAGTCGCTCGAAACCCTGCTTCAAGTGCACTTTCCGGGCTGCACTGTTTGCGACACAAATACAATCACTAACTCCATATCTGGTACACACATGGGTGTAAATATGGGTTGGGTTAATAGTTTATCCGGTAAGCTTTTTACTCCGGATAAAGTCAAATGGGCCATTAACTCTTTTCAGCCTTTCAAGGCTCCAGGAGGGGATGGAATCTTCCCAGCCCTCCTTCAAAGGGGCCTGGACTTGATTACCCCTGCTCTGGTGGCCTTGTTTAGAACTAGCTTCAATTGGGGTCACATACCACAGGCTTGGAGTCAAGTAAACGTGGTTTTTATCCCAAAGCCTGGCAATCGGCCATGTGAACTTCCTAAGTCCTTTCGACCTATCAGTCTTACATCGTTTATTCTTAAAACCATGGAACGACTTATAGATCTTCATATCAGAGACTGGTTAACGGCAACCAGACCTCTAAATCCAAATCAATTCGCCTATAGGAAAGGCAAATCCACAGAGGGTGCGCTGCATCTACTTGTCACCAAGATTGAAGCAGCCTATCGCTCGAAAGAAATTGCTCTGTGTGCATTTCTGGATATTGAGGGAGCTTTTGACAATACTGGATACGACTCAATTGCTAGGGCAATCAAGCGTAGAGGTATTGACGATCCGACTAACCACTGGATTAGTTCCATGTTGGTTAGTAGGAAGATTACATCTAAATTAGGTAATGAGTCAGTCACGATTACGGCAGCAAGAGGGTGTCCGCAGGGCGGTGTCCTGTCCCCTTTGCTGTGGTCACTCGTGATCGACGAGTTGCTTGATAATTTACATCTACTTGGGTACGATGCCATTGGTTATGCGGACGATTTGGTTATCATAGTCTCTGGAGGGCATGAACGTACGATGTCCGCCAGCATGCAACAGGCTTTGCTTGTTATTTCGAATTGGTGCACTGGGGAGGGCCTTTCGATTAACCCTAGCAAAACAGTCCTGGTGCCCTTCACCAAAAGACGTAATTTGAACCTTGGTTCAATTAGTCTTAATAATATAAATATCGGATACTCCAATGAAGTCAAATATCTGGGTGTTGTCCTAGATAAGAAACTAACTTGGAACTCTCATATTACTTCAACTACCGAACGCGCGGCCAGGGCCATGTGGGCCTGCCGGCGTATGTTCGGCAGGACCTGGGGCCTGAACTCAAAAATGATTTACTGGATGTACATCATGATAGTGAGGCCAATTGTAACATATGGGGCAATAGTTTGGTGGCCTAAGGTACAGCAAAAAGTTAATATGAACAAGCTGACCTCATTACAGAGACTAGCATGTCTCGGAATTACAGGTGCTATGCGCACCTGCCCTACGGCGGCAATGGAAGCTCTCATCGGGCTCACTCCACTTCATATCCACGTCAAAAAATCAGCTGCTACCTGTGCAGCTAGATTGAAGCTCGCGAATCAATACAGTCATGATGACCATATGGGTCACCTGGACATTTTGAATGAACTTCCAGACTTGAATATGTTCTTTAGTGTCCCGGACGTTATGCCGAAAGAACTCTGCTTTGGCAGGAATTTCGTGGTAACAATCCCCGATAGAACAGACTGGGATACTGGGTTACCGCAGATGGAACCTAACAGCCTAGTCTGGTACACTGATGGATCAAAAATGGATAGTGGAGTCGGCATTGGTGTCTTTGGACCCAATCACAAAATATCGAAATCACTGGGTACTTACCCCAGTGTTTTTCTAGCCGAAATTCACGCCATCGAAATCTGCGCCTCTATTATTATGACCAAAGGTCTTAAAGGCGCATCCATCCACATTTTGTCTGACAGCCAAGCAGCACTGAAAGCATTGGCTTCTAACTGCTTGGTTTCCAAGTCGGTTCAAAGTTGTTATAAACTGCTACAATCTCTCTCTTGTCAAAACAAAGTAAGGTTGTGGTGGGTGCCTGGTCACATGGGCATCACTGGAAATGAGATAGCCGACGAACTTGCACGGGCAGGCTCGTCGACTACACTCATTGGCCCTGAGCCTTTTTGTGGTATCCCGTGGGCTTCTGCAACCTACACAATCAGTAAATGGGAAAAAATACAGTGCTTGACTTATTGGAACTGTATTCCCGGCCTTAGACAAGCCAAATCTTTGATCAGACCATTTCACCACAAAAATTTGGCGATCAATTTCAGCAAAGGAAATATTAGGAAACTTGTGAGTTTTCTCTCAGGTCACTGTAATCTGAGATATCATTTGAACAAAATGAACCTGTCCACAGAGACGGAGTGCCGACTCTGTTTGGAAGAGACAGAAACCGCAGAACACATACTATGTGAGTGTGTTGCTCTGTGCACACGGAGGTGGATTCATTTTGAAGAGAGGTATCTGACCCCGGAGAAATGTAAATTGGCCTCTATAAACAGCATTCTCGCCTTTCTTAGAGAGGTGGAGAAGCTCCTGGAGTAACAGTACCCAACAGCACAAAAGATCTTTTAGGTCGTAGTGCTAGCCGCTTTTGGGCAGGGACGAAAAAAAAAAAAAAAAAAAAAAAAAAAAAAAAAAAAAAAAGTCATTTAGTGGTCCAATTCAAACGAAGACTTATTTCAACTTAAACATACATTTGAGAGAAATTGTGTGAGCTAAAATAAATATTAAATTGAAAAAAACATGAACGTTAGGTGGTTTTATTAGATATTCTATTTAACAGAAATATAATGAAAAAACGAGAAGTTAATTAATTTTTATTTTATTTTCTAGTTTAAATTACGTTGCCGCTCTGTAAATACAACAACCTATTATCGATATATTGATTGTGAAATTTATTAAAATAACAGAAAATAATTTTAATATACCGCTATCATTTTTATGGAAACTCTCCCAAATAAGTCAAGAGTCTCCTCGCGAGGTGATTTATTGTAGACTTTTAAACAAATCAATCTCCACAAAATAAGTCGGGAATTGGATTCCAATCTAAGAACAGAAAATCCGAAAGCGAGAATTTGAAACACTATGAAACTTTAAATGAGTCAAACTGGGGCTGGGATTGGGACATAAACATTAAATTTCTGATGCATTTCATTGAAAAATCGGATTGCCCATCATAAATCACTTTATTTAAATGATACGTAGAAGCATGTTTGTTTGACGGCTTATACTGTTATACACAGACGGTGGACAAAATTTTGCAAACACCTCGGGTTTTTATCATTTTACTAATTTAAAATAATAAAAAAAAATGTTTCTAGCACACCTCAATTGTCGGTTTTATGTAAAACCGATAATTGGGTGGTGTTTGAAAAAAAAAATTTATTATTTTAAAGTAGTAAAATGATAAAAACCCGAGGTATTTACAAAATTTTGTCCACCGTCTGTACGCAAAAGTGTTAACAAAATTTGGTGCATATTGGCCAAACGATTTTTTAAACACTCATATTAAATATAATTTATTCCATTTATTTTTAATTGCAAAAAAAAATCGCGCCAACGAAAAGCTATCCACGCCTAATCTTTATGCCACAATAATTTTTCAAAACGTCAATATTTTGAAAACAAAGCAAAAATTGCACATGCGTCTGCTGTTAAAAAAAAAAATTTCAAAATTGAACGTACGTTTTTCTAATCAACTACAAGAAATTTATATCGATTTTTTTTCGTTAAAAGTTGCGATTGGTTCCTATGCAGGTTGAATTTCATACATTTTTTCTTTGAAATTTTCTATTAATTGATTAATTTGAATGAGCGGCCAAGCTCAGGAAGCAAGTAATCCCGTATTAGTGATGTGGTCAAACACTGAAGACACCTAAGCACCTGTAGTGATCAAATATTCGTTTGTATCCATTATTCGTTCGATCACTACATTGAATGACATACTATACTTCGTGTACTGTATAAATTAATAATGTTGATGACGTAAACATATTCATTTCATTTTGGTTATTAAAAACTATAAAAATGCATTTTTGGTAGTATATCAAAAACTCTTGTGGAATACACAGCGGTGATAGTTAAATAATTAAATAATAAATCATTATTGTAATAATAAAAATAATAAAATTTACTGTTCAATTTAAATCCAAAAGTTTAGTGCGTGTGTTTTTTATTTATTTGAGAAGCGGGCACACATAAATCGTAGTCGGTGGAAATTATCGTTACCCCGATATACGATATTGATGACCTTGTGACGTTAATTTTATACTAACGCTATATAAAAAGTTCAATGTGTTTGCAGTAGGTAGTATTCCGGACAACATAAATAAATTTAAGCCGTGTTTACGGACGTATGGTACAATATTATTGTGCCGCACAACAGGTACGTAATAAAAATTGCGATATTTACTTTAAAGCACAAACTTTCGTGTATGAATTAAATTCCAGAAATCTTCGAATAACTCGGGAACATCTTAACGGTGACGATATTTGTGATTAAATCAACTATGTATATGAGATAACAGTTTGCCAAGCAGATTAAAATATTGTGTTGTTTCAACCAAAAGGAACCAATTATTTGTTACCGTTGTCTACCAATTTCAATGACCACAACGGGTTTGTGCAACTAAAAATTATCACACGGAAATCTGATTTTACGGTAAATTAAAAATCGCCTAAAACAGTGGCATATTGATAATTGCAACTACAAAATTTTGACGGTGTTGAAGATCGTTGGAATACACGTGTTTGGAATTCCAGTTTACAACTTTAACATCGGATTGGTATAATATTTTATTATAATTTTTTTTTATCAAACATTTTTGTTTTCTAATTATAATATAAACATTTAATTATACCTACTAAAAATTTGTAAATTTAACACATTCACCACTGTTGCTAAAACAAACATTATCAATTTATAACTAATCGGAATATCATAAGCAGTTTTTTTCGTGATAGTTTACAACCATTGGTCGAAAATTGGTTTTAGTTGAAGTCAATTTCAAGAATCATATTTTTTATTCTTCTCTTTCTATCGTCTGTCTAAATTTTTCTATATACACTTAAAATGCCGGACGAGGGCAACAAACCCGCAGTTATTGAAAAAATTGAAACTATTGCAAGAGTAAAAATGCCAAATTTTTGTCAGAGCAACCCTATGGCTTCTACCATCATGTATTCACATCTCTTCCCGAAGAAGTAATCAATTCGCTTACGGATTTGATATTGAACCCCCCAAAAATAAATAAATATGATCATATTAAATCGATTATAATGAATCGACATACCGAGACTAAAGGAAAGCGGTTAACAAAATTGTTAAACGGTGTTAATATAGGTGACGAAACTCCTTCTCAATATTATCGGAAGCTTGAGAATATCGCCGGAGCGACAGAGGTTGTGACAAATCATATGTTAAAGAAAATGTCGATGAATGGTTTACCACCTACAACAAAAAGCATTCTAGCTGCTTTTAATCAGGACGATATATTCAATTTGTTAAGTACGG
The DNA here is from genome assembly GCA_958295665.1 of Tipula vernalis. Classification (NCBI taxonomy): domain Eukaryota; kingdom Metazoa; phylum Arthropoda; class Insecta; order Diptera; family Tipulidae; genus Tipula; species Tipula vernalis. Next base: position 242,932,337 of record OY282560.1, on the reverse strand, counting down.
CGGATAAAATATATGAAGTCGAACGTTCGCAAGCTATAAGGGAGGTTAAAAGCATTTCAAGTAACTCCATAATTTCGAAAATCAGGCAATTAATCGGCAAAAAAGTTTGCACAGTTGTCGATCGCTTCAACTTCTCAGATGTTTAATAGGGGCAGACAGATTTTCCAAAATGATCACAAGCCAAATACAAATATCAATTCACCTCATCGAAACCGATCTAAATCAAATCGTACTCGTAGTAGTAGTCAGGTAACACGGTACCCGTTTTAGGTTTGGCGCAAAATCTAGAAATTGTAGAAAACCTTGCAATTTCAAAGATACTAGCAATCAAAAAAACTAATTTCGTCCGCTGTTTACGAGGCAAGCAGCGGTAACTTATTATCACAACGTTTATTCATAAGATGTAAGGAAACCAAATTAATATTTTTAATTGATACAGGGGCTGATATATCGATAGTATCTCTCGAATATTTTCCTTGTAGTAGCAAAAACCCAGGTTACCGTTTAGCCGCAACTAATGGTTCGAAGATTTACACATATGGAACTCAATTTCTAAATATAAATTTTGGTTTAAGAAGAAAATTTGCACATTGTTTCGTAATTGCATCCGTGCCCGACCGGTATCCAATCCCGCACATCCTCGATTTTACTATGAAACTCAATGCTAATACAGTGTTCTCCAAAATCGACCTTAAACGAGCATATCATCATATACACATAGCGTTGGATGACATTCATAAGACGGGCATAACTACACCATTCGGTTTATTCGAATTTCGAAGAATGCCGTTCGGTTTAAAGAATACAGCCCAGTCACTCCAAAGATTTATTGACGAAGAATTACGCGACTTAGTTTTCGCTTACGCTTACATCGATGATATTTTGGTAGTCAGCCGTAACGAAGACAAATATATACGTCATTTAGAGCAAGTGTTTGAACGTTTAAGTGATTTCCATCTTAAAATCAAAGTTTCGAAATGTGAATTGGGAAAGCAAACCCTCGAATTTATATCTCACATTATTTCGAGAAATGCAATAGTACCTTCTAAGCCTCGAGTGGATGCAATATTTGATATTCAACCACCGAAATCTATCGAAGAAATTCAGAAATTTTTAGTTATGATAAATTAGTATCATCGATTTTTACCCAATATAGATGAAATTCTTGCTCCCATCCATACACATTTAGCCGAAATGAATAAATTCTCGTAAGAATCGTAAATAATTTTTTTGGTCGGAAGAATATCATGGTCCATTTGAAAGAGCAAAAGCTGCTTTATCTTCGGTTACTCTGCTGGCTCACCCGATTAGTGATGCAAATCTGAATATAAAAACAGATAGTTCGAGTGTAGCCATTGGTGCATTTAGTAAAGGCTCGACAATTTTGTGTTTTTACCGACCACAAACCTCTCTTAACTGCAATAATGTACAAAACGGAACGAAGCCCTCGTCAAACTAGGCATTTAGAGTACATAGCACAATTCACCACTAACATTCAACACGTTAATGGTAAAGATAATTTTGTGGCTGATTATCTTTCTCGATCGAGCAATACTGAAAACTTATGTTGAATTCTTTTCACCCAAAAACATCAAAAAAAAATTGATGTACATCGAAAACCATATTCTTTTCGTCAAAAAACATCAATATTTTTTCGATGTACATCAATTTTACGAAATGTACATTTTTTCATAAATTTCACCTTTGCTACTAACACCAACAAAAATATAAACGTCAGTTTTTAGTTGTCAAAGTTGTCAATATACAGAGTTTTTTATGTCTCAATTTTTAATCATTTTAATTGTTTTGTTTAATTATTTTAATTGAATTAAATAAAGTTGTCAATATATAGTTTCTTGCGCCTCGACTTTGAATCATTTTAATTTTTGTTTAATTTTAATTGTTGAATAAAGAACTTGACTAAACACTGCAAATATCGATTAGAAATTTGTTAAAGTACGGCTTGTATAAACGTTTTTGTTGGTTTTTCAAAAATAAATAACTATGAAGAAAGTATGAAGCAAAACAATTTGGTTTAAACCCTTCTGTTGTATTTTATACTAATACATAGTTAAACTACTGTTTACGAAAAAAACAATATGACTTTCTATTGGTGTTGACTTTGTAAAAGAGTGTATGTTTTTCGTTTTCTTTCGTTTTTCTTGTATGTATTTTAAACACGCGTAATGTTAGCCTTGACATTGCATTTATAGATGGATGCGCAAAAAACGACGAAGAATATTAATTAAACATCGAAATTTTTGTTGCCTATAAAAGTTGTTGTTCAGTACTATAATAGTAACAGCTGTCAAAAATAGAAAATTAAATTGCGAGTATTTTCTATCTATTCTAAAGCTTTTATAAAACTCCATACACAGTATGTATGTACTACCACCATTTCTATTCATAATATATTCCTCATATATGCAAATTGAAATTTTGTGTTATATTACGTGTGACAATATGTCGCCGCTTAAACAGTGTGCAGTAGCAGCGGAACGTCGTAAAACTTATATTAGGGAGTATATGAAAAGGCGTCCGGTAGATCCGCAGTACAACAGAAATGAAATGCGAAGGTGTGATAAACAAGGCTCGTAAACAAGCTCGGCAGAATATTGAATGCCGCGACAATGAACGACACCTTACCACATTAGCACGACAGTGCCAGGCTGTAAATCGATTGGTGAACGTAGTCACTAATTTCAACAAACTCATTCGCATTGGACCAACGGAAATTTGTGATTGTTGCGGTATAGCCTTTTTTCCAACGATCTATGAAGAGCGTGTCAGGGCTAGTTTTGGGAGCAAAACAATCTGGAGAGTTTCTTGCCAATATTCTTTGCTTTAATTCAGGAGACGGAGACGCTCACTTCTGTCGCACTTGCTCGGCTGACATATCTAAGGGAAAAGTTCCTCGCCTTGCTATCAGTAATGGCCTTAATTACGCAATAAACTTCCCTTGAAGTTCGATTGATTGCCGCTCGACATGTTTTTCCAAAAATCTGGTCAGTGTATGGCAATAATGGACAAATGCGTACAAAAGGAAGAATCATCAACGTTCCGTATGCCTTCGAAAGGCTACGGTGTTCACTTAAGAGTCATGGGCCAAATGATTGTTGACCATAACTACACTGCTGGCCATATCAGACCTGTTTTTCTAACGAGGGCTGCTAGAAAGTTGTGCGAACTACCACTATATCAAGAGCACGGAATCGCCCTTATAACTGAATGGGAAACTGATATTGAGAATCTTCTCACTCAATTAACTTTCGAAAATCATGAAGAAGAAACACACACACAACCTGACCAAAACGACATAAATCCTGGCAGAATTGAGACTCTCTTCACCGGTGAGGAAGTTATACGAATTGGTGCAGCATAAGGAAACAAGTCTGTTTCTATTCTATTTGATATGAATTCGCAATACATAGGGTTTCCTCAAATCTTCGGTGGATACAAATTACATCCTAAGTATATAGAAAAACAGTTTCTCGCCATGACATTGTCAAGTCTAAGGCAAGGCGATATGATCGACGAGCAGTTGAATGTGTGAAACACTTATTATACATGGCTAAATCTCTCGAAATCCAGAAGATAATGAATAACTTCTCAACCTGTCTTCGCAAACGCCTCCACAATGGGATTAGTTGACAATACCTACCGTATTTTACAAGGAGTTCGTAATTCCGCACACCACTGGCATCATAAAAGAGCATAAAAGTTCGAGCTGTGATACGTTAATTTTGCCTACCCAATTTATTTGTAACATCTAGTGAGGCCGAGGCAAGATGGAATGAGCCAATTATAATCCTTAAACTATACGCGATACCATTTATTTGAAAAATATTCCCCTACATTCAAGCTGTCCGAATAGCGTAATAATTTGTTGTTGGTAATTTCCCCAATTCTTACGGTTGTTGTTTTATTTTATTGCAGTAATTTCTCGGAAAAGAGTGGATTTTTGGGTAGAAATGTTGAAATGAATTGGATGGTTTTTTTAACGTGGTCTAAATTTGATAGCTTTTTTATAGTGGCAGCCTACGGTGCTGGACACGCATTGCAGTATTTTTTGAAAATTGATCTATTGTACAGGATACTTAAGTGTATTATTGTTTGTAGTTATTATATCTCGAACAAAATATCGATGTACACATTTGATGTATACATTAACAAATTGGCTGGATTATACCTTTACGATCAATTCACTTATAAAATAAATGACTGAATATACCGTCGAAATGTAGGGGTCTAGAAAATAAAAATAAGTTAAAAAACAAATAAATCGTTTTAATAAAATCTGAAATAAATATAAAGCACTATTGCGCGTCGAGCGATATGACGATAATTTCCTATTTGTAAATGTGTTTATCAAATCACCAGATTCTCTTCATGATACTCTTACACATAAATCATGTCCATTTTAAAAATTTGTCCTAGCTGAGTATTACGTCGATCTTTTATCACTCATTATGGCATAATGATTACGCAAATAAATAGGAGCGTTAATAGAAATATAACCACCTCGGTTGACGAAAAATCATCTCGATAAAAACGTCGAAAGAGGAAAATCTATTACGTTGAAATAAAAGGCTAAGACGACTACTGGGGGAACCAGCGAGTCAGTAACAACTTTAAGTAAGAAAGCGATATATAGAAAGTACATGTTACAGACCAGCGAATCTTTAAGAACTTTTCGTTCAGTTCAGATGTCACTTAACAGAGCGAAATTTAGAACACATCAAAATTTTCAAGACATACTTTTCTTAAAAATAATAAATTTTGATATTCACATTACAATTTTAATACTGTATTTGTCAATTGTTACGGATTCGGTGGCCGATATGTCAAAGATTCTGTAAGGAAATAATTTCGTCAAATTCTTTAAGGATTCTTACTGATTCGCTGGGTTAGCCCTTTAATTAGTCATACAATGAATTTATTTTGTACCTAACAAAAAAATAATCATAGAAATTTACTCTGATAATTTGGGCGTGTGCGATTTTTTCTAATAATGATATATGTATCACAGGTTTGGGACACAGTCTTTGTGAAGCCTACCGTTAAGTGTTTAAAGAGCCTACATGAAGCTCCGCGGAGGCCTCCTCCAATGAAATGCCAGTAACATTTGGTAATACAATAATAGTTTTATATTATCACCCTTATTTTTATATAATGCTGCTTAACTTGACTCAACACGGGGAAACTTACCAGATCCGAACATAAATGAGTAAGACAGATTAATATCTTTTTCTCGAATCTATGAGTGGTTGTGCTTAGCCGTTCCTATACTTTGTGGAGTGATTTGCCTGTTTAATTAACCATTATTATTTTTATTATTTTTGTTACCGCAAGTGATGGAGTGTAAGGGGTATAAATTCCATCACTTGCGGTGACAAAAAATTAGAAAAATTGTTTATTGGGTATGACCTGTCTATATGTAATGCTTGCATTTATATTACCCAAATTTTACAATGCCTCTAACAACACCGTCCACGGGCTGTTACCCGATACACACCCATATGCAAGACTGTTAATTAAATAGTAGCATGTGTTGGAATCCACCCAAGGGCCAAGAGCCATTGGTTGCGATCAATAAGTCAATCATATTAAAGAGGATGCAATGATAAAGTACCTTGGTGAAATATATTATTTTACTGACCGAAAGTCTTAGCTTGTGCAAGAACAAATTTGTTTGAAACGCGAATAAACTAAAAATTTAATTCTTATTTTTCTCAAACAAGTTTACCATGATAGTAATTAATGAATCGTAAACTGATCGGTCAGTTAAAAACACAATTGTTAAATTTCTTTAAATTTAGAACCTGCATGATGACATGAATGACATTTTAAAAATTTTACAATAATCGAATTTTAAAGTTTAAATAAAAAACGTTTACCCCCCAACGAAATATCTAATGTTTGGTAACTTTTTTGTAATAGGCTTGATAGTCTTTATAAAATTCGATAAGAAAAATGAAACTAGAGCTGAACATTTTTTTGAATTTCTATTCCAAATTTTTATTTTTAATGCCAAAAATGGATATAGCACAGTTTCTATGTATAAACTAAACAAATTTTTTTTATTACAATTGAGAAAAATATAGGATATATAACACAAACAAAAAAGAACTATTGAAACACAATTTTTTATTTTATTTTTATAATTTACGTATTATATTCTTTAATTTGACGATGTATTTAAAATAATAAATAAATAACACATTAAAAAATTGTATATAATGGAATTGTACCATTTATACAGCAAAAAAGAACTTTTAAGAAGAAGATAAAGGATATAGCTATAAAGAATATTTATACTGTAAAACTCATTAATTTATAAAAGGGGCTATTATTTATCTGATAGGGCAATTAAATATAAAAATGTAGAAGAAATAATACTCGAATTTCTGTTAGGTTAGGACAAGATTTAAAAAATAACTCAGAAAGTAAAAATGATGTTAATTTAGACGAGAGATTCTGAAAGAGTATGATCGAAGATATGTATATGATTCGATTCATAACTCATTTTCGAAAAGATAGTTGTTAGGACAATATAGAACTGTCACGATGAAATGTGTAATTTTTATTAAACCCACGGACGATCCAATAAATTTAATTTATATGGACTATGGATTATCGAATTTCAAAAGCATACACTTTTCAATTCTCGTGTATAAATAAAAACTCCTATTCTTTTCAACAAACAAGTTCGCCCATTTCGAAAGCAAAAATAATTATGCTCAGGCATAAGCTACTGTGCCCAAATAACCAAATATGTCGTTATTATTATCTTAGTCCCCTAAATAAAATAATTAAATTTTATGATTATAGTATTTTTTTATCAATTATAATAAGCTATCAAGATAATACTAGATTTATTGATTAAACAAATTTAATAAGCAACAATAAAAATATCTCTTATCTTCATTAAATTACAACTCAATATAAACAACCAGAACTAATATCTACAATACGATATACAACTAATAAATGATTCTCCTAAACGAAGGACAACTGGACAATGCGATTTTATAACAGACTTAGACTTTATCGCACAATGATTTGATACTTCTGCAAAATAAAACTCAGCATTTAGTTTGTTAAATTAGAACTTCCTACACAATCTAATAATAATTTAATTCATAAAAATATATAATTTAGATAACCAAAATTCTGATATAAGTTTGAGAGAATAGGTACTAGTTGTAAAACAAAAGTATGTAGATTTATAGATTATTTTAATTTTGAAGTGTGTACATACTTCAATATTTGTAATACAATTAGGCTGATAACAACGTAATCTTGAAGACAATACAATTCATACTTTTTACAATAAAACCAGCAGCTTTGTTTTGAAAAAATAAAAAAAAATGTAACGGGTAATATCATGTTCCTTAACGTGAACGTTTCTTTTTTGTCAAATTCCCATTCCGATACAAAAACGTTCATGAACATCGAATAAACATAGAATACTGGAAAACAGAAAAAATATTCTGTCAAATTATGCCATTTGACAACGATTTTAATAGTGTTTGTGAATTTAACAGAAATAAAATGTATCTTTTAGCAAATCGAGGTCTAACGTCCTCCAAGCCACAAAATCAAATAACGTCCGAGCCACAAAATCAAATAATTTTAAATTATTTATATAGTAAATAGTGACAGTTTTACTTTATTAATAACTTAAAATAATAATATATAAATACATAATAACATTGCCGGATTGGCCAAACCGTACTCCGATTTCTTGTGCATTTCTTCTACGAAATCTAACAGAAAAATTAAAATAAATTATTTGGTATGAAGACAGTTTCATTATTTCTTTGCTTATTTCAAAACATCGCAGCATTTCCTCTATCTCGCTGTTTGCTTGGCACTGTTGTTCGCCGCTTATTCTTTTGTATGTTCACTAAATTAGGTTTATCTAATTTAATTATTAAATTCTAAACCTTACCCGCAATCAAATTATATTGGTTTTAATTACAAAATAAGTAATTTTTTACTAAACAACTTATTTCTTGTCATATAAACGAAAAAACATTTCAAAAACCCAACCAAAAAAAAAACGTAGGTTTTTTTAAAGTCGGGAACGTACACGTTTTTCTTGGATCGGAATGGGAAATAACGTTAATTTTTTGATTCACGTTTTTAATAACAAAAAAAAATGCAATCACCAAGTTACGTTTTTTCAGAATACAGTTGCAGAAGTATTTATTTAAACGGTTGTCCAATTTTTTTTTTTTTTTTTTTTATTTATTTAATGTAAATTTTATAATGAGCAATTTGTTTCTGACTTAATTTACTAACTTAAATTAATATATGGTTTCTCCCCATTGGCGTTCCATAGTGTCTGATAGTGGATTTTAGATCAGCACAATGCTGTTTAAGCTGACAATCACACCAGCAGCTGTATTCCGAAAAAATGTAACTTTATGATTTACGTTTTTTATGACAGTTAAAAACGTGAATCGCAAAATTAACGTTATTTAGTATTCTAACCGATGAAAAACGTTCACATTCCCGACGTTAAAAAACCCACGTTTTTTTACTTACGTTTTTGAAACGTTTTTTCATTTATATGACAAGAAGTAAGTAATTTAACAAAAAATTATGTACTATACATATTTTGTATTATTAAACGAAAATAATTTGGTTCCCGTTAAGTTTTAGAATTTAATAATTACATATATTCGCAATAATTTAATGGACAGACAAAAGAAAAAGCGGCGAACCACAACTTCAAGCAACAGCGGTATAGAAGAAGTATTCCGATGATTTGAACTAAGTAAACGAATAATCTTAATGTGCGAATCATAACTAATACTTAAACGCACAGCACATTCTGTATATATAGAATGTAAATTGTGGTATAATCAGTCCAGTCGCCGCGGCCTGATGAGAAGATTCATTTTTTCATAATCATAAGTTCATCAGTTCGAAACTGGATTGAATTCTCTTACAATCTTGGGAACATACTCGTATTAAAATCATATAATTAAATTTTTTTTTTTTTTTTTTTTTTTTTTTAATTTAAAATAAATTTTATTTATTCATTTTATGTAATTACAATCTAGTCTCCTGGACTAATTAGCAATTTGTTTCTGACTTAATTTACTAACTTAAATTAATCTATGGCTTCTTCCCATTGGCATTCCATAGTGTTTGGTAAATTGATGTAAACCACATCTTTGTTGTGGATTTTAGATCAGCATAATGCTGCTTAAACTAACAATCACACCAGCTCAAAAGGTTTGGTTCTTTTAAGTCTGCGAACTAAATTCGTGATGCTTTATAGATACATAATTTACAGATATGTTCTTTATTATAAAGAAATCAATCAGATCTGGCACTTTGTTTGGATCAGTTGGCCAGTAGGTTGGTTTTCCAGTTGAGAGGGCTTCACAACTGCATTTTCTGATAGCTTTTAGGAGTTCTTTACCCTTAGTTGTTGTTAATCTGGATCCCCAGTGGACATTTTTTGCATTAAAGTCTCCTCCAAGTACAAATAAATAGAATTATGTCTATTAGTCGGTTTCGTTGAATTACTGTTCGTAAATACTAATATACTTCTCGTGTTAATCGAAACACAATTAAAATGGTCTAACCACCGGTAGCATATTAGATATTACATGAATTAATTAATATTCAACAAAAAAATTAATAAAAAGTAAAAATTTATTTTAGTTTTTCTAGTAGATTTCGCATAGAAAATGTACAGCCAATCCGAGCAAGGTTTGGCCAATCCAGCCTTGTTGTTATTACTATAATACATTGTTATTAACCTAGTGTAATTTTAAATCAATCAATTTTTGTGTTTGGCCAGCATCCAGTGTCACCGTTGATTTGCTTAAAGATATATTTTATTTCTGTTATATTTACAAACAGACTTGTATACTATTAAAATTTTTGCCAAATGGCATAATTTGACAGAACATTTTTTCTGCTTTCCAGTATTCTATGTTTTTTTCGATGTTCGTAATGCCTCAATGCCACTGTTATTCAAAGTTTGTCAGTAAAAATAACTTGAGATAAAAATATAAAATCGGTGGTTGTGTGAACGAGACACACAACGGAGTCAGTCAAGTTTTTAGTGCACTGAGGTCGAAATTAAAAAAAAGTATCAAATCGAGAACATTTTATGGCAGTCCAACTAATACATGTACATAAATATTGTGTACCGATGAAAAATATTTCTCGCACACGCTGAGAATTTTAATTGTATGACATTTTTATGCGAAAGATTTTTTTTAATTTTGTATTTAATGACGGAAATAATTTGAATAAAATAATTCTGATATGAGTATTAATAATAATTAAATTTTTAGATTATTTTGAAACGTGAAAATAATCGAATTAACAATAAAACTTCATATTTCTAATAATTCTTGGTTATTCTAGGTTATGATTTTGTTTGCTGTCAAAACACTAAGGCAATTTTAAAGTTTGCAATTTTTATAAAGTCTAATGTGTGATCGAAAATATTCGAAAAAATAATTCTGATATGAGTATTAATAATAATTAATTTTTTAGATTATTTTGAATCGTAAAAATACTCGAATTAACACTAATCATAATTTTTTTTTATAATTCTTGGTTATGTTTTTGTTTGCTGTCAAGATGTATCCATAAAATTTGCTATAAAAAAAATAATAACAAAATACTTTATCTTTGTCTCTCTGATGGATTATTTTTTTTTGTCTTCTTCCAACTTCAAGTCCACTGTGAAATAGGAATTTGACAAAAAAAAACGTTCACGTTAAGAGATATCGCGATACCCATCACGTTTTTTTTACTTTTTTCAGAATACAGCTGCTGCTCAAAAGGTTTGGTTCTTTTAAGTCTGCGTAATAAATTCGTGATGCTTAGGAGCTGAGTTGTCTCAAAGTTCACATGTTGGCGGAGCCTTTCTTCATGTCTCCGTGCTTTTTCCTGGATTTCGTTTAAGATGAGGTTCATTTTAAGGTCCCTATGAAGGTCATTGTTCCTGACATACCAAGGTGCATCAACGATGTTCCTTAGTACCATATTCTCAAATCTTTTGATGATATTTACGTTGCTCTGTTTGGTATAACCTCAAAGCTGAATACCATAAGTCCAAATCGGTTTCAATATTTGCTTATAAAGTAGAAGCTTGTTGTATGTTGATAAAGAAGAGTTCCTTCCCATCAGCTAATACATTTTTCTGTATTTAAGTCTTAATTCTTCACTTTTCTTCTTGACATGTGCTTTCCATCGTAGTTTAGCATCCAGGGTCATGCCGAGATTCTTATCTTTGTTCGCATGCGGTATTATTTCCCGATTTATGGTAATCGGAATATGTTCGAATCGTCTGTTTGTAAAGTTGATGTGAACTGATTTAGCTTCATTTAGTTTTATTCTCCATCTTTTTGGCTATTTATATATTTGAGTTATAGCTGATTGTAACTTCTGTATTGATTCTTCGTTGCTTTTTCCAACAGCTAGGATCGGCATGTCATCTGCAAAAGTCGCCATTGTGTTGTTTTCTAATATAGGAAGATCATAAGTGTAAAGTAGGTATAAAACCGACCCTAATACACTGCCCTGTGGAACTCCTGCATTGATTTCTTTCAATTCAGAAAATGTATCACTTCTAATTTAATCCTGAAGAACCTATCTTTCAAGTAAGATTCCAGTATCTTTGCAAATTACATTGGTAGAAGATTTCTTAACTTGTGGTTAAGTCCTTCGTGCCACTCTCTATCAAACGCTTGTGCAACGTCTAGAAATACTGTTGAACAGACTTTTTTCTCATCTAATGCTTTCTCAATTATACTGGTTATTCTGTGTACTTGATCAATTGTTCAGGGTTGGTCTCGAAAACCGAACTGATGATTTGGGATCAAGTTTTTACTCTCGATTATCGGATTTAATCTTTTTAATAGAAGCTTCTCAAAGAGTTTGGACATGACCGACAATAGCGAAATTGGCCTATAAGACAATGTTATGTGTGGTGGTTTCCCAGGTTTTGGGATCATAATTACTTCTGCAATTTTCCATAAGCTTGGTACACATTTGATTCTAAATGCTGCATTTATAAGATTGGTGAGCTTCACCAGATCTTTCCTTGGCAGTTCTGTTAAGATTTATACAGTAAAAAGATCGTACCCAGGAGCTTTTTTCGTATTCATGTTAGCTTTTATGTCACGCATTACTTCTTTTGGTGTTGTGGGTAGGATTTCTTTACTTTGTTGCACAGCTTGTTCAGTTATTATCTCGGCTTCCAACGTTTGGTCTTTATGTGGCTGGAATATTGTTTCGATGTGTTCAGCAAATTCTCGAGCTTTGTTCATTATTTCTAGCCCATTTCTCACCTGCTATTCTTATTGGGGGATTCTGCATTATTGGTCTTTTAATTCTTTTGGTTGCTTTCTAAAGAGAATATAGTCTAGTACTGTTATCATTAGTTAATTTTCTTAAATAGTTGCTGATTGATTCATCTTTCAATTCTTTGATCTCTCTTCTTAATTGTTGAGTGAGATTGTTCAAATGTTTATCTTGGGGGCCCTTCTTTGTTGCCATACTCTTCTCGCTCTTTTTTTCTGCGAGGAGTTCCCTAATTTCCATAGGGTAGTTGTTTCCCTTGATTTTCGTTTTAATTTCATGAGTATTATCCCAAGCTGATTGCTGTATATCGTTTACAAATTTGTAAACTTCTTTGTCTAATTGTTCTTCAGTCTTTAATGGAACCATTAAGTTAATTTTTTCTTTTAGCGATAGTCTAAAGCATGCCCAATTAGTGTGATTATTTACTATGAATGGGTTTCTTTCTTTCTGAATGATTTTTTCACTTAACGTTAGAAGTATTGATGAATGATCAGAGTTTAAGTCATAGCTTTCATCTACTTGTAAATAATTTACAGATATGTTCTTTATTATGAAGATATCAATCAGATCTGGTACTTTGTCTGGATCAGTTGGCCAGTAGGTTGGTTTTCCAGTTGAGAGGGCTTCACAACTGCATTTCCTGATAGCTTTTAGGAGTTCTTTATCCTTAGTCGTTGTTAATCTGGATCCCCAGTGGACATTTTTTGCATTAAAGTCTCCTTCAAGTACAAATCGTTTTCCTAATTTACTGAGGAACTCGAGATAATCTTTTTCTTTCATTGAGTGCTTCGGTGGGCAGTAAATACTAGCAATACAAATAGAACTACTTTTGGTTTTGACAATAACAGCAATTGCTTGTATTTCTTCCTTTTCATATTTTAACTCCTCATAGTGATGAATACTATTTCTAATTATAACAGCATTACCTCCTTAAGCAGTTTTTCCAGGGTGAATAGTGTGATATATTTGATAATTTCTAAATTTAATGATTGACTGTCTAGTGAGGTGTGTTAACTTGTTCAAGTTCGATGGGAATACACAGCAACAATAGATGCAAGAATTTTTCACAATAATAAAGTTAAATCCATAATCTCGTGCCCAGTTTTCTTCTTTTGTAAATATTTTACTTTTATATTATAGAAATAAATAAAATAAAAACAACTTATGCATAAAAACCAAATTTTTTCATTAAAATAAGTTCAGCAAATTACCGTTAGTTGGCCATTTGTCGTTTGGTATACACCCCTGGTAACAAAACTTCACCAGTTTACAAATACAATTTTACAAAAAACCTAGGAAACACATATTATTGCATAAAACAAGTAAAATATGTGAAAGTATTGCAAGATTGCTTTGATTGAGTTTCTATAAAATAATAAAAAAGTAAACATTATGATGATACTTCTGATGATTCTTTGGATGAAGTTCATGATAATAATTATAAAACAAAAATTGTATGTAACACAAAATATAAAGGAATTATATGATGAGCCTTTCGGTGATATTCATGATGATTTTAATGATAATAATCAAAAAAATACAATTGCTTTGTTTTTACTGTCATTCCACAGAAAAAAAAACTGTATTTTGGAAATTGATCAGTTCCTTTCCAATAGCGTGTAAAGTGAGGTGATTCAAATAAAATAAAAAAAGTAAAAATTATAAAATACGTGATAACACATAATAATAAATAAGATACACATGTTAATTATCAATCGGTAATAAATTTTATTTTACAAATAATTTTTAAATCATTAGGATAAAGCAGCAGGATCAAAATTATGTAAAAGAAAATTTAAATAAACAAATTCAATATGCAACAAATTTTAAATGTAATATGAACTGTTGGAGCAAGGTCGTCCCAATGATTACACGATGTTGCGGTAAAATGACCTTGCGTTAAGAAATGACCGTTAGAAAATGACCTTGCGCAAATTTTGAAAACAACTTTAATTTTTTTGTTTGTGTTCTTTATTGATCACTTGTTAATTTTTTAATAATAATAATTTTTGTTTTTACAAATTTCAATTGGTTTTTTGGCTAGCATTGGTTTTAGCTGTCTCAGTCAAAGTGGCGCCATTTATTTCTTGGTGTGGAAATATTAATAACTGAAAATTGCTGTTTTTTAATTAAAAAAACATTAAATCTTCCTTTTCCAAAATTTGCAAACATAATACACAATTTAATAAACATTAGTAAATTTTATTTCATTCCTATTTTAATTTAAAAACAAATTAAATCTTCCTTTTCCAAAATTTGCCACCGTCGCTTGTCAAGTGAGACAGCTAAAACCAATCCGTGCCGGTTTTTTTTTGGAGGAAAAAAAGTGAAAATTCGAAAGAACCAGTTTTCATAAATTTGTTGTAATAATATAATTCAGCTCAGTGGTTTTTTCGACCTTTCAGCTTTTTTCGCAGAGATATTATAATCCTTCTTCATCTACTAAAATCTATATTATAATAACAAACAATAAAAATGTCAAATTAGAATTCTGCCTAAGGTATGTATAAATCCAATTAAATTCCAATAAGAATTTATATAATTTAATGTAATTACAGGATAATTAATTTAACGATAATAAAGCGTAAGATCTAAGATAAGTATTTTGATATATGTATATATATGTGCATAATTCAATTCATAAACTTAATATAATTTTCTTTTCTTTTCAGAAAATATATTCGCGAGTTGGATGGTGTCAATATAAATTGAATAAGGTTGTGACTTAACATGAACTAATAAATGAAATATGAAATAAACTTAGAAATTTAAAAATTAAATCTATTTATGTACACATAAATGCATTTTTATTGCTTTCCCAGTAAAAATAAAAACTTTTAATGTTAAAATTCATAATGAAACCACCTATTATGTCAGTGGTTCGATCATTGATGAAATTACTATAGAAATTTCTGATGAAGTTATGTATGAATTCACTGGTTTAACACCTCATGAAATTCCTTATATTCCTTAATGAGTTCATTGGTTCGGTAATAGAGAAATTCCAAATGAAATTCACACGTTGTTCATTAATAAGTTCATTATAAGAGAGGATTATATAGGAAAGTAAATAAGTGAATTTATATCACAAGCCCATGTATCGTTCATTGAATTGGTAAGCAAGATTTTCCTAATGAATTAATGAATGAATTCATCAATACTATGTTACTAGGGACATAACCAATACCTCAGTTTGCGCTGTTTCGTTTTGCGATGTTTCAGTCTGCGTTCATATATTTTTGATGACAACATTTTTCACTTTGCGTTTTTTTTAATTCGATTTGCGTTGATTTGGACGATTGGGCTAAAAACTATTGTATTCCAGAGATAGAGAAGTATTGCACGAAGAAAAACATAAATCTAAAAGCCTTAGTACTGCTCGATAATGCTCCCGGCCATCCCATTTACATCAATGAATTATCAGATAAAGTGAAATTCCCATGGATCACGGGGTTATTTCCACATTCAATAGTTACTATTTAAGGCGAACATTCAAACAACTGCTTGATATAACCGCTTCAAACGATAATGTGACAGTGAAAGCGTTTTGGAAAAGCTACACTGAAAAAAATTAGGCCTAAATTTAATGTTTTTGTAATTAATATTAAGGAATTTATGCCTTGATCTGGACCTTATGAATTTACAACCTTATTTTAATGAATACTGACATAATTACAAGGTTGAAATCTTCATAACAATTCAAGGCAAATGTTACCTTGTTTTAAGGAATCCAGTTTAAATTTCATATAATAGGGTATTAGTTTAAGGTTTCAAAATATATGAATTAAGGAAAAAAAACTTTAATTTTTGGAATATTTAACTTTAAATTATAAAATAATTCATTAAATTTAGGAAAAAGTTTCCAATAATTAAGGATCATTTCATTGAATTTAAAACCATTTTTCTTAAATTTTATGTCACAGATAGCAACAATTTAGTACTGATTCCTTAAGCTAAGGTTGAATTTACATGGGATCTAGGTATATGGAACATTAAATTGAGGTCTTAAATATACTTGTTTCAAGGTTTCTTTCATAAAATACACAACATTACGAGTATGTGTATGTTAATTATATTTATATATTTATAATAAATATATGTTATAAATACATTTTTCTTATTTTAAAATAAACATGGTTTAAAACATTTTCTTAAATCTAAATATGTATATAATGATATCGGTTTCGGGGACTCGTTCCGATATTTATTATAAAGTTTTCCCGTAGGTCTATTTTTTTGAACATGATGGAAGTGCCAGTCCTAAAACGAATAAAAATAAAATATTAATGTTTTTTCTCGTGGCACTACGTAGCAGTAGCTTTACTTTTTTTCTCCGCAAAACGTGTTTGCGATATCGCCGGCAATTCTATCAAAATCTTCGTAGTTCATAGTTAGGTTTTGTGTGTAATGAAACTCCAATATTTGTTCGATCAACAATTTTCGTTCTACACCTCCCAATTTAGGGGGGTTTGACGAAACGTAGCATTTCCAAATTTGTTTGCCCTTATCAGTCTCCAAAAATTTTTTTAAATCCTGAAATAAAAAATTGGTTTTAGTTGCGAACATATTTGTGGAATAAGCTACCATACAAAACGCGTTGTTTCGTTTTCAGTGGGAGTTACAGAATCTCTCGATGTGGTTGGTGTTGCTCGGTCACAACGGATGCTTCCCAACCAACTGTTCACTGAACTGGTAAGTGATTTAGTGATCCCGCTTAATAATTCTACTTCTATATTAAGTCCCTAGAGAAAGGTGATAAAAAATAAAATTCGTTAAACCAATTTCCCAATAATCATCTTGAAAATAACTACATTTCGCTTTCGCCAATCAACAATTTTTCTTCTAAGTCGAATTTTGTGGCATTGATCTCCCTGAAGCGGAAACATTTTTTCTAATTCTAATTCTGACATTGCCTCTAAATCGGATAATTGGTCATAACCGGCTTCTGTAAGAAGAACGAAAAATGTTAGAATTACACTTGTATAATATGAATAAATGTCATATTAATAGCTTTACCTTCGAATTTTTCACGTAAATAATAAAGGTCCCATTCGTACAGTAGTTGTTGGACTTCATTCATCTCGAGTACATCACTTGTCATGTCTAGACAAATAAAACCTTCTTGTGGTACTTCATTTTCAATGAATACTAGCTGGTTATTCTCCAAATCTTCACATTGATTATTTGAAATATTATAAATATCTAAGATACAATTAAACATGATTTGGTTATATAAATCATTATTCTTAAATTTCAAATCTGAAGATGGGTTGTGTTGGATAAATTTAAAAAGCTTAATGTTTTATATTTGATAAGTGTTCAAGTGTATTGCACTATTATTAGAAGGATTAATAATTAAAATTTATTCATTAAGACATTTATTATTCTAAGCTTAATTACAAGAAATACAAAACATAAAAATAAAAACAAGAAGTTACGCATTTGCAAGATATGTACATCTATGCGGTTAGCAAATTTACAAGATAGTGACAAATAATATTTAAAATGTTTACTTTATAAAATTTATACAGCACAACTTTCTACACAGCCAATAATAAAAACAGTATTCAATTTAATTTACCTTTCAAATTTGTAGTCATTTTACTGTAATTTTTATGTACGGTGCACTTTAAATTAGGAATCGCTCTTCTGAAAATAAAATAATAGAACGGCTTAATACCTTTTTGTAAAGCAACATGAATTTAATTATCACGCTCTGAACATTTTTTATTTTACGTTTATGCCTGTTCAGTAGACCACAGCTTGACCACTATTTATTTTTTTGTTGAAAATTGCTTAGGCAAAATTATAAGATGAATAAAATATGTCGCTACATTCTATTGTGCGATTGCTTATTGTGGTTGCATATTATTTATGTGCAGTAAACTACCAATCATTAAATCATAACGTTTTTATCACCACTTTATGTTATTATAAATTTAACAAAATTCACTGTAACTTCAACACCACAATTTGGATATAATAAAAATGCTTAAAGAAAAATGGTAAAGAACCCGTTACGCCATGTTCTCGCGTGTTCTTCTTATGCCATTAGGCGACATAAAATCAAAATAAAACTAAGGTTAATAATTTTTCCGATATTTCTAATAAATACACTTACGTATTAGGTGCTCGTTTAATAATAACTTCACTAACTACACGTTTTTTATTATAAAAAATGTATTTTAAATTCAAAATTCTTATTTTTAGGTTTCACTTTTAAAAATTATTTTGCTTATGATTGCCACAATACAAATGACGATGACTGCTAAAAAAATTACCTCGTGAATATTTTACCATGTCCTAAAAATTAATTTTATGGAAGAGGCCTTAATACAAGGAAAATATCACAGTTTTGATGTATATAAAATAATGTTACATAAAATGATTGTATAATGTTCATTAATTATAGGAATGGGATGAACCAATACATTTAAAGCATTATTATTTTGTTAAACACAGCAAATCCATTACATTTTATGAATTTTTTGTTTCTTATTCATTGGATTTCTGTTAGGAGTTTTACTCTATCAAATGAACCATTTTAGACCTTCTAAAATATACACTTATGATACCAGATGACAACAATATTTTGATATAAGATATTTAATAGTTTGTAAATAGTTTTTGGTAACATATATTTAAAAGTTGAGATTCCTAAAAATGAAGACATGATATCTTATAATTAATGTATGATTTTGGTTTAAAATCAAGGCAAATAGACTCCTAAATATAATGATTAAACAGCGACAATATTTTAGTGCTAAATTGACTTACACTTATGCATAATTCCTTAAAACTAAAACAATTGCTTATAAATTGGCCTTAATTTAAGGAATTTTTAGAACATTATATTTATGGAAAATAATGTGGTTTTTTATGTTCTGTTTTATTTAAATTTCATAGATTTTGTCATTGATTTTTGGAAAGATACATTTTTTTGCCTTATTTCAAGGAAATTTGCGATTCTGTAAAACAAAGACAGCGGTTCATAGAATTAAGGCAGCATATTTTTTTCAGTGTACAACGTCGCGAATGCTGTCGAAAATATAGCCTCTTCTTGGGATGAAGTAAAGCCGTCGTGAATGAATGGCGTTTGGAAAACGTTATGGCCAGAGTGTCGGAATAAAGGTGTGCTAGGAACGGATACTGAAATAGACGAAAGTTACGATGTTTGTCAGGATGTGGCTGAACTGGCTTCTGCTGCAAATTTCGAAGGCATGGAAATTGTATACATCGAAGAAATAATTTACGGCCCCGAAGAAATGTCTAATGAAGATTTAATTGAACTATCAGAAATGGCAATGGTCGTAAATGAAGATGAAGAAAAAGATAACGTAGAGGTAGTTGCAGAGGAACAGCTGCCAATTTCAAAAAAAAATTCGGAAGGTTTGAAACTCATCAATAGAGCTATTGAAATTTTTGCTGAGGTGGATGACAATCATGCCGAATTTTCTAAATTTCGCAGAGAAATTTCTATTAATCTCCAAAGATATGAAGAAATGTACCTTCATAATAAGTCAGTTCCAGTTCAAACTACATTAGAACAATACTTTTCTCCAAGTACGAGCCAAAATGACAAATAAATGTATCTATAATTTATGTAATTGTAAGATATGTGATTTATTTGAACTAATTAATAGAATAAATTTGAATTAACGATATAGTATTGTTCACTTATACAACAAAATTAAACTATATTTTGTGTTTTATTGAAAATAATAAGAAAATTTCGTATTTTTGCAATTTATATACATTTTTTGCTTAAATTCAGAACCGATCTTTGTATTTTTCATATATTTATATGAAAAAATTTGTTTCGATTTGCGTCGTTTCACTTTGTATGCAATTTTTCCAGAACCAAACACGGACGCAAACCGAGGTATTATGTATTAATTATATAATAGGAGAGTTTGCTCTGAATGTTACGTGAAACGGTCGTGTTTTTTTCGTTCCAAGAAGATTTGGTTTTTTCAATTAAAAATATAAAAAATAATTAATCTTCTTTTGCTAACAACTTAATAAGTTTTCAATATATTTACTAAAATTGTGTATTTTGATAATATAATAATTGATATTGACAATATGGGAATCTGTAAAATTTGTTCAGCCTGAGATCAGCCTTCAGTTATTAGAAGATATTGATGCTGGTAAAATAATATGACTGTATGAAAAATGTAGGAAAACTGAAGGTAGACTTCAGTGGTTGTACGTGTTGATGACAAAAGAAATTCTGATAAGATCGAAACGGACGTGAGATCTACATCTAATGGTTTTAGCTGAGATATTTCGCAGTTATTCAGGAAAATGGATAAATTCCTTATGCCACAAATAATGAATCCAGTAAACTAGATCTAGCAGCTAGCTGACCCAGTGAGAACCAATAACATCGAAAATCAGTGTATGAATGAAGTGGACCTCTTTCAGATATTAATATGGGAAGTCAACTCTACCGCAGAAGTACATTTTACTGTCGCCGCCTAGAAATACAGCCACTGAGGAACAAATAATCCAAAATCTGAAGGAAAAATCAAATTTTGATGATGGTAATACCTGTGGAGCGCTAATAGCGAAACACCAGGAAAGAGCAAAAATGAATTTTATCAGTTTCAAAGTGGAAGTGAGCAGCGAGTTCATTGATAAACTGTTTCATACAAACGGGTAAAAGTGTTGTCTTCATCCAGTAATTTATATAACCGATTTAATACTCAACTTTTTAATATTGTTTCTAATTTTACTAAATTTTGTTTTAATTTTAGGTCTAATTTGAACGAAAAATCAATATCGAAGACGAAACCTGCCGTATCTAGTAGCGAATTAAAACATTCTGGTCTGATTAAAGTTGGACATATTAACGAACGCAGTCTATTTTGTCACATTGATGAGGTAAAACTTTTAATGAATAAATACAGTCTTGATTTTCTGTGTATATCGGAACATGGTTGAATTGTGATATTTCGGATAGAGCTGTGACTGTTTCAGGTTATGAACTTTTGAGACGTGATCGTTTATTATCTAGAGGAGGTGGAGTAGCTATATATTTTAAAATCAATTTGATTGTCACTTTTGTAGATAGTTTTAGTTGTGCATAAAGTGGAATTTTTGTTAACGGAATTATTATCAGGTTCGGCAAAGTTAGGAATTGTCACATGCTATAATTATTCACCAGTATGTGCTGATGATATTTTGCAATAGCTGTTGGGCTTTGAAAAAATATCTGTTAAATTTTATCATTTTATTATCTGTATGGTAATGAAGTTCTTACTATATTTTACTAAATTGCTTCTAGTTCTATTTTAGCAAATTCTTCATTGGAGTATATAGATCAATGAAAATTTTACTAAAACATACTAAACAAACAAACTTTGCTACTCAATTAATGACATTTAGGGGAAATGTGTTATTTTATTTAGTTTCATATTTCTATTAAGGTGAATAACATTATTACCAAATATCCGCACTTAATATCGTTTAATTAATGATCTAGTTAATTCCTTACTAACAGGGAACATTTAAAAGAAAGGATAATAGTTGAGCAGTCCTATCGCATAGGGCAAAAGTACCAAAAATTAAAGAGTCGAACATACCATACGACGACTTCAAATAAATTTTGACTGTGAATATTTAAAGGGCAATAATAAAGAACTTTTATGTGTCGTTCATTTATACTTTTAGACGTTGACATGTACTTAAATTTCAAATCAATGTAAGTTTACTTAACTGTGAGTTCACAGCGCTATTCAAATATAGTACGTCAGCGGCAACATGGGACAGGTTCTGTTGGTTCAACCATCTACAATTGGATTTGCTAAGACGAATAAATTCAAGAGATTTCGACTGGTGACAGTGATGACTGCCTTATGTTGTATCTATACAAATGAATTTATTTTAACGAATAGATAGATCAATATCGATTTCACCTTCATGAAGAATAGACGTAAAATCGATGTGCGCATAATTAATTCAAATTATAATAAAAAAAGAGTGCAGTGTACAGCCAGTACCGCAACAAAGACCGCGCACTGTATTAGACGAGACTAAATAGAGAACTTATAGGTAAACAGTGAAGCTAAAATGGACAAAGCGCAACACATCCCAAAGAAACAAACAATAATGTACAAGGAATATACACCAATGACAAACTTAACTATACCATCGCCTAATGCAACAGAAAACCGCAAAGAAAAAATTGCTTCAACAGCAAATTTAATATAATAAATTACGATTTAAGTGAAAACAAAAATAATGAACCCAGTGCGACAAACTGACAATATAAATTCTGATAGTGACCTAAGATGGGTGCGTCGGAACTGCGAATTTAAATGCACATTTTTGAAAATGCGCATTTTTGGATTAAATTAAATTTCATTAAAATCACTAAATTAATTCATACTGGACAACTCTTAATTAAAAAATCGATGAATATGGTTAATTAAAAGATAATTTGACATCAAAGAACGTTTTAAAAATGCACATAGTTTATTGAAACGTCGCTAAATCCACATTTTCCATTTCGGGCGCAACCTGCGTAATGTACAAAAATTAGTGCAGACGAAATCGGACAGGAATTTGACTGTTCAGACCAAGCGAAAACGATGTCCAAGAACCGCGCAACTCGCTAACAGAAGCAAAGCGACAAGGATGGAACTCTGGGTGCGTCCGAAATGCGAATTTAAATGCACATTTTTTCAAATGCGCATTTTTGCATAAAATTAAATTTCTCTATAACCATTAAATTAATTGAATTTCGACAACTCTGAATTGATAAATCAATAATTATGATTAATTTAAATATAAATTGACATCAAACAACATGTTAAAAATGCACATAAAAACTATATCGCATGTAATTTTTTGAAATGTGTCTTTGCCAAATGCACATTTTCCATTTCGGACGCACCGAAGGGATGGACCAAATGGCTCTCAATAACAGGTATTGCAATTTAGAGGTAGAAGCTCCCGAAGCTATGGCAGATAATGTTACGAATGAGAAGCCACCGTCAATTTACTTAAGAGAGGCCTAAAATAATAAACTTCTGGAAAAAATCAAGTCATTAGCCGATTTAAAATTTTATATTGCCTTACTTAAGAAGGGTAAGATAAACTGATGAAACTTAATGGGTTCCTGGCCTTAGTTAATCATTTCGACCAAACTGTTGAATGGTGCAATATAGCTAAAAAGTTAAAAGGGGGTAACTGTTATCATAAGAGGAATTGAGAGCAATGTAGATGAAAGCGAAACTCACACTGCTCTTAATGAAAAAGGCTTTCATGCCAAATCGAACGAGTATCATAAACCGCGAAAAGAAACCTCAACCTATGTTTCGCCTAGAACTAGGGCCAGATGCGGCAAAAGAGAAAGGGTACGGTATATACAACCTGGAATATTAACTCTATCGCAAAATCACGGTCGAGGAGGAAAGAGGAGGACCGGACCAATTAACCTCGTTCAATCCGTCAATAGCCAAGAATAC
Source organism: Tipula vernalis (assembly GCA_958295665.1). NCBI lineage: Eukaryota > Metazoa > Arthropoda > Insecta > Diptera > Tipulidae > Tipula > Tipula vernalis. The sequence goes on along the minus strand of OY282560.1, from coordinate 242,908,518 downwards.
GGCCACAGCAAAGCTTACTGTACCTTGCATGAAGTTTGTGTAATATGGTGAACTTCACGATTCGAAGCAGTACAACAAGGTAAAAACCGATCCTACAGTAAAACGATAGTAACGCTGGCGAAAATCATACCGCAAATTATAGAGGTTGCCCAGTTTATTTAGATTTGAAGCTTAAAAGTATCCAAAATTGTGATATGAGCAAATAGAGCTCAAGACAAATTACAATCAAAGAACTTTGACGCCAAGTACTTCAATTGTTCAACAAACCGAAAATTGATCACACCTAAGCAAACATTCTGAATGATGCCGCTGCGAAAACAAAAGTTAATTTTCTTGAAGAAGAAGTATCAATTTATGCAACGGTAAACAAACTAACCGAAACGATTTAAAGTTTCATGATTGATATATGATGGAGAAACAAATGAATGATGATGCAAAATATGAACACACTAATGCAAATTATCGTCAAAAACCAAAACTGACTATGCTAAAAATGGCTATTTGAAATGCGACTAGTCTTTCACAGTACAAAGCTGAGTTGCAAGCCTTTCTTCTCATCGAGCACAAATAGTAAGCAATATTACATTTAGTGTGTTATTCAATTTACATTGGACATCTTAAATTAAATAACTGTAAATTATGCGAATTTACCATCGATCTCGTAATGTTTTTTGGTTAGCATATCGGATTAGCTATGTATGTGCAAATTTTCAAAAAGTTGTCATGGGGTTTACTACACTTACTAAGCAATATTACATTTAGTGTGTTCTTCAATTTACATTGAACATCATATATTAAATACGGGAAATTATGCAAATTTATTTTTTTTTTAATTAAATTCGCATAATTTACAGTTATTTTTATGATATTCAACTAAAATTAGTTATTTTCTCTTGACGTATCCCAGTGTAAAATCCAAGAGAATTTTTTAAAAATTTTCACAAATAATGTTGAACTCATTGACAAACGGTAAATCATGATATTATGATATTAATGCTTAACATATAATTTTATATTTCGATCCTACCGGTAAATTATGATTTCTAGTTTTAATACTAAAGTTCCCAAAGTTTAATAGATTTTCCTGAGTTTTTGCAGAGATATAACTGAATTTAAACTTCTAATTTTATAATTGGCTTGTAGTTTAATAAATCAATATACATTTTAGTTTATACTAAATAGTCGTTCTATTTTATTTAAACAAGTAAATTTAATATTTTATGACGAGATTATTTAGAAAAATGTAAAATAAAAGTTTTTAAAAATTATCAATATTAAAGTTTAAATTTGCAAAATTAAGTGAGATAATTCTATTTCTTGATGAAATACCCCTGAAGTTATGCATTTGAGTAGCCACGACTGCCGCCATTTTTATTTAGTAAAAATTAGTAAAATCTTCATTCGCATTTATCTGTACTGATTTTAACTGTCACTTGAATACTACCAATAAGTTTTCGGAATTATTACTTTCTTCTAGTTTATATTCCATCCCATTTAAACCAACTCGTTGTGTAAATACACTTGACCAAATTATTATTAATAAAATTGATTGATGATTAATTGATTGATTATGAGTGTATGGGATCTCCCGGACTCCCAGGCCCACACCGTACACCCATATACATATAACAAAACCGAAGGATTGGATAGGATTATTAATTGGAATAGACTCGACCCGGTTAGAGACACCTTGCGATCGATAGTTAGTAAATTGTTAGTACAATATATAATAAATAGGTTAGCACAAGACAGCACAATCTAACTACATTATTAGATGATCATTTCTCTGGAATGCAGGGCCGGATACTCAGCGCTCCCTAAATCTAAAACAGGACTTAAAAATTATTAATGTTGTAATTTCGCCCCTGTCCGCTTTTTCATTAATTTACCTGGTAAAATATTTAAGAAAAATGTAAAATAACAACACTTATTTCCTTATTCCTAGTCCTTTTATACCTAATCAAATTAATCGAATTAATTGATTAATTGATAAATTAACATAAACCTTAAAACCATTTAAATATCTAATTCAACTTAAAAAGAAAATACATATTTATTAATGAAACAATTAATTAATAAAATTTATATAAAATGATTTAAACGATAATGTTACAGTACCCCAACACCTAGACTTATCAATAATTCAATTAAGTCCTATAAGTATATCAAGAATCGACAAATAAAATTAATATAAAAATTCCTCAGCGCCTCTGAAAACCAAATTTAATTAATAAAACATCATAAACCAACTTTTATTACTTAAATGAGTAATTATTATAACAGGGTCTTCAGTAATCCCTAGCACACATCTTACACCCAATTACACATACCAAAACCGATGGATAGGCTATGATTATTAGTTGGGACAGATTCAACACGTTTGTAGTCTCCTAAGCGATTAATAGATAATAAATTCTTAGTACAATAAATGATAAACAGGTTAGCACAAGATAGCACATTTTAACCACATGACTATATGCTCTTTCCTCTGAAATCTAATGCCAGAACTCAGGATTCTTTAAATCTAAATTAAGACATCAAAAATTATTATTATTATTAATGTTTTCATATTACTAATCTTGTTGACATAATTAATGATTGATATACTATATTATAAGTAAGTAGGTGGTTTGGCGTCTATTGGAGGGGGGGATCAAAGTTGAGTAGATTAATCTACCAGCTCCGTAACCTTCCAGTAGGGTGCGCATCACGTGAGCTGTTCTGGTCTTGTCATTAGGCAGCTGCGTGATGGGTACAATTGTGTAAGGGGTAACCTGTTCACAATTCGCAAGTGTACGTACTGCCTCCTCGTGGCAACCACTGGTAACTAAGGCCACTTGGCACATTTTTGGCCATTTGGCACAGGCTAAAGTACGGCGCTAAAGGAGAAAACCTTGACAAAAAACCCTAATCTAAGGTGGAACAGCATATGCCGAAAGATGAATGGCTGATAGGTTAATCAGCCCAAAATATGCGGACTCTGGATACCAGGCACCCTCCAGTTTTATTTAGCCTTCCTGTAGTAAAGCTGGGTGACCCACAGGTGATTTGCAATTCCGAGCAACTCGTAAGAGTAAAATCTAACGCAATACGGGGCAGGAGTAGGAATATACGAGAGCGGGACAACCCTCTCGAGGTCCTCGAGCTCCAATGCTACCGTCTTTCTAGCGGAACTACATGCTCTAGTAAACATCTAGGAGGGAGAGCAATAAGCCCAGATAGTATGTATCACGTACCGGGAGGCAGTATCGTCAGGTTCATTAAGAACCTGAATATTGACTGGACGGATAATTAAGCAGGGGCCAGCACAATAGATCTTTTAGGTCGCAGTGCGAAGGGCTGATCGCCCGCATGGCCCCCCCCAATAATAATAATAATAATATTATAAGTATATGGCCAAGCATTATAGCTAGATCTCCCGGACTCCCAGGCCCACACCGTACACCCGTATACATATAACAACACCGAAAAATAGAATAGGATTATTAGTTGGGACGGACACGCCCCGGTTACAGACACCAATGCGATCGATAGTTAGCAAGATATTAGTACAATATATAGTAAATAGTAAATAGGTTAGTTAGCACAAGACAACACAATCTAACTACTTTATTAGGTGATCCTTTCTGTGGAATCCAGGGACGAATACTCAGGACTCTCTAAATTTACAACAAGCCTTAAAAGAAAAGGTATTATTAATGTTGTAATTTCACTCTTAACCGCATTTCATTAGTTGACCTAATAAAATAATTAAGGAAAATTTAAAATAACAACCTATATTTCCTTATTCATGGTCCTTTTATACCCAATTAAATAATTATTACTTACTGTAACAAAAATAAACATAAACATTAAACTATTTAAACATAAAATTTAACTTAAACCTAATCATCAATTTCCTACCAATAAAAGAAAATATATGATTATAGATTCAATAATTTTATAAAATGTATATAAAATGATTTAAATGATAATGTTACCGCACCACAACCCCTAGACTTATCAATAATTCAATTAGGTACTATAACTATAGCAAGAATCAACAAATAAGTTTAATATAAAAATTCCCAGGCAACTCTGAAAACTAAATTTAATTAATACAACACCATAATACCAAATTTTATTATTTAAATGAATAAATATTATAATAGGATCTTCAGCATTCCCGGGTACACATCGAACAACCATTTACACATCCCCAAACCTATGGATAAGATATGATTATTAGTTGGGCCAGAATCAACACGTTTACAGTCTCATGATTAGATGCTCGTTCCTCTGTAATCCAATGCCAGAACTCAGGAATCTTTGAATCAAAATCAGGACATCAAAAATTATTATTATTATTAATGCTTTAATTTTACTAATAAGATAAACAAAAATCAATATCTACGAAATTTATTATTTATATACGTCATAAAACTTCAACTCCTTTTCTAGACATATTACCCTGCAAAATCAACCATGCAAAGTAAGTAAAATAATAAAACAATGTATATTATTTTATCTGTCCATATCAGTAAAATTGATTTTTTTTATGTAAAAACTGCAACCTAAATTTCGAAAAATCCATTAAGTTAATTAATTAAGTTCAATACATTTAGCATCACGATTTGCCTTTACATAATTCCACGTTGTTCACATTCTTTTAATCAAAATTTGGCATGCATAAATAAATACGTCATTATGTGTTGCAAACCAAATCTCAACTCATCTCAAAATCAATATTTCTAAATTAGTATTTATTTATATAATTTAGTTAATTTTTAAACTTATAATATTAAAAAATTAATTATATATAATTTAATGTAGTTTATAATACCCTATAAGAAAATAAATCATATCTAAATATACTATTTTATAGGTATTACATATGATGGTCTCCGATACGACTTAAATTTACTCTTTTATACAAAGTATAAGAATCCTATTTGAGTCGAATCCACTAAAATTTTTGTTGCGTTTGCATATTGTAGATCATGTTTGATCAAAAACACTATGAATGTCTCATGAATACAAAAAACACCAAAAGAGAAAACCACGTCAAAATAAAATAGCAGAATCTTATATACTAAACCACCAGAAGGTAAAAATTGGTTACCATCTATCAAGTGCGTAGCAGGAGACATATCATGTTTCATTATAATATAATAAACTGTAATGTCCAGACACAAACAAAACCCCTACAGCGAGCATACAAACAATCCTGTTCCATTTATCAAGATACATGAAAATATTTGTGACGACTATAACAAAACCAACAAAAATGTCCCTCCGTTCTATTTATTGTTTAAATATTATATGACAAAAACTGCTATTAATCAAGCTTCTAGAATATCAGTGGTACTATAAGCAAAATTATTATGCAGATGGGTGTGTCAATGTCTAATGACGACATAATGTCTGTTCAACAAATATCACCAAAAACTCAAACAGTATTACGAAACTCTCATATTGTTACTCTAAAATCGATTGAATTAAAAAATAACATACTTGCTACATTTCGGAGAATTAAAATGGTCCAGTTTAAGGTTGAGGAGACTTCTGCGGTTCACAAAATTATTTTTTTGCACCACCTTACTAAATTGCAATCCAAATTGTATAATGAAGCTAAAAATATCAAAATCAAACATCAGTTTCAATTTCTTTGGTGCAAAGATAGTAAAATCTACCTACGGAAATCTGCGGAATCAATTGTTCATACCGTCTCATCATTCAACGATATCATTCGGATCCAAAAAAATTTGGGTTTTGCTGCTACTCCAACTAAACAACAAAAAAATGTCATCGCTCAGATCATGGATAGTTCTGAACTTAATAGTACTCCTTCTCAACATCAAAACATTCATCAAGCAGGCCCGTCTAGGAAGAATAAGGAATAATAAGCATTTGAGTATAATTAACTTTTTTGAATTTTATTTTATTTTACATAAGTTCTTGATTTTATCTTACCAAAGTTCACAAATTCTATTTTTATTTATCAATTTATTATTATTTCTGTTAATTTTGTTTTTCAAATCTGAAGATTGTTTTTGTTTTTGTTTAGTTTCATCCATCAGTTCACAATTTGATATTTTTCAGTTATTTTCATTTGTTGGTGTGGGGCACTGGTGATTCATGAGTTGAACTAAAACCTTGCATATGCGATATGTGTGGTACGGCTGGATTCTGTGCTGCGATGATGTGGTAATTTCTGAACTTAATTACAGGACCAACATTGGGATAGCTATTTGCAATTTTTTCACAGTCATTGATGGCCATCATTCAATGACACAAAAATTATTACGGTATTACAATATATTTTTGAGACGTTTACATATATCATATTGGAGTTTATTAAATTTATTTTGTATATTTATCTTTTCATTCTTCCGTTTTCGTTTTCTATTTCAATTTTTTTTTTATGGAGTTACCGTTCATTATCTTTTGAAATTTCATTATGCACGTTATGGTTAATTTTTACTATCGGTATTTTCATATCAGTTGTTTGTATTGCAATGCTATCTTATATGCTTTGGAGTGTTTTTGTTATTGTGTTTAGAGATTATTATATTATTGGCTTCTTGCGTTTTCATGATGAATGATTTTAGTTTTGTTTATCAGAATATAAGAAGCATGAGGAGGAATTCGGATAGGCTGCTGTCTTACATTGAGTCTGTATGCGTGAAACCGTTATTGATTGGTTTGTCTGAAACATGGATCTTTAATGATGAAATTGAGAACTACGATCTACATGATTATAACCTGTTTGCTAAATGTAATGAGGGATATAGGTCTGGTGGTGTTGCAATTTTCGCTAGTAAAATGTTGAGCTGTAAGCAATTTAACCTTGACCTTAGGTCTTTTGATGGTGTTGGTATAACTTTTCCTTGGTGTTCAAAAATATTATGTGCTGTATGTGTTTACAGACTGCATGCTGCTAACATTCCAGATTTCATTGAAGATTTCACTAAGCTTCTGCAAAACTTGCCATATACTAACCTTTTAATTATGGGAGATTTTAATATGGATTTTGTGCGGAAAACTGCGCATGTGGAGAATCTTTTAGTTATTTCGTCTAGTTTTGGTCTTGAGATTTTAGTGGATGAACCTACAAGAATTTTTAAAACATCTGCGACCTGTATCGACAATTTCTTTTTTAGGTTTGACCACAGATATTTCCAAAATATTTCATACAAGGTGCATAATTTGGGCATCTCAGACCACTGTCTAATTGATGCTAAATTCATCGGACTGGCTATACAGAGCTCGAATAAAGGACATCTTAAGAATAATGCGAGGCAGATATCTCGTATAGATTATGAGTGTTTAAAAGAATTGCTGTTAAATGAACATTGGATCAATGTCTATAATGTGTCTAATGCGTCATTAGCTTATGATAATTTCATAAATATTTTTAGTGGTCATCTTGCTAACTGTACTAGATTGGTCCCACTCAATAAAACAGCCAAGCTTAAGCCATGGATGTCTGATAATTTGTTGGGAGCCATTCGTAAAAGAAATAGAATATGTCACCTAGCAAAAAAGTTTCCTAACAGTAAAAGGCTAGCTAACTACAGCCGCAAACTGGGTGATATGGTAAATCTCAAAATAGAGCTGACCAAAAAACACTTCTACACAAAACAGTTTGAAAAAAATGGTAATGATGCTCGTAAAAACTGGCGAACTGTGAATAATATAATTGGTGAGCATCATGGTAACGCTGAAATCAGAGAAATTAATAGTCATAATAATGTGACCATTTCGGATTCTGCGGCTATTGCTAATGAATTTAATAATTTCTTTGTAAGTATAGGGAACTCCAATAGTTCGACAGTGATGGATGAGTTGGAAAGAAATCGAATAGTTACTGAGAGCTATGATGTTATGAATAGTTGTTATTTTTCACCTGTTTCTCCAGGGGAACTGTATAATATTATTAACTCCCTAAAAAATAAATCGTCTCCTGGGATTGATGGAATTCCAAATAGTGTTGTTAAAAAAATGGCTTGCTTCCTTGTGGATGTCTTGTCTTTTCTCTTTAACTTAAGTGTTGAAACAGGAGTTTTTCCTGGAACCTTGAAAAGAGCTGTTGTTGTCCCCATATTTAAGAAAAATGATAAAACTTGTGTAAATAACTACCGACCAATATCACTTCTTTCAATCTTCTCTAAAATTTTTGAAAAGGCTATGAAGAACAGGATTGTTGATTTTTTGGATCAAAACGAATTTCTCTCTCCGAAACAATTTGGATTTCGTAACAATAAAAATACCGAACAAGCGATTTTAGAATTTCTGGAACAGATAAGTGGCAGCATTGATCGAGGACTTAAGGCTTCAGCAATGTTTGTTGACCTAACCAAAGCCTTTGATAGAGTTGAGTTCCTCAAGGTTCAGTGTTGGGGCCGCTACTCTTTCTTGTTTACATAAATGGAATCTTCAACCAGAATTTTTCTGGTACCCTCACTGCGTATGCGGATGATCTTTCATTTGTTTATGCTAGCCTCAACCATCATGCGAACCTTACTATTATTGACAAGGATTTGGTTATGTTAGCGATTTGGTTGGGAGCCCATAATTTGATTTTGAGCGACAAGACTAAAGTTATGCATTTCAGGGAATGCCAGAGATCCCAAACACCGATTATCTATCACGGATTTGGCTGTAATAACAGTCCAATTTGTATCCCTAATGGTTGCTTCACCATAAGCTCGGTATGTGAAATGAGATATTTGGGAGTTATGATTGATAGTAACCTAAACTGGAAGGCCCACATTGAAGGCCTTAAGTCGAGAATTCTTTTGGTTTCCAGGAAAATGTATGTTTTACTATTATACTGTCCGTTATATCTTCTGAAATTGGTTTATTTTGCCCTAGTTGATTCTATCCTCCTGTATGGTTTAGCATGTTGGGGTGGTGCTTGTAAAACTCTTTTACATCCTCTGTACGTTCGACAGAAGCATGTTTTGCGGCTAATGACGTTTAAATCATTGCAGACACCATCATGGCCTATATTTCAGGAGCTGGATATAATGCCTTTACAACACATGTATGTTTTCAAGGTCTTAAAGCTTTTTTACATCATCAGCGGGAACAACTTTGTCAACTATTCAGTTTATAATCTTCGTTTAAATTTCAAATTTATAAAGTTTGTCCCCAATGTTAATTTAGAGTTTCGTAAACGTTACTTCAGTGTGGCTTCAGCAATAATCTTTAACAACTTACCATTGGAAATTCGAGTGTGCAGCAGCTTCTCCGCTTTCTCCAAAGCTCTGAAAAATTGGTTGAAACTAAACAAAGCAATTGAGCATCTATTTTTTGTATTATTATAGTTTTGTCTTTTATTTTATTTGTATTACTTTTACTTTTTAAATTTTGTAAATTATTATTGTGTTAACTTTGACTTTTTTGTTAAATTTTTTGTAATATTATTAGAGAGAACCATTGTACCTGAAACACGTTTCTTTGAAACTAAAGGTGCAATTATCTTACCAATTACTTATTATTTACTGTAACTTTGTTTTAAACGTTTTAATAAAATTGGTAATGAATTTAAAAAAAAAAAAAAAAAAAAAAATATATTCGTATCGATTGTAAATAAAATAAAACACAACAACACATTCACGAAAGCGTTAAAATAAATGCATATATGAAATTAACTATGACATAAATCAAATTAAATTAAAACAATTTTAGTACGATCCAATGATTAGAATTTAGTAATTAAAATTCCATGTACAACCGCACAAAAATAAAATCATGCACTTAATCAAGAAATCAAGAATTTAATTTCTTTATCTATAAATAAATATAAATATATCCATAAAACTTTAACTCAGTTCTCGTACATAATACCCTGCCAAATCATGCATACAAAGTAAGTAAAATAATAAATCAATGCAAGGAAAATGAAACATTATTTTCTTAAAAATTTATCGGTGTGCCATATAAGTAATCATGACGTTTGTGTGTGAAACCTACAACCTAAACTTCAGTAAATTTCAATAAGTTAATAATTAAATTCAAAACATTTAGCCTTCCGAAATGTTTCTACATAAATACACGTTGTTCACATTCGTTCAATCTAAATTTTGCATACATAGATGAATACGTCATTATGTGTTGCAAACCAAATCTTAACTCAACTCAAATCAACATTTCCAAATTAGCATTTTATTTATATCGTTAGTTAATTTATAATTTTATAATAATAATTAAATTAATTTAAAATCAATTTGATGCAGTTTGTAATACCCTGTAAAAAAAAATTACTAAGCACACCTGAATAAACTATTTTAAATGAATTGTATAAGGCGGTTTCCAATTCGAGTCAAACTTATTCGATTATACAAAGTATCAGAATCCTATTTGAGTCGAATATACTAAGATTTTATTGTGCTTGTATAGTTGATTCATGATTTATCAAGAACACCTTAGTTAGCTGCATTTCTTGACGCATAGTAATCCGGATCAGATCAAAATTTACATGTGAAGCAACAACAACATTTGATCCAACATTCGTTTTGGATCACAAATGGTGATCTAAAAATAGTTGAATAATATTTTGTAGTTGAACAATATTTTGTAAAGCGACAAAGAATATAATGATAACAGTACGTTTGTGTCGTTTTATGAGACATGATCTGATCTGGATCAGATCAAACGTCAAGAAATGCGGCTGTTGCTTCATGAATACAAAAAACACACAGAGAGAAAAACAACACTAGTATACAAATAACCTTATCTTATATTATATATAAGTTATATACTAAACCACCAACACACATTGAAGGTAAATATTTTCTACCGTCTTTCATGTGGGTAGCAGGAGATTTACCATGTTTTCAAAATATTATAGATATGTAATACCAAAACCAACAAAAATGTTTATACAAGCCAAATAGTACAAACACTTAAGATATAAACATTTTTGCTGGTTTTGGTAATACCACAGAAGAAAGATTAACCAGAATAGACATTGCGTGGACCAAATTTGTTTTTTATCTTAACTTATTTTTTGGACATTGAAGTATAATTATTTTTGAATAATATTGTAGTTAATACAAATTATGCTGTCAAAACAAAACTTGTCAAATAATTTCACTAACTACACTGTTCAGGATTCTCAATTTTTATTATTTCAAATCAAAACCAGTAAACCAAAGAATACATAACCCAACTTTCTCTTACCTTCGACAAATCAAGGTCAATAAAATGAGTCCAAATTTTTCCATACAAAAAGAGCATTATGTCTCTTCTGGTTGTATTATGTGGTAATACCCTTTTAGCACGCATGCAAACATACCTGATCTATGTATCAAGCTACAGGAAAATATTTGTGACGACTATGCCAAAACCAAAAAAAAAAAAATAAATAAATAAAAATCTCTTTGTTTTGTTGTTGTTCGCATACTACAAGACAAAGACCAACAATATATAGCCCATTTCCTTGATAGAATCTGTGTAAAGAGCGAATGAGACGGCTGTATAAACATATTGTTGGTTTTGTTATACATATTGTTTCAATCATATATTTGTGTCGATTGTACATAAAATAAAAACACAAGAACATATCCAAATGTGCGTAAAAATAAAATCTAATATGAAATTAACTACGACGTATGTCTATTTAAGTTAAAATCCATTTTAATACTATCCAATTATTAGATTTTAGTAATTAAAATTGAAGTTGAATTTCATGTACAATCACACAAAAGACAAAATCATGCACTTAAGCACGTAATCAATAATTTTAATTTCTTTATCCATAAATATAAAACATTGCCTGATAAATGAATCCCGGTGGATTGCATTTTCCAAAATTACACTTTAATTATTATTTCACTACACTTTTATTATTATTTCACTAAAATTGAATTTAATTAGAATTAAAATTAAAATGTATATACATATGTATATAAAGTATATACATAACACTACATAAATAAAACAAAAATAAAGATAAAAATAAAATTAAATTAAATTTTTTGAAGAGGATAGAAAAAACACGTCTCTCCTCGTTGACCATCAATGACCTCGTTGCCACAATGATATCAAAGGGGCGTCAATTTGTCGAAGGGCTGAATGTGTCGGAGGGCCGAATGTCGAAGGACCGAATAGGTCGAAGGGCCGAATGGGTGAAATTGCCAAATTTTTTTTTTTTTGTTTTGTTTTTAGAAATTTAATGTTTGAAATTTGTTGTTTTAAGGAATATTTTGTAAATTTTTTATCAAATATAAATTAATTTCTTATGAATTTATGTATTTTATTATGTTTAATCTTTGGATATAATTTAAGTAGAAATTTTGGAAATTTTGCCTTAAACTGTAATTTGTCTTTATAATTATGTAGTAAATCGTTAGGAGTTTATTTGACATCACTAAATTACAATGAAATTATTTTATTCGTCTAAATAGTATTTTCCTTCATTGTAACGAATGAAAAATGGTCCGAGCCATCAGATCAAGGAATAATAAGATTAAGAGATCTAAGAATTTGTACATTTTTAATGTGACTGATGTAATTAATGGTATACCCAAAATGAATTATGTATGTGATTTTGATAATATACCCACAAGTATTCTTAAAGATCGCAGTAAGTCATTATTATTACCTTTATCTTTGGTTTTCAATGCTTCACTGAAGAATGGCATATTTCCTGCGAGATGGAAGAATTCAATCATTATTCCAATCTTCAAATCTGGTAAACGTTATGACATCAAAAATTATCGGGGAATATCCATATTATCATCCATACTTAAATTATTTGAACTGATTATAACCAATTATCCATATTTTAATGTCAAATCTTCATTAGAAATTCAACAACATGGGTTCATCCGACAAAGTTCTACCAAAGTCAAGTTTCTACCAAAGTCAGCTAGATACCATTTTTACTAAGTTTTTGAAGACGTCTGATACACCGCAGTTTGACATTCTTCTTGAAAAATTAGACTGAGAGTATGCAAATTATTTTTGAATTGGATTGGCTCGTAGTCTCGTACCTGCGTAAACGAAAGCAAATGGTTGGAATAAATGGTATTACATCTAAAACCATTGATGTTCACTCAGGCGTTCCTCAGGATTCTCACCTTGGACCTGCACTGTTTATCATATTTATCGATGAAAATATCAAAAATCATAACTACTTCGCAATATAGATTTATTATATGAATGGACCATTACGAATAAATTAGAAAAATGTAAGGTTATGAGTTTCTTCAGGAGAGGAATGATTATTACTCATATTTGTCACATTAATAATCAACCGCCCGAGAAAGTGACGATATTTGACGATTTGTAGTCTAATCGTTTACTGGGCTTTGTTCTTCGTACCATCAAGGATTTTCGTAATCCACTTTCCGTTAAGAGTTTGTACTGTTCTCTTGTACGGTCTAGCTTGGAGTATGCATCGATTATTTGGGATCCGATGTGTAAGATTGATATCGATCGAATTGAACGAGTACAAAACAATTAATAAAAGGATTTTTCTTCCTATTGATATAAATAAATAAAAAAAACAAAATGAATATACCACGAACCTATCTATATATGTACATACGCCTATTATCAGAAGGCTGCAATATGGCCGAATGTACCAGGTTTTCCTTCACCAAAATGTATCACTGACTGGATACGTGGAATTTACATTCGTCTTCCACCCTATAATCAATAAAATTCGGAAACAAATAGCAGAGATACAAAAGTAAAAAAGAAATAAATCATTATTAAATGTAAACAATAATTCAAACATCACTTTTATTATTTTATTTATTTTCCATTATATAAGGACGTTGTTCTCCATTTAAATAAACTACCTTTAGTTCGATCTGTAGGGCTCGTAGGGGCAGTCAACCCAATGTTTCTGAATTTTAAAGTAACCTTTTTTTCCTAAATCTGTCCATCTGATTAACTTCAACAAGCCATCGTTGATGAATTGATACCGTTTACAAAACAAAACGTAATGACTCATGTATCGTAGAACGGATTTATAATATAATCTGGTGCATTGTCAAATATGAATGTATCTTTAAAATTTAACCGAATTCTACGTGCCCGTGTCCGTTGGAAATGAAATGGATACATTCTAAATTTAAAAAAAAAAATCACGGTTAATTGTAAACATCAGACGAAATTAATGTTAAATATAGTGTAATATAAAATTTGACTTTTATTAAAATAACTTAAACGAATTAAAAAAACACCCTAATCACTCAATCAGTCTAAAAATAACGTTTTATAATTTTTTCAAATAAAGAAAATTTAACAGATCGAAATATGTACATATTCATATTTACGGATAGTAAAATCAATTATATAAAATAAAAGACTTGCCAAAATATGTAATGTTGTAATTTATGATTATGTAAATGGATACATCAATAAAACTATTTTTCGTAGGTCCAGAAAACAAAAATTCGATCCATTCGGCCCTTTGACACTATCGGCCCTTCGACACATTCGGTCCTTCAACATTCGGCCCTTCGACATTCGGCCCTTGGACAATCGGCTCTTGGAAATTCGGCCCTTGGTGCCCATTCCGATTTAATAGGTGTCGATTACCTGTTTAAAATTCCCAAAGCTAAGTTAGATTATATTTTGGTTCCTAATTGCAACGATATTGATCCTAGCTTAATTACATCTCGTTGCGGTGAGCTAAATTGGGATATGATTTATTAAATTACTAACTCAAAGTTAGTATTATATTATTATTATTATTATGTTCCTCTTAAAACGGTATTAAATCGAAACGCAATTGTGCCTTGTATAAATTTAGCAATTATTAATGCAATCAAAGCTCGAAGCGATGCTTCGTAAAATACAAAAAGTCTCCAACCGCGGTTAGATTAGAGAGCTACCGTTCAGCTCTCAACAAAGTAACCTCTTTAATACGAAAAAAAAGATTTCGTATTACTTTGGAGCACCACAGATAACTAAAGAGTGTCCCAAAATTAACGCAAGATTTGAATTTGCCGCCATTTGTGCAGTAAATTGTTGGCAAGTTTGATAGCTGAGAGTTTAGGGTTAGTAAAAAAAGACTGGTCGTTCAAAAACAAGCCGTTCAAATGTCAATATCGAAGCAGTGTGTGAGAGGTCGTGTACTCTCTCGTTTCGGTGATCAGAATTGGCCCCCTTGATTGTGTGATTTAACACCATTAAATTTCTTTTTATGGGGTTATTTGAGTCAAAGGTCTATGTCAACAGGCTCACGACCACCCATGCATTACAGGAGGAAATTAAACGCTGCATCAACGAAATTCAGCCATATTTATGCAGAATGGTAATAAAAAATTTCGACAAAAGAGTGCGTATGTGCCAGCAAAGCCCTGGAGGCTATTTGCCCAATGTGTTATTCCATAAATAACCCTGTCCTAAGTACTTTATGATTCAATAAAAAAATGTCAATCTAAAGACTAAAAACTGTGTTTTCTATTTAATTCAAATCTTGCATAAATTTTGGGATACCCGTTTTTATAAAACGAATATGGAAATCATAAGAGAACGATTCAAATAGTATTTTCTCTGTTGATGACATAGGGGGAGTGAATAAAAACTGAGTGTTCACTCTGATTGAACTCTCTTGAGTTTAGTGAGCTTGTTTGAGTGAACACTCTTTTTGGTGTGAATAAAAAAAATACTTATACGTATTTCATTCACTCATACGAAATTTACATTTTAGAGTGCAGAAATTTCAAATGTGTTGTGCAATAAAACACGCTAAATTTATAAACACGATCTTTTTAAGCAAAATAAAATTTAAAAAAATATAAAGAATTTCAAATATGTTTATAAATATTCAAGCTCACAAGGAAAAAAAAAATATAATCTTCGGCGTTTTGGTAATACAGGTGAAAATTTTAAATCGTTATACCGCTTTGAATTGGAAAATGTTGAGTGGTTAACAAATGTTTTTTTACAAGAAAACGTGGAAACTAGTGGTGGTTCTATTCCTAATCTAGAAAAAATGAAAACATTTCTAAGATATGTTGGAGACCCCGGGTTCCAAATTGGTGTTGGTGAAGATATAGGTATTCATAGAACTACTGTATGCAAAGTTATTTGGCAGGTCTGTTCTATATGTGAAAAAAGAAATGAGTGGATAAAATTTCCAGCATCAGCTGATGAAATGAGAAATGCCAAACCAGATTGGCAGTCTAAATATAAATTTCCAACTGCTATTGGCACCATTGATTGTACTCACGTTGAAATAATGAAGCCGAAGCAACATGGTGATGAATATTTAAATCGTAAAGGGTATTTTTCTTTAAATGTACAAGCGACCAGAAATGCTAAAGAATGTTTCACAAGCATTGATGTACAGTGGCCAGGATCTGTACACGATTCAAGAATTTTGCGTAATGCAGTAATTTGCAATATTTTAAATGAAAATGAAGCTGGTGCTACTTTGTTAGATGATCAAGGCTACGGTCTCACACCATGGCTTATGACACCATACAAAAAACCAACAATAGGTGCTGAAAAAAAAAATATAATAAAGTGCATACCCGAGAAAGAGTGATTATTGAACGTATGTTTGGGCAGTTGAAAAACAAATTTCCGATCCTAAACAATCGAATTAGGGTATCTACGGAAAGAGTGCCTAAAATGATTGTAGCGTGTGTAATTTTGCATAATGTAGCAAAATACATTCATGATGGTGACTTGAAATGAAGGGGAAGAAGAGATTCCCGTACCAGAACAAACACAAGAAAGCAACACAATTTTCAAACGTGGTAAATCAAGAAGAAACGGAATTGCTGAAATTAGTCAAGGTTTTATATAAAATTTAAAATAAATATGTATAAAAAATAGATAAAAAACAAATATTTATTCTTTTCATAATCAACAATAATCATTTCATCAACAATTTGTTTGTTTTGCAATTTTAATTTATTTTGAACACTTCATTTTGCAATGATAAATTTTCTTTTTTATTTTTCAATACATCAATTTCTAGCAATAGCTTTTCCTTCTGCAAAGCGAATATTTCCTTTTGCTATTCATTCACTTCTTTAGTTTGTTGTAAAACTTCACGTTGTAGTTCCAAAATAGTTGAATGGTCATTTGGATAATTTTTTTTATTTTTTACAAAGAATGTGGTGTTTGTGCTGCTTGTGGAGCTACAGATTTGCCTTCAATAAATTCGGTTGGTGGATCTGGACTTTGACAACGACTTTCATCATCTTCAGGATCATAATTTTCATTTTCAATGGCAACTGTATGACCACATTCTAATGCACCTGCAAAATAAATTGTAAATTTTTTCTCAAAATAATAAATTGTACACATTTAAAATATAAAAATGAATTTACGTTTTATTTTATGCATAACGGGATTTTTTTTTGTAATCCATCAAATTTAACAAATCATTTTCATGTTGTTACAAAATAATTTTTTTATTTCCCGTTTGTTTTAAATCTTTTTCTTTTTAATACGGTTTCTCATATTTTCAATTTTTTTTTACTCTAGTAAAATAAAGTATAGTAATCATGAAAATTTTGGACCTTGAGATTTTTAGAGATTTATTTGTTTTGAGGTCCCCTGAGTCCGAAAAAGTGGGTTTCGAAATGGTGTCTGTCTGTCTGTCAGTCTGTCTGTGTCCTCTCTACAGCCCAGATTGTTTAACCAATCGAACTGAAACTTCAGATTTAAGCTTTTTTGATAAATTGGGAGATCCCAGTGAATTTTACTCCAAATCGGCTAACCGGAAGTGGCCTCCCTTGGTCCAGAAAATTTATTTTGCAAATATCTTAAAAAGTATAAGGTTTAAAAAAAACTACTTAATCCAAAATGTTTCCAAAAATTAAAAACAAATAAAAATAAAAATAAAAATTTCTCAAAAATTCTGTGTTCGTAAAAGAAAGTCGTGTGTTGGCCACACCTCCATTTTTTCATTTGAGATACATTTAAATCAGCACCAAAATTACTTTTAATTTGATTTTCCATTTCAGCAAGAGCCTTGTTTTTTTTCGTCTTCATAATTGGTGTTTGACTTTTGTCCATTAAACAAGGATGCATTTGTAAAAATTTAACAAAATCCAAATCTGGTAAAAGTGTATTTTTCTTCTTAACATTTTCAATAAATTCTTCGTCGCTGTTATCAGCAATTAAATCTTCTGATTGATCCATTTTAACATGTAAACTTTACTTCATTATATTCGTTTTTTATGTATTGAAAATTGTTGAGGCTGATAAAAGGCACACTCAAATGTATATGAGCGTTCTCTCAAAATTTAAACGTCAAATTATTTTTATTCACATCAAAATTGAGTATTCTCTCCATTACGTAAAATGTTGATTGTGTTATTTAACGAAACTTAACGAAGAGATTTTTTTATTCACATGAAAGTGAGTGTTCACTTGAAAATATTGAGTGAACGCTCACACTCAGTTTTTATTCACTCCCCCCATAAACCTACACTTTACAACTCTACCTAAGATTTCTATTACTTTACCAATGCAGGATATACATTTTTATTGTGACCATAATAGCAATTCGATTAGTTTGAGTGTTGTTGATGATGATGATATATGTATATAAATATATATATATATATATATATATATATATATATATATATATATATATATATATATATATATATATATATATATATATATATATATATATATATATATATATATATATATATATATATATATATATATATATATATATATATATATAAATATATATATATATATATATATATATATATATATATATATATATATATATATATATATATATATATATATATATATATATATATATATATATATATATATATATATATATAAATATATATATATATGTATATATATATATATATATATATATATATATATATATATATATATATATATATATATATATATATATATATATATATATATATATATATCTTCACAATTAGCTCTAATGCAATGGGGGACAATTAATAATAAATGACTATATGTATCTTGCAACTTCTTGATTTTAGCAAGGCATTTGGCAGCCTCGACCATGTGTTATTTGGACCAAAACTTATGCTGTGGTATCAATTCTCGCCAACAGCATTAAAGCTTATGTATTCGTTTTTATCAGAAGGCCTTTATAGGGCTCTGTCTTCAGGGGTTCCTCAAGGTAGAGTTTTAGGGCCGCTTTTGTTCACTCTATACCTGAATGACTTGACGAATAATATACAATTCAGTAAATTTCATTTTTATGCTGACGACTGCCAAATATACATACATTAGTGGTAATATTCATCAATTATTCACACAAGGGTTAAATATATCTAAATGCAAAGCTTTAATTTTATTCAAACCTATAATAACAAATCTACCTAACGTTTGCATTGACCATAACGTAGTACCTTAATTAGATAGTGTTAATAATTTAGGATTAACGATTAATGGGAGCTTGTCGTGGAATGATCATGTGTCTAAACTATGCGGAAACATTAATTCAATATTGTATGGTTTAAATCTCCATAAGCGTATTTGTTCCACAGAATTGAGAATTTTAGTTAAATCTCTTATACCATATATTAAAAAATTTAAAAAAAAAAAAAATTTTGAAGCGGAGTGACGTAAGTGATCTTTTTATAATTAATATTATTTTGTATAATTACAAAACACCAACAGTTTTCACTTACTTAAAAATAAAAAATAAAAACAAAAAAAAAAATTTTTATTTTTGAATTTATTTATTTTTATTTATTTAAAATTACAACTAGTTTCGATCTTGTAAAGATCATCTACAGGTAATTTTTGCAAATCTCTTATACTTCCCCATAAAAAAAAAAGAAATAATTTACTCGAACTGTTTCATCAACAAGAACCGGTCATACTGTAATACCGTGCAGTTTTTCAAATAGATATAATAAGTCGGTGCTGGTGCCTGTTTTTCGGCTTGGAATCAAATTTATAAACCAATTAAAGATATAAACTCTTTAACAAAGTTCAAAAAATTGGCTTCTGATTACATTGATTGTTTATTTAATTAAGATTTTTTTAATTTTTAATGTGCTGTTGTTTCATATTAAATATTTTTATCTTTGATTGATTTATAATTTATATTCATGTACGTTCATACAATTACTGTACATATTTATATTTCAAAGTTGTTCCATGTTGGAAGGATAAAAAATACAAGCTTAAATCCTTAATTTTTTTAAATAAATAAATAAATATAATAAACGATGGAGGGTTGGTATAGGTAAAAATGTATAGGTGATCATAGTAAATTATTTCTTTAGACTAGGTTCGAAACAAAATTAAATGATGAATTATAACTCTTTCTTTAATATTGCCGAGGCAAAACTTTTCAATGACTACGCTTTTTTGTATTTTTAATTTGTTTTCTAATTTTTCTAAAAAAAAGATCATAAAACTGATCTAAGATGAAAAAAACCTTTTTCAAGTATTTACGAAAAAAAACATTTTTTGAAGTAGATACTTTTTTCATTTTATATTCTACATCAAAATATGCTCAGAATGCCTTGATTTTATTTGAAAAACGCTACCGCTTTTAGGATCTTAACCCAAGCAAAGCGCTAGAGCGAGAGAGATGCCTTATATCCCCGCTGTTGATGTCCCTTAACAATTAGTAATTCGAAAAGTACTTATCCGATTTGCATGAAACAAAGACAGACTAATAGACCTTTACCAGATAAGAAAAAAACAGTATGGCCAAGATTTCTAGGTGTTCGGATTTCAAAGTTATAGACACATAAAGATTTCATTCATTATGCTTACACAAAAAAAAAACTTTTAATCAGTAGAATAATAACTTCAAAATTGTATTTTGAAATAGATTTTTTTAATTATATTCAACCTATTCAACCTATAAATCCTTAAGAAATTTCAGACAGACCCTACCATAGGAATGCCTTCCAACAGTATGCCAACTAAACTAAACTTTCACAAACCATTCTGTGTGTGTTAGGTTACGTAGCCGGGATGTGTAGTTCAGGGGATCGTCCTTTGAGCGAGGGTCAATGGTATGGTTTACAGATTGATCAAAAACTTAAGAAGGGGTGGGATTAGAATATACGGGAGTGGGACTACTCCCTCGAAGTTCTTGGGTACCAATGCTACCGTCCTTCAAGAAGAAGTAAATGATATAAAATTTTCACTAGGATAGGCGTAACAAAAGCCCATTTTTTCACTATTTTGTGTGCTTTTGTCACTTTGTAAATTTTTTTTATATAAAAAACAAAAATTCTTTATTATTATTTATTTTTATTATTTTAATATTTTTAGCTTCCTTATAGTAACAATCTGTTTTATTTTTAAAAAAAATCGATTTCGGATGCTTTCGCCTTCCTTTCTCAATTTTTAATTTAATATTAATACAAAATTATTAAAGTTAAGTCCTTATATACTATTTGTTTTTACCCCTTCCACTCTTTGTATTGTTGATTATTGCTTCGTATAACCTATTTGTTCTAGTATTGATTTTGTCGTTTAAGATGTTACTATTGTCTTTGTGTTTGTATATCTCTAATTCTTCTAGCCGATCTAGGGTTTTTCCTTTTTTTACTTTGTGTACAATTGTTAAGTTTTTGTCATAATTAGTGTATTTGTGGTTTTCTGTTTTTAAATGATGTGCGTAATTGGATTTTATTGTTTTCTTTGTTAGGTCGCTGGTGTGTTCTTTAAATCTCGTTAAAAAGGAACGTCCCGTTTGACCCAGGTAAAATTTTTCGCAATTATCACAGGTCAATTTATATACTCCGGTGTCTATTTTTTCATTTTTGTTGTTTTGTTTAAATAATTGTTCCATTTTATTGTTGTTTTTGTATGCGGCGGTGTATCCATATTTTTTGAAATTTCTCTCGATTATTTTACTGGTTGTTTTATTATACTCTATGCTGATGTATTTGTTTTCTAATCCTTTTTCTATTTTTTGTAATGTTGTTGCTTTCTTTTGGTTGTTTGTAGCTTTGTGTTTTTCGTTGATTTTTGTTATTAATGTGGCCTGGTATCCATTTTGTGCGGCTATATATTTTATTGTGTTAAGTTCTTCTTCGTAGTCCTTTTTGTTCATGGGTATGTTGTTCAATCGTTGGATCATGTGATTGTATGCTGCCATTTTGTGTTGGTGCGGATGGTGTGAGTTGTTATGTATCGTTTGGTCCGTTTGTGTTGGTTTTCTGTATATTTTAAATCCATGTCTTAAGTTATCGTTTTTTATTGTAAGGTCAAGGAAATTTATTTGTTGGTTCGTTTCAGTTTCTAATGTGAATTTTATGGTTGGTTGTCTCGTGTTGATGTAATTTGTCTAACTGTCTGTTCGTGCCTCTAAAAAGTAATAATATGTCGTCGACGTATCTGTACCAGTAAACTATTTTGTTTATGTTTATGTTGTCTAAGCTGTGTATGTATTTTTTCTCAAAATTGTTTAAATATATTTCAGCTAATGTACCTGATAGTGGGCTTCCCATTGGTAAACCTACAGTCTGTTTGTAGTATTGTTTGTTGTGAGTGAAGTAGTTTTGTCTAGTTATCTCAGTGATTAAGTTTATGATTTCGTTTGTGTCTGTTGTCTTTAGTCCGTTGTTCAATAGTAGGTTTTTAGTTATTTCTATTGTTTCTTCTATTGGTATATTTGTATACATGTTTGTTATGTCGAACGATGCCAGTTTTGCGTTATGTGGTATTGTTATGTTTTTTATTTTGTTGACTAAGTTTATGTTGTTTTTCAGCGAGTTGTAGTTATCCCATTTTATATTTCGTTTTAGAATGGTGTTGATATGTTTTGCTATTCTGTATATTGGTGCCGTTGTGAAGTTTATTAGTGGTCTTATCGGTACTCCTTCTTTGTGAATTTTTGGTAGTCCTCTTATTTTTGGTGCTTCTGGTTTGATGATCTTGTTGTACCTTATGGTCCTATCACTTAATATGTTGTTTGATTTGCTGATGACTTGTTTTATTCTTTTGTTGAATTCGTTGGTTGGATCCCCTTGGAGCATTTCTATTCCGTTGTTCCTGATGTATTCGTTTATCTTGTTGTTATATTCGTCGGTGTTTATTATTATCAATGTGTTGCCTTTATCTGCTTTTGTTATAGTTGCATTATTTTCTTTTAATTTCTTTTTTATGTTGTTTACTGCTTTAATTTCAGTGGTGTTTACTTGTTTTTTCACTGTTTTATTGGTTTTCTCTTTTTTGTTTGTGATTTCGCTGATAATTAATGCTCTGATTTCCTGTTGTTCACTCGGGTTTGTTTTTAAGATGGCTACTATAAGGAAGCTAAAAATATTAAAATAATAAAAATAAATAATAATAAAGAATTTTTCTTTTTTATATAAAAAAATTTTACAAAGTAACAAAAGCACACAAAATAGTGAAAAAATGGAAATCCATTCACACAATAATAGTGAAAAACCAAACAACATTGTGAAAAAATATTTCTACAAATTATTAAAGTTAAATAAAAATAAAAATAAAGTGAACCTAAATTTCAATATGATCGATGTTCGATAGTAGCCATGTCTCTCTTTTCAAGAATAAAATAGTATACTATTTCGATTTTTGAATTGTTCTTTCTTTATTGCGATCTCATTCTTGTAGAATAAATGTATATACTGTTTCATTTTTTCACATCGACAAAGTGCCACAAACGAAAATTTGGGTGATAAAGAGTGATAAATGGAAGTAGAAGCAGAATGATGTTTTAAGTGAGCATGCTGAGATCGCAATAAAGTATGCATAATTCAAAAATCGAAATGGTGTACAACACGGTATACAGCATCAATTTGAGAGAATGAACTGAACAATTGTGGAACGTTCAAGGAGTAGTATGATTTTTGATGCGGTCGCCATGGCAGCCTACATTATCAACAGAATAATTTCATCAATTTTAGTGAACAAAACTCCCGAAGAGGTACGGACGGGCATCAAAGTGAATGTATCTCACAAGAAAATTTTTGGATCCGCTCTTATGGTACATGTTCCCAAAGAAAAGAGAAAGAAGTTCGACTCGAAGTTGCGAAAAATTATATTCGTGAGATGACAGCGATACAAAAGGTTTTCGTTGCATTGATCCAAAAACGAAACAACTGGTAATAAGAAGAGATGTTGTTTTTCATAAGAAAAATTGTGATTCGATGGTGAAGTTATCAACTGATGACAATTACTAAGGATACATGTTAAACCGAAAGTGATCTGATTGAGTTTTATCTGAAAGTGATCTGACTGAAAATTTGGGTTGGTGGTTACATGGAACTTTTTATTTGATCAAAAACCTTTTGCCTGTTTAACAGCCCTCCTGATCAGGCGTAACATAAACGTACAGTTTACGAAGAATTTGTTATACGTATTCGTAAACGGTACACTAAAACAGAATGAAAATGTAACATAAACGATAATTTCGTCACATGAGAAGTGAAACAAATTTACGAAGACTTATATATGTATTAGTATAAATAAAAGTGTTCATAATGTGTACGCCTTAGGCGTACGTGACATTTACGAGCCTCCTGGGCGACACATTTATGTACGGTATTGTGCAAATTGCCCCATTTAATTTTAACAAAACAAATTTTTATAATTCAGATTTTTTATTGTGTTAATCAAAAAATTAATAATAGAATTTAAAAACACAGTTTTTTTTTACATGCATACATATTAAATTAATTAATACTAAGGACTTTATATTCTGCCTTATTAAAATAAGTATGTACATAAAAATTCAATACAAAATATTAGGAGTATATAAAAATATTTGAATTGTTGACGACGGCGACGGTTTTTGTCATACTGGAACTATTTTTTTATGATGTGTTCTACATCATAGATCTTCTAAAATGAAATAAAATTATTCAATCATTTATTAAATAATACAAATATAACTCAAAATATCTTTTAAAATAAGCAACGTCGTAAATGACTTTACGGGAATGTTGTCGTGCTGGCCATGCCAAGAAAAACCACAAGCTGTTTCGTGTTTCATCACATATCATTATTATTTAAATAAATCCACATAAAACACGCCCCATAGTTTAGCTTTTAATTTGTTAACTTTATACTTAGTGGAATGGTGGACTAGAATTCTAAAACCTGTAATTGACATCGCTGTGTATGGAATGTACGTGTAGTTTTGCTGTATACATTTTTGCGCCGGAAAGGAGCCCTCCAGGCGCAAAAATGTATACATTAAAATTATTTCGTTTACGAACAGTTTACGAAAGGTTCTAATTACAACACACTACTATATTTACATTCTCTATAGACAGTGCTGTCAATTATATCTTGCGGCTTTGTTTTATTTTCAATTTTTTTTGTACAAATTAAATTAAAGTTGCCTTATTGTGAAAATATAAAAACTTCTGTGGTCTGGAGGGAAAGCATTAGTGCACTTACACGACATCTGAAAAAATCAAACCATCAAATCAGTTTAGATAACATAAAAATTCTCGAGAAACAAAAAAATTTTAGAAAAAGATCGATTTTGGAAATGCTACAAATTAAATCAAGTACAAATTCAATAAATGTCATTGAAGATTTCGCTTACATTGCCAACTCTTATGATTTGTTCATTTCAAATAAAATATAATAATCTATAAGGGTCATACCTATACTTTTCCAAGTAAACTGACAGTCAAAGATATACGCAGTTTTATCGATAATGCAGTATTATTTAATACATACATGAAAACATAGTACGGGAATATTTCTAAAGATACTGCCATCATTAGAAATAATCCATCTATGGCCGTTTTTTAACAGCAATGCCCGTTATAGACTATTATAATTTATTTGGTTCATTTAAATATTTTTTGCCTCATGCAACTTTATTTTTATTCAAATGTACAACCGTTTTTACATGAAAGCGCATTAACAAGGTTTTTTTCGAAAATACATGACTGAGCATTTCCATGAAAAGTCGGTTTTAATAAAAATTTGTTATTGTTTTTTTTTTTTTGATTTATGTATTGTATAAAAGAAGGAATTTTTTGATATATTTTCAATACGCTTTTGAAAATGAACCCGAATAGGGTTCGAAAGCTAAAGCTTTGATTGGTAAAAAAGAAATAAAAAAGAGCCCTAAACCAAATAAAAATTATTTAATTTATTAAAAAGATTATTTTTAAAGAAAAGAAAAGAGATTCTTTTTAAGCGTTCTGTCGCAATTTCGAGAAACTGGAAATTCGTAATGCTCACATAATCGCACCCCTTATTTCTCTTATTTGTAGGTATCATGTTATCCCTTCTTATTCGTGGAATTTTTTTTTCTTATTTGCGTCATCTTAAATGAAAAAGTAAAAACCGCACATTCGACACCAATACAACTTACCAATAATATTGCCTTTCGGTAATTCACAAATCATTTTGCGCCCAAAATCGCTGTCCTCGTTTTATTTCTGAAGTGGGTAATATATACACCATCTCATCTCGGAGTATTGTTGAGTTAGAATGGTTTTGGTGCCTCTGATTGTAATGAACGCACCATTGACTTAAAAACTAGGACTTGTTTACTGGATGTGTCCCGCCTGCAGGATTTGATCTAATTGAACTTAGTGGTAGTACCCCTTGCGCCTAAAAGACGATTAATTTTAAGTAAAGTATGAATTGAATTAGACAAATTGGAAAGTAACCTGAATATTTTATTTGAGTTCTTACAGTAGAAGACAAGAAATAATTTTGTAAGCCAACATGGTTGAACTACTAAATTTTGAATTTTTGTGGATAAGAAATGGAACGAATGCCAACAGGCGTTCTTTACAAAAGGTACATGAGCTCGCTTGTCAGGGTACAAATTGCCTCACTCTACCAAATAAGGTAAATTTAGTTGAAATTCCGCCCACTACGTGCAAGCTCTTGCTTCAGGAAGAGGCTAGAACAGCAGCGAAGTATAGGTGGTCCAATGGTACCACGTGTGTTATAAATAGGCAGATTTGACCAAAGCTGGATCATGTTAGCTGATATAGCAAGGTAAAGACAACTCGAGCTAAGATAGTTTGTATCGCTCAAAACAAAAGTTCAAGTGTGCAACGTTCCATTGAAACTCTTAATTTACAACTGAGAGCTATGCACAAAGCTTACATCGCATAGCTTTGCTTATCTGAAATGAACAACGGGTCTTAATTTTAATTTCAGCAGGCGAAGAAAAAAATATAAACAATATGGCAACCCATTTCAAAACATTTCTAGGTTTAGTCGGAGAAAATTCAGAAAATAAAATAATCATCAAGCAAATAGGACGAGAGAATGGACCCAAAGCAAAATGATGCGCCAACAGCCCAAATTCCATTGCAAGCTGCAAATGCAGAGCCACCTGCACCTACCGATTTAGCCGGCGGATCAACCATCCCTATTAAAGGCAAAAAACCCAAAAAGAAAAAATTAACTAAAGCAGAAAAAAAAGCATTAAAAATGGAAAAGAAACGCCTGCGGTTGCTCAAAATTGAAAATGACAAAAAGCAAGTTTTCTATGATAATCTCACACGTGAACTAAACTTTGCAAAAAAATCGTATGCGCGTGGTAACCAAGATTGGGAACAAGGTTGTTTGGACGTTGAATATCCGAAAGCTAAGTTGGAGTTGAAAACGGCTATTCAAAACCTGAATCGTATGTTGGATGTTAAAGAGCATACAATTAATCGATTGAAGCAAGATCGACAGTCAGCCGATGAACAATATCGCCGTAATGTTCAAAAGCACTCTGATATTATTGAGTATTTAATCAAACTTTTCCAACTATTCATAAAAGTATTAAAGAAAAATTACGATAGTATTGCTTACGAATTGATTAAAGATTTTCACATTGAAATTCGTAACAAAGAAAGGGTTTTCAATCGAAGTAAATTATACTATGATAATTTATTATTTGGGTCCAATTTATTATCGATCAATTATCTTGAAAACCATAAACGAGAATTTTTGTTCAAGAAACAGGAAAAGATCGAACATAAATTCATGGTGGTGGACTCACTTCATCAACAAATGATTGTATTGCACAATCAAATGATCACAATAATGAGAGAATTGACGGAGCCAAAAGTTTCACCTAATCGATTAAAAGTTTATGATATACTATTACTGAAAAAGTGTCAAGCAGAAGATCTATTTAAAAAAATGGCCGTTGAAAAAAGAAAAATAGAAAAAGTTATTACTGCTCTAAAAATAGATCTTTCTGCAATGGAGTTAAAATATTCAAAGAATATATCGGATTTGAAACACGAGAAGCGTGTATTTAAAGCAAATTTTGAAATTTTAAAAACTAAATATGATCAGGATATGTTCAGTGATCAGTCACAATTGAGAATTTTGGCTTCCTCTGCTTATGAGCCTGTTAAGGTATAGAGTAATCCATAACAATACATTTAACCTCCAAATAATTTACCTAAATATACATATTTTTATATTAAGCATTTAGACAAACTGGAAAAATTTGGGCAACGCATTATTGGAGTGGCAGCCGTAACTCGAAAATATGAAACCGAAAAAGAAAAAGTTGTTCCATTCTCCGAATCGATCGATAATGAAATAGAAAATGTCGATGAAACCATGGAAAATATGCAATTATTACAAAATTTCATGTACAAAGTATCTAAGGTGGAGTATAATAATCGACGATTGACCGATGAGCGCGACACCCTAACAAAAGAAAATGAATGTGCTCGGGAATGTTTACGAAGGTATTGTCATGAACAAACATATAACGCAATCATTGCCTCGTTACGATTAAATGAACAACCAACATCTGTAGCAATTCCAACCCAAGAGGCTAGCCAGATAGTACAAATAGTAAATTTAAACAAAGATAATTGAGAATTTGAAGAAATATTTATTTTATTAATTATATTAGGCTTTTTTGAAAAACGATGAAATGGATTTTGTTCCAGACGCAGCTTTTGCGAGAGCCTTTGTTTTCGCCGATTGTTTTTTGAGTCCGTTAACTTCTATCGTTGGCTTAATGCCATTTTCGTGTTCTTCTTCCGGGGAATTCTCGTTTTTAATCTTCTTTGGTCTCGTTTCCTCGTCATCATCTTTAACGATTTCAGGTTGCGACTGTGATTTTCGTTTGTGAGACAATCCAGATACTACTGGTTGAATATTTAAATTTTTCAACAAAATGGTGCTCAGTTCCTCAGAAAGATATTCCGAAACCATACCGTGTGCATATCGAAGATGTTCGCCCGTATCTATACCATTTTCAGTTATTTTTTCACTTTTAATATAGGTTGCAGAAATGGCACCATGGCCAACATGAATTTTCTGCGCTTTTAGCACATTTGTAAGTAATTCACATTTTTTCTTCAACCAATTCATAGTTTTCCCTTCATTGAATTTTATTGCTGTAATATCACCGAACCTCTTGCAATCTCCAATCATATCAATTTGATCTTCACGCAAGGACGTAAGCAATCGTCTCGTATATATAAACTCTTCATCTTTCAGTATTTGTTGCAACGGGATAGCCTTACTTATACATTCTTTGAAAACATATTGCAATAGCAAAAATATTGGATCGACAGGTGTAGTGATGTAAATTCGGCCATTGGAGCACACGGTCTTATTGATAAACCACGAGCGATGAGATTCATTAAAAGAAAGGATTTCAAATACTTTTTTATCACCATCACTAAACAAAAAAAGTGATTTTTCATTTGTTCGCGGGTTTCGCAGTGGTACTATATCTAATAAATACTTTTCATTGGTTGATTTTAATAATTCTTCTGCAAAATATCAAAATATTTGAGGTTATTGTTAGGTAAATACGCGCGGGAATAAACATTACCATTGATAAAAAATACTTTACGATCGCATATCACACGATTATTGGGCTTTTTTGCAGTTTTATTTTCTTTTACAGATTTGCTACGAGTACTCATTATAAATATTTAATACAATTTTTAAAAGCAATTAAAACAAGAACAAAAACTGAACTACACTAATCAGAAAGAAATAACAAACTGGACAGTTAAATTGTATTGAATTAATGAAGCTTTAATTGAAATTACACTGTAAAACTAAAAATTTTAAATGGTCGAAAACGAAAATCAATTTTTTATTCTCAAATATTTTTATTTCGAATCGAAATTTACATTAAATTTAGAAAATATAAATAAAATTAAAATACATAGAATTAACTTGAATGAAACTCATAATTATATATGTATAATACCCTAAATTTGTCCTTTAGAACAGTTAAATGTAAACGAGTATCAAAGTTCCTCTAGTGGTAAAAAAATCAAGATCTTGCAAACGAAAGAGAATCTATATTTTCGCGTAGGAAGAAACATATTCCCGTACCTTTAATTGAAATTCTTTTTTATCTATTTGATATAATTCAGCTGCTTCAATATTTAACGGATCGTCAAAATTTAAAAGGTCCTGCAACGTAAAACTAAATTTAGTTAAAACTAATCTTTTATGTACTGAAATTAACCCACGGTAAATAACGAGTTTAAACCCCATATAACATCCTTGAGTCGACGAGTAGGTGCCCAACCAAGCCCGTCGATGGAATTTTGTCGTAATAAAGAAAGACAAATATCACCATCGGCAGATATATTTGGATGCAATAGTTTTGTGAGGCATTTAACTCTTGGCGGCTATTCAATGAGAACAAAATCACTGAATTACATTAAACTAATGAATTTCTATAAAATTACCGTCATGTTATATTCTTCTGGCACACACACGCTAAATTTAAATTTTCCTCCTTGCCAATACCCTTCATCCGGACAAATTACTAAATTAAATTCATAAAGTACATTTGGATCACTAAAATAAGCGCTACAAGTATTGGGTAGATTTTGTTCCATTTCCTGCACCTCTTTTATAAGTAATCTATCCCGAATTGAAATCCTTTTGTGATCATTCTTTAATTGTTTGGCCAATGTTATCATTTTTGTGTGGGGTATCGCCGATTATTCAAATCAAAATAATATTTGATTTTTTTAAGAAAATCTATCCATAATTACAAACTCAAACATAATTTACTTTAATTTATAATTTTAAATAAAATCGTCACTAATCATAAAAATTATAAAAAAATGTCAAATTTCTATTTTATAGCATATACAATTTATTTATTTGGTTTTCCTGTTGACACTAAAAACAGATTCCGAGTCGAATCCGGAGTCGAATCCGAGTTGAAAAATGTCATGTTTTTGACGTTTTAAGGCCGGTGCCCTCGCCGGTATGCATACAGCAAAAATGTACAGCGTACGAAAAACTTTTTTATAACACATCAAAACCAACAAAAATGTTTATACAAGCCGTCTCGTTCGCTCCTTACACAGCTCTTATCAAAAAAATGTACACTAAATTTATTTATGTATTGGTATTTATATATCCAGTGCCAGTGTATTACATAGGCAATGTGAAAATCCTGAAAGCCGGAAATCACTTATCGCGAAAACTTGTGAGAGGCGAAAAAAATATCGAAAAATATCCCCGTTAAGCTAATTACCAAGAAAAGTTAACCTTTATGGCGCATACTCGAAAATTCATTTCAGTAACTTTTATGGTAATTTCGCAACAAGCGAACTTGACGGAGATAAACTTTTCTCAATATTTTGGTAATTTTTTTCCCCTCCATACCAACTTATGTATGGAGGGGAAAAAAATTACCAAAATATTGAGAAAAGTTTATCTCCGTCAAGTTCGCTTGTTGCGAAATTACCATAAAAGTTACTGAAATGAATTTTCGAGTATGCGCCATTAACGCGAAAACTCCTGAGACGCGAACGAAATTTCGTCGCTCGGTACTAATTTATAATTTTGGAATCCTCGGACGCGAAAAATAAACAAAAGTAAATGTAAAAATTTTCTTTCTTCCTTCATTGTGTGTGCAATAGCTCTTAATATTATTATTAATTACTAAAAAAATTAAATGTATTTTCGCCATTACACTTCTATAAAGGGGATTTATACTACTTTTTCAATCATTTTGGTCCATTTATTTTATGTATTATTTTACATTATCTACATAGATAAAATCAGTACCAAACTATAAAATTAATAATCTAAACTTACAAGAAAATTCGATACATGTGTAATAATTACAAATATTATAAATTTTTATTCAAATAGTTTTCCAGAAAATAGTATTTTTACATGTTGTAGCGCATAGATGTACATAGTACTTAAATTAATCTATTTTAACCATACTTACAAAAATAAAGTATTTTCCCACAATTAAAAAAAAAATAGTCCTTAAAGACGAAAAAATCTTGAAAGCCGGAGAATTTTGCGGTCCCGTCAGTTTCCGGGTTTGGGGATTTTCACTGTATATATATATATATCTATATATATATATATATATATATATATATATATATATATATATATATATATATATATATATATATATATATATATATATATATATATATTATATATATATATATATATATATATATATATATATATATATATATATTTATATATATATATATATATATATATATATATATATATATATATATATATATATATATATATATATACATATATATTAATTTAGTTTAGTTTGAATTTGTTCTCAATCTAAAAAAAATTTATTAAAATTGACAAAAAAATTGTAAACCTAATGCCTCAATTCCACAAAGTGATCTGACTGAAAACGTCGGAGTTAAATTCAACATGTAAACGGCGACTTGACTGAAAGTGTTCTGAAAGTAGTCTGAGGCCCTTTCCGAAAGTTATACTTATTTATTTAGACATACTTATTTGCCGCCATCTTAAATAAGTATGTAAAATCATCCGAATTGATTTCACATACTTATTTTTTATTTTGACTATTTTGTAAATATAAAATAATATTTTTAATTAAATTTTTTATAAAACTTAATTACTACATAATATCACAATATGAATGCAATGAAATTAACAGAATTTTGGTTTTCGTTTAAGGTTTTTTTTTGTAAGAACATACTTATTTTAAGTTATCTCGCCAACATACTTATATAAATAAGTAGGTCTAAATAAATAAGTTTAACTTTCGGAAAGGGCCTGAGTTCCGTCAACTTAAATTTGGTTGGTTGAGTCAGTTTGTATATTGAGTTAAACATGTAAACTTTAGTTTAGTTGAACTGACAGATTTTTTAATCTATAAATAAAAAAAAATGAAAAGAGAAGAAAGAGGGGATTATTAAGAAAGTTGTGAAACGAAGCAGACGTAGTTTTTATAACGAAAAAATACAAAAAGTTTAAAATAAAAAGTCGAGGTGTTTTATTTGCGAAGAGTGTGACAATAAATAAAATTAAATTATACAAAACTTATTTTGTTTATTTCACCGGCACAGAAACAAGAATTATTACGGACATGTCAAAATAATAACACACTGGTGCTGTGATAATTTGGTTGCGTACAGTTTAACATTAATTTATCTCAAAAAAAGTATTTCGCACAGTAATCGGACACGTCCTTAATATTAAGTAATGACAACTCCACTATATCCCTATAAACCGCTGTATGTCATCAGGGCAGTACCAATTTATCTTGACCCTACATACATTACCCTTCGGCCGTGTTCGAAGTTTGTGATAATTATTCCAGCTGTAATAATTATGACATTATTTTGTATGCAACCAAATTATCACAGCCACTACGTTTTGTAAATTTGACACTTTTGTAATAATATTCAAAAACAAAACCGCTCAACAACAATAATTAAGCCGTATTACGTTAATTTATTTCTAAAAAAAGTAGTACAAATACAACTTAGGACGTGTCCGATTTCTGTGCGAAATAATTTTTTTGTGATAAATTAATGTTAAACTGTACGCAACCAAATTAACACAGCACCGATGTGTTATAATTTTGACATGTCCGTAATAATTCTTGTTTCTGTGCCGGTGAAGTAAACAAAATAAGTTTTACGAGTATTTAATTAAATTTTATTTTATTTATATAATATAACAAGTTCCAGCATTTTCTATTGTCCAGCATTTTGTGAACAATATCACAAACTGTGGATCTTGATATGTTCATTGCTGCACCTACAATTTTATAACTATTCCCACTTATCAGTCACAGCAAAAATATCATTAGTTCCATTTCCGGTCCCCAACCATGGTTTTTATTGGGCAAGAATTTGCTAATAGCGATGAAAGTGTTAGACGATATCCTTAAATACATTCTCGTCACAGGATCATTATAACTACTTAGGTATTGAATTAACAATACTGTTTGTTGAGGGAATTGTGTACATTATTGGTTGCTGCAAGAAAGAATTTTGTTAATATTTATAAATACTAGAGGGCAATACCTAACATACATACCTGTAAGTTTAAATGTATTATACCTGGGAGTTTATGAGATCCATTATTAAAGGTCGCGTAAAGTTCCATGTTCTTCTCATTAAACACATGTAACCCGAACTTAATAGAAATAATACCATATTTGGATCAAATTCTGCTTCTATCATTTTATAAACACTTTTAAATAACTCTCTATGTACAATTTGTCGTTTGTTGTATTTCCAAATGTCAATTTTATTATGTCAAAATTATTTCAGTATTCGGACAGCAAATGAACTTATTTCAAATATGGAAGAGAAAATTATTTCACTAATGTCAAATTTATCACAAAAAAATTATTTCGCACAGAAATCGGACACGTCCTTATTACAAAATATGGAAAAGAAAATTATTTCACTCCTGTCAAAATTATTACAAAAACAAAATTATTACAAACTTCGAACACTTGCTTAGGACGTGTCCGAAGTTTGTAATAATTTTGGTTTTGTAATAATTTTGACAGGAGTGAAATTATTTTCTTTCCCATATTTTGTAATAAGTTGTATTTGTACTACTTTTTTTAGAAATAAATTAACGTAATATGGCTTAATTATTGTTATTGCGCGCTTTTGTTTATGAATATTATTACAGAAGTGTCAAGTTTACAACACGTAGTGGCTGTGATAATTTGGTTGCATACAAAATAATGTCATAATTATTACAGCTGGAATAATTATCACAAACTTCGAACACGTCCTTAATACCATATTCTGAAATCTTTGGATGATATTTACGTTGCTCTGTTTGCTGCTTAAGCTGACAATCACACCAGCTCAAAAGGTTTGGTTCTTTTAAGTCTGCGAACTAAATTCGTGATGCTTAGGAGCTGAGTTGCCTCAATGTTCACATGTTGGCGGAGCCTTTCTTCATGTCTCCGTGCTTTTTCCTGGATTTCATTTAAGATGAGGTTCATTTTAAGGTCCCTATGAAGGTCATTGTTCCTAACATACCAAGGTGCATCAACGATGTTCCTTAATACCATATTCTGAAATCTTTGGATGATATTTACGTTGCTCTGTTTGGTACAACCCCAAAGCTGAATACCATAAGTCCAAATCGGTTTCAATATTTGCTTATAAAGTAGAAGCTTGTTGTATGTTGATAAAGAAGAGTTTCTTCCCATCAGCCAATACATTTTTCTGTATTTAAGTTTTAATTCTTCACTTTTCTTCTTGACGTGTGCTTTCCATCGTAGTTTAGCATCCACGGTCATGCCGAGATACTTAGCTGTGTTCGCATGCGGTATTATTTCCCGATTTATAGTAATCGGAATATGTTCGAATGGTCTGTTTGTAAAGTTGATGTATAAAACCGGCCCTAATACACTGCCCTGTGGAACTCCTGCATTGATTTCTTTCAATTCAGAAAATATATCATCTAACTTAATGCTGAAGAACCTATCTTTCAAGTAAGGTTCCAGTATCTTAGCAAATTGCATTGGTAGAAGATTTCTTAACTTGTGGTTAAGTCCTTCATGCCACACTCTATCAAACGCTTGTGCAACGTCTAGAAATACTGTTGAACAGACTTTTTTCTTCTCTAATGCTTTTTCAATTATACTGGTTATTTTGTGCACTTGATCAATTGTTGAGTGTTGATTGCGAAAACCGAACTGATGATTTGGGATCAAGTTTTTACTCTCGGTTATCGGATTCAATCTTTTTAATAGAAGCTTCTCAAAGAGTTTGGACATGACTGGCAATAGCGAAATTGGCCTATAAGACGATGCTATGTGTGGTGGTTTCCCAGGTTTTGGGGATCATAATTACTTCTGCAATTTTCCATAAGCTTGGTACACATTTGATTCTAAATGCTGCATTTATAAGATTGGTGAGTTTCACCAGAGCTTTCCTTGGCAGAAGCTTTTTTCATATTCATATTAGCTTTGATCTTACTCATGACTTCTTTTGGTGTTGTGGGTAGGATTTTTTTACTTTCTTGCACAGCTTGTTCAGTTATTATCTCGGCTTCCAACGTTTGGTGTTCATGTGGCTGGAATATTTTTTCGAGGTGTTCAGCAAATTCCCGACCTTTGTCTCTATTATTTCTAGCCCATTTCTCACTTGCTATTCATATTGGGGCTATTCTATGCTAGTTTGACGCCGCTCTATGTGTTCGCTCTTATGGAAATACATATATGTATTCTAATTTAGCGCTGCTCCGTCAATGTGTTTGGGGTATTAGAATAAAGTGGGTTGCTTAAAATAAAACAATTAAAGTTTAAAAATCATTTTTATTTTAGATGCAAATACACTTATAATTATTTTTAAATCCAAAATTTTTAAAAAAATTAATTTTATTATTAAAAATAACTTTCCTAAAATCGCGCCATGACGTTACACTTTTAGTGCAGACCTGGCAAAAATAATTGTAAACAAATCATAAGAACCCAACAACAACAACATTTGTATTTTTTATAATGTTTGATAGTTATGTAATAAATTTTAGATAAAAGTGCACTTTTTTTATCACAAATTATAACATTTACATCACAATTTTAATTTCGTTATATATAAACCACAATAAAACTTATCGATGAAAAGAAATTTCAGGAAATTTGTTGGGTGTATACACTTCATTTTTCATAATTTTTTTTTAATAGTTTATCACAAATAATAATTAATTATATATTTTTTTTAATTGTTTTGTTTTATTTGATAATTTTTAATTTTCACGAAATACGCACAACCACTTTTTAACAACAATTATATTGTATATGCTGCGAGTCGAGTCGAGTTTAATCCTAGTTTAACTCTCACTATATCTAGTTATTTTCTAACCAACTCTAGGTGTATATACTGCAGAGTTAAACATATGCAGAGTGCAAATAGGATTGGAACCGAGTTAAAAAAAAAATGGAACAAAATATCATTTCAGATGATCATAAGATTTATTATTCGTTTTGTTAATCGCCATATATGTTATTGTAATTTTTTCAGCGATATTATGTCTAAAAAATTGTAATTTCCAATGAAACTCCACGAAAATTACGGGATAGACCACCGAAATGTCGGAGTACTTTTTTTGAAAAAATAAAAAGCTAAATACCAAAACAAAAATTTATTATTAAAATTAATTAATTAAAATCTTAATAAATAAGATATTTAAAATAAAATAATAAATTTAATTGAAAAAATTAAAACGAATATTTTTTAATATTGGTGCAAGAATTTTTCTTTAATTTTGTTGTTGTTTTTTAACTCTACTCAAAAGGCTGAGGCACATAGGTTTCGTTTCGTTTCGTTTTCTAGCCGGCACCCTGGCACAACAGTTTCGTTTCGTTTCGTTTTTTTTTTCTATTATTTGACGGAAATTTGATTTATTTGATGAAAATCCATTTTATATTATTTATATTTTAACTCAAGCACGAAAATTTATTTAAGTATTTTCTTTTATTTAATCACAATAAAAATAATGACAAAAAACTTTTTACCTAAAACGTCAAAACGAATATATTGAGGTTATGGTTTAAGTTTTTATTGAAATTTGATCAACTCTTTCGGTTCGTTTCGTCCCTGAACTTATCATTGTGACAATGTTTTCGGTTTTCCATATGTTTTGACATATCCAACTTATAAGGCGGAACGAAACGAAACCGAAACGAAACCTATGTGCCTCAGCCTTTAAGCGTATATAGTGCATTTTTTAGAGTAGAGTTTAACTCGACTCTACAAATTATTAGTTCGAGTCGAGTTTAACTCGACTCCGTATATAGTGAGAGTTAAACTAGGATTAAACTTGACTCGACTCGCAGCATATACAATATAAATAAAAACTAATGTGGTTTTCGATTCACCACAAAAGAGCAAGCCAGCATGCTCTTTCTGCTGTCAAACTGTTCGATTCGTCAAGAAAAGTCGCTCGGTCGAGCAAAATTGTTGTTGGTTTACGAATCTCGATTTTTTGGCAGATTTACTAACACAAACACAAATAGAACTGTCATTTTGAAAGCGTCATTTGTGTTTTGTGTTATATTTTGTGTTTCTGTTTATTTTTATGTAAATATTTTATATTAAAGAATTAACTTGTTGTTGTTATGTTGTTATGTATATAACATTAGAATATGTTAAGTTGTTTTTTATAGAGTATCGATCTTTTATAAAAATTATAGGTTATGTTTATATAAACGTCAAAAACACACACATATATATATTACGGAGCAACTGTTCGATTCACGCAGCCTAGAAAGTGATCTTTTAAAGATTTGGTAAAAGGTGAATCGAAATCGACATAAATGGTTTGTTTACATAAAAGAAAGCGCAACCATATATTATTCGTAAGAACCCCTATATATCTTTCCTTCTCTAGTGGAAAATTTTTAAACTGAACTAACTGATAATTTGACGTTCGAAATTATCAGCCGCCAAAAAGTACAGCATCGCCATTTTTGATTACAAATCCTTTCTCTTTTAACCAGTGTGTATTTTTTTATTGCATGGAGCTCTAACCGGCACGCAAAAATTTTGGCGGTCAAACATTTTTCTTCATCTAAAAAATAATGATTTTTAATTTGATTTTACACATTTATTTTAAGCACTGTTTTATTTACTGTTACAGATTTATTTTTATATTGTACGGAAAATTCCATGAAGTTGTTTTCTTAAATTTGCCTAAACGTAACTTTTCTACAAGTAATACTGCTTGTGCCTTCAATTTTGTGACCCTCTGTAAATGAAATCATCGCTATGAAAAATTTGACCGAGCGACAAATTACAGCTGCTGTTACTTGTTTTTCGCTCGGAGCCTGTTTTTTTAAGTCAACTGGAAAACCACAATAGAGATGCTCGTTTCTTCGTACTATAAATTTTGACATAAGTAAATGTCATGTAAAAAGCTTGCTAGAATTTTTCTATTTTGATTTATTGAGGTTTTAAATAAATTAGCCAGCTATTAGGAATAAGTTATGTTTAATTTAAATATTTGAAGATCGAAAATCTGGGATAAGCGCCTCACGTGAGGAAATAATTATGATTTTTTTAAAAAATGAAATTTGCTTTATATAAACGCCGTACACAAAATAAATTGAATATTAAAAAACCAGGCAGTTGGATTAGTTTTTTAACTAAAGATTTTTATTATTAAATCAATAACAAAATACATATAAGTAATTTAATTGTGACAAGATAGATGCTTAATTTAAAAAAAATGATAACATTGGCTAAACAAACAAAGAATGATTATAAGCGAGCCTCTATAAGAGATCGATTATTGGTGAAGGAGGTTCAAGAATTGGAACAGAATCAACCAGCAACCTGTGCTGTCTGTTTTAGTGATCCAAATATATTGTGTGAATTTAATTTAGTGATATGCCCGGATGAAGGTTATTGGCAGGGTGGAAAATTTAAATTTAGTATTTCTGTGCCAGATGAGTACAATATGACGGTAAATGTTACACTGTCACTGTTTATGTTTAAATAAATAAGGATGCTAGATATTTAAAGATTCTTTTGGTTTACAGCCACCGAGCGTGAAGTGTCTTACAAAATTATGGCATCCAAATATTTCTGTTGATGGTGACATCTGCCTTTCGTTGCTGCGTCAAAATTCAATAGATGGCCTGGGATGGGCTCCCACACGACGGTTAAAGGATGTTATATGGGGCCTAAATTCTTTATTCACAGTAAGCCTCTAATTGTATTCATATTAGAATTAAAATTTTCTGATTGGAACTTTCCTTTTATTTAGGATTTATTAAACTTTGAAGATCCACTTAACGTTGAAGCCGCAGAATTATATCAAAAAGATAAAAAGGAATTTCAAGTTAAAGTACGAGAATACGTTTCTTTGTACGCGAAAAGATAGGAATAATCTCCGCATATTTAACATTTGTTACAAGTCCGCGATTCCAATCCAAATGAGGATTTACGAAAAAATGTCAAAATAAATAAAGTAATAAAACCGAGAAAAATAGCTTACAAAAATTTATTTGAAAATTTGTCGTAAATACTCTCTTGGAGGGACTCACGGTTATAAGTATGCATGTATTACGATTAATTGTCAGATCTTCCCTTTAATTTTAATCACTTTGATATTCGTTTAATTAATAAGCTATACCCCGACATTTTAGTTATACTTTTAGTTATAATTTATCATTAATTTAAAATTTTAGAAATACAATTCGATCTGTAAATAAGTTCTATCTAGCTTATTTTTTTATTTATTTTTTTTTGTAAAT
The DNA here is from genome assembly GCA_958295665.1 of Tipula vernalis. Taxonomy (NCBI): domain Eukaryota; kingdom Metazoa; phylum Arthropoda; class Insecta; order Diptera; family Tipulidae; genus Tipula; species Tipula vernalis. Next base: position 242,868,116 of record OY282560.1, on the reverse strand, counting down.
TGAATGACCGATTGAGGATATTAATCACTGAAAACTTCTCGTGGCCACTTTCTAATAAGACTTTGGTAACGGAGGAATAGAAACGGAATGAAATTTATTTTGCTCTAAGGCTAAGGTCCAATTCGCGATTTATACTGGGTTTCCATCGTCATAGTATAATAGTATTATATAATTATATCATATATTATAAAATATATATATCTGCCATTGCGTGAACTAAACGATTTTTTATCCTCTCGTATTTTTTTGACAATGAAGTTAGCCACACAACGTTTTTTTCAATTATGAAAATATTTTTAACAGTACAATAATTCTGTCAAATAGGAACATTGTTATGTCGTTTTCCTGTTGCAACAAAAAACAGAGTCACAGCGAAACCCAAGTGACAGCAGAGCTGTCATTCGTCGCTCGGTAAAATTTTCGGAGCGATTATTAATGTGTGATTTACACGTTCCAACAATGTTTTTCCAACTTTTTTTTTGTTGAGACTTAGAGCTACACGCAGTAGAAAATATTTACATGCGATAAAAAGAGAAAAGTATAAAACGAAAATGTCGGTCATGCTATAACTTTTTGGCGGTATAAAATCTATGATGTCGAATAGGGCGATAATGCAACTTTATGTTTCAAAATTACAACTTTTCTGGCTAAAATAAAGCTTTTCGAAAGTAAACTTCCATTTTTAAACAAAAATTTATAAAAAAATAAAACAAAAATGTCGGGCATGCTATAATTTTTTCGCGGTATAAAATCGACAATGTAATTTTTGACGAATGCCGCTGCGATACCACTTTATTTATCAAAATTACCACTTTTCTTGGCTAAAAATGAAAACTGTTCGAACGTAAATTTTAATTTTTAAATAAAAATTTAAAAAAATAAAAATAAAGCGCTATAAAAATTTTACAAATCGCCATTTTTTATGTGTTTGTTGTTGTTTGTTTCCATAAAATATACTCGGGTCGAGTATATTTTATAGTCAAAAAAAATTTTTATGGAAACAAAGTTGAAAAAAAAAGAAAAAAAAGTTCAACAAAATTTTGTTTGTTTATATATTTGTTCTTGTCTTTCAAATGGAATTCGCGATATACTAATCTCTTCATTTTTTGTTGGGAAACATTGTTGGAACGTGTAAATCACGCATAACACGCCCTACCGGCCACGCGTAACGCAAACGTTCATTTTACGAAGAGTCTCTTCTACTAAAGTGTTCGTAAACGTTACGCTAAAAATGAGTAGATATGTTACATAAATGATACTCTTGTCACATGAGAAGTGAAACAAATTGGCGAAGACTTATTTATGTATTGGTTTATAAAAAAGTATTCGTAATGTGTACACCTTTTACGTAACATTTATGAACTCATATTAGCGTAACGTTTATGAGCCTTCTAAAATGAACATTGCGTACGGTTTGAGTATTATTCCGCAATTAATTTTGAATTAATAATGAAAACAACGTATTTTGTTTTATTTTTAGCAAATATATCATTTTATTTATTTGATTATATCAATTAATTATTAATTATACCTATACTAAATTTTAACACATTTATTTTTACTTATACTCAATTTTAGTTATACTTCAAGTTCAACAAATTCATTTAGATATTAAAATAAAATAACATAATACGAAAATAGAAATAACTAATAATGTATTGTATTTATTATAAATGTCGTCGTCACTATCATTCACTAAATTATATTTATAAACAACAAAAATTAATATCAAATTAAAAATTTACTAAATATTAAAATGGCGCACCATGCTTTACTTTATCAAAAATCACATTCTGTTTAAAGATGAAATGAAGAAAACTACATGGTTTTGTAAATTCATATATGAAATATGAAATTGTGAAGTAGTAGTAGTGCCGCATATATGAAACCGTTCGTAAACCGTTCGTAAGTGGTTCATTTTTTATGTATACATTTTTGCGCCGGCAGGGCGATTACATTTAAATGTCATCGAAATGTCATTTATACCGATTTTCCATCGTCATAGTAATAGTATTATACTATTATACTACGACGATGGAAAACCGAAGTTGATAGTATAAATATAATATTTTGTTATACTAGCTATCAAAAATATAATAGGTAGTAAATTGTGTTTTTAACATTGTAAATTTATCTGACAGTGTATTATTTTGACAATTCACTAAATTACCATTCGATTTTTTTTTTTATTTTTTTTGGTGGTATCTGCATAGTCCATACATTTTATTAATTTTTTAAAAACACAACTAATGCGTATGCTTGGTTATTTTTAATTGTTTTTTTATTATGAATAGACGTTAACATTTTCAAAATAAGAATTATACCTACGTTCACATAAAAAAAACTATAATTGGTGCTAACTTCAACGCGTGCGATGGAAAACCGACAAGGCATAATAGTATAATACTATTATACTATTGACGATGGAAAATCGGTATTAAACATCAAAATAAATATACAGAAAAATATATTTGTCTCGTTTTGTACGCGATACGCGTTACCGAGCGGACCAAAAAAAAAAATGGATGAATTAAGTCGCATTAAGTGGTTCCGGGTACTGCGTAATTCCGTATAAGGCCCATATTTTCTTACACAGAGCGAAGGAATCACCTTTTTTGCGACTTATAAAAAAACCCGTTTGTAAAAAAGACTCAGGATCGGCTCAATATTAATTGATGTGATTCATAATTAATCGTGCACTAAGGATATGAGCCTACGCCATTTTACAACGTGAGCACGTTTATAACCACGACATAAATATAATAAATATAAAAATCACTATTTAACAACAAAATAACAATTAACACTTTTCATAATAGCAATTGTTAAATTTTTAGTAATTTAAATTTAATTAATTAGCGCATAATATAAAAAATCCAAAGCTCCAGCCCTTCCCGCGAGAAGGTCTGTGAGATATACTTTGGGACAAAAAAAAATATATATATATATATATATTTAAAAAACAGTAGGCTAGCATTGGTTTTAGCTGTCTCAGTCAAAGTAGCGCCATTTATTTCTTGGTGTGGAAATATTAATAACTAAAAATCGCTGTATTAAATCTTCCTTTTCCAAAATTTGCCACCGTCGCCTGTCAAGTGAGACAGCTAAAACCAATCCGTGCCAAACAGTAAAATAATTAACAAATAATAAGTTATTCAAGAAAGAATATTTTGTTATGAAAAAATAAAATTGTTGGACACAAATGCAGCTGTGAAATGTAAATGGGAATCATAATAACGTCATAAAATGTATTCCATAACTCTGTATCATTTACTAAAGATACATGTTAAACCGAAAGTGATCTGACTGAGTTTTATCTGAAAGTGATCTGACTAAAAATTTGAGTTGGTGTTTACATGGGACATTTTTATTTGATCTGAGCTGACAGTTCAAATGTCACTTTGTTCTAAAATTACATTTAAATTATTAAAAAATTATTTAAAATAATTTGAAAACCACTTCGAAAATGTATAAAAACCTTTTGCCTTTTTCATCGTATGAAAAAATCTATCAATTCAACTAAATTAAAGTTTATATGTTTAACTCAATACACAAAGTGACTCAACCAACTAAATTTTAGGTTGACCGAACTCAGACTACTTTCAGTAAAGTCACCGTTTACATGTTGAATTTATCTCGGACGTTTTCAGTCAGATCACTTTCGGTTTAACATGTATCTTTAGTAATTAACTCCCTATTGCTTTACGATAATTAGGGCAATCTCTTTACGGATTTAGTTGGTTTGATATTATCAACCGTATTAAGGTTTCTATATGTAAAGCGTACAAGTACAAGTTAGGTTTAAAGATTAGTTTACTGTACGGCATTGATTCAGCCATTATGTATTTAACAAGAACTTGAGAAACTGTGATGTTAGTTTATTGTACGATGTCGATTCAGCATTAAGTATTAAACAAGAACTTGAAAAAATTGTGGTGTATTTAATTCAAAATTGATTCTGTAGACAACTGATTTGTCGATATTTTTGTTTACTATTACCGAGTTTGTAGATAGTATAATAGCAAAATAGTAAAATACTATTTTACTATCCCATGTAAAACCGATGTTTTGACAGTACATATAATAGCAAAAATAAAATATAATAGCTGTATTTTGTTGAGAAAAAATTAATTCGAATTATTTTGGAGTTATTTTTTTCTTAACAGAATAAGCCGAGAAATATTTTTTCGTTTTAATTTTTAAATTCTATGTTGGTATTTCTTCTGTTTTTAATTCAACCAGTTACGTATTTTATTTGTTCTAGCTCGAATTAAATAATTCAAATTTTTTGTTCGAATTATTTAATTCCTGTCACGTGCGGTTGTTGTTGTAAATTTCTCAACAAAATACAGCTAATATTTTGAATTGATAGCTATCAAATTTTAATACCTATTATATTTTATTTTATTTTATTAGCTGTATTTTGTTGAGAAATTTACAATAACAATTGCACGTGACAGGAATTAAATAATTCGAACAAAAAATTTGAGTTATTTAATTCTAGCTCGAACAAATAAAATACGTAACCGCTTGAATGAAAAACTAGAGAAATAACAACATAGAATATAATAATTAAATCGAAAAAATATTTCGCGGCTTATTCTGTTAAGAAAAAAATAACTCCAAAATAATTCGAAATTTTTTCTCAACAAAATACAGCTATTGTAGAAGGAAAATTGATGACAGTGTATTGTTGATAATATTAGTCTAGAAATATAATGTGTAAGGGGAAATTATACTTTTTCTTTATTTTGTTTTAATTTTCTGTTTTCTATGAATATTTTATGCGGTGTAAAACCGACTATGGCAGATAGTAAAATAGTATTATACTATTTTGCTATTATACTATCTACGGTGTAAAGCCGGTACATGTTAATGTTCTTTTTTGTTTACTTGACCAGTTTTTGTCTAAAAAATTGTTATTTACGAAGCTCAAAGCCGAGGCGCCTGGTATGAAAAGTACTTTAGAGTTTTAACGTCAGAATTGGACAATCGTAGAGATAACATAGAAACATTTGTATTCTAATACGAAAACCTCTATTTCACTACCTAAACTCAGTACCGCACGGCAGCCACATGCCAAAAGACTTCAGGGTATCGATTTTGGTCGCAAAATGAGGATTGAGGATTGAGAATTTTGTATATGCACACGGAATATAATATACATTTTGCTATAATTGTGTGCCGTCAAATATTTTTACTGTATTAGTGTGTTTTCTCATGATGGTAAGTATCAAAAATAAGCTAAGCGGGTGAAATCGGTTTAACTTTTTGTTACTTCCGCTCGCCTTGAGTTATTTTTCCCTATCTACTAACATGAGGAATTCATGTTTTTTTATCTATTGTTGTTGTAACCGAGACATTTATTTTACTAAAAATCCAAAACAATATATTACGCAATCAAAAAACATTGCTCGTGATCTTCAATATAAAAACAAAAAGCAGCATAAATAAATGGATTTTAATTTTTACATTCTTCGTCGGCCACATTCATAATATTTTTAACGTTTTTTTTTTTTTTTTTGGTATTTGTTGGTTTTTTGAGTTATGTGAGAATAAACATTTGAAAAATAAAAAAAACAAAGGAATGTTGTACATATTTTTACTTCCAGTAATTTTCTGTAAAATTTAAAACTAATAAAATGGTAAATTGAATAACGATTTAAAGATAAATAAAAATTAGCTAAAAATGGAAAATAAGTTAGAAAAATATTTATAAACTATAATTTTATTAATAATTTTAAATGATGAAAAGACACACGACGTACATCCTCCCTTTCCTGCGCGTCAATTAACACTAATGTCAAATTCTTTCGGGTTACTCGAAATAAAGTAACTTTTTTATCTCCTAAAGAATAAGAAAATATTTTTGTAGTTGTGTTGGTGTAAAAAGAGCAAAATAAAGTGAGGTTATGTTTTACTGTCAGTCAGATCAGTAAAACTTTTTTTATTTTGATAACAAAAAGATGGAATCAATTAATTTTAGCGCATTAATATTCAATAAACAACAAATGAAATATCAAAATGGAGTTTTATTTTTGTGTCCAATTCACTTTGACATTTCACATTTCTATGTATTTGTAAAGAGTAAAGCAAATCTATGAAAAAATCTAGAGTAAAGCAAAATGCTCTCGAGCAAAAAATAAAGTGCTTTATTTTCCCAGAAAGAATTTGTAATGTCAAATTGTTACCCTTCGAGTAAAATTTTTTACCCTCAGGGTGTTTTTTTTCTCCGAAAGAATTTAACATAAGTCAAAATCACTAATTTACTTCTTATATTTTCCACTTTATATTTTATATCCCTCTTTTTCGTGTCATTTTATCTCTCTTATTTGCATCATGTTAAACAAAAGATTTAAAAAAACGCCCATTAGACTCTGTCAAATGTGCGTATTTTTTAGTTTTTTGTTTATAACATGGCAATAGGTTTTTTTGTTTAACATCGAAGAGGGATAATGTGAAAAATGTAAGAAGTAAATTAGTGATTTTAACTTTTAGTGTTAATCCAAGCGCAGGAAAGGGAGTATGTACGTCCTGTAATTTTTCTAACTTAAAATTATTAATAAAATTATAGTTTATAAATATTTTTCTGACTTATTTGCCTTTTTTAATTAATATTTATTTATCTTTAAATCATTCTTCAATTAACCATTTTATTAGTTTCAAATTTTGCAGAAAATTACTGGAAATAAAAATATGTACAACCTTTCGTACGCATGAGCCATGAGATGACACTGAATTGTTTTTTTTTTATATTTCAAATGTTTATTCTCTGTTTTTCTCAATTCTTTGGACACCAATACAATTTACCAATACTGTTGCCTTCCGGTAATTCCAAAAACATCTATAATTCCAAGACGAACTATACGAAATTTAAAGGTACAAAGTGACGACTGCCCATAGTGTTAGTTGTGTACATATAAGCCTTCAATAAAAAAACTAACCAACACTAATCTAATTTGTTTTGGTTTTGTGCTATGAAATATGAAAAAAAAATACAAAAAATACATAGGAAACATCAATTTACATCACGGCAACGCCGTATAATAATATCAAATAAAACGAAAGCTATTTATGCTTGTATTTATGTGTAGGTTTTGTGTTGGAAAATAAAACCAATTACAATAACAACAATGGTTCTGTCATAGTTATTCGTTAATTCGTTATATTTGAGATAATTGACTGAACGAAGACTGACCTTTTTGTTTAAATGAAATTCATTATTTATTTTAATTAATTATTGAATTATTTATTTATAATTTTGTTAATTACATGATCATTGGGAAAGGTTTTTTGCCTAATGGAAGCACTAACTGAATAGTTTACTAATGCCCGGTTTCACAAAATAATAGCAATCTCTAGTTAAATAATATTTCCTCCCTTTCTTCTTTTATTAAATTGCGATTTATTTCATAATACAAATTCAGCGCTTGCTAATTTTATTTCTTTTTTTACATCAACATTTTAACTAGAGAGTTAAATATTTAGCTGCCCAATTTCATCGAGCTCAATATTTAGCTGAATGCTAAATACTTCTATATAAAAAAAAAATATTATCAACTTGCATAGAATTTGTATTATGAAACAAAACGTAATTTTATAAAAGAAGAAAGGGAGAAAATACTATTTAACTAGGGATTGAATATTTTTTTGTGAATCCGGGCATAAGAAATGTGCTTCCATACGGCTTTTACTTCTTTAATATATTTAAAAAAATTATACCTTGTTGTTTATTTTATTTACCTACACGAAATTTATTAAATGGGTCTACATATACGCCAAGAGCTATGAATTTTTTTGGTGCTTTGCAATCTTATGCAGTGTACTTCGTAGTGTATTCGTGCTGGCATTATTCAAATTTAACATAATTTCACACGATCGAAGTCATCTGAATGCCGCGAATGTATCAGACTCTGTTGGTGAATATTGCTCAACGGAGTGTGCACCATACTTGATGGTAAATATCCAGGTGGACTGAATATGGATAGACACATTGTTGATCCAACGTTGTTCGTTCGCAAAATCGATTGAGTTATCAAAGAATGTTCACCACCAATTTGTTTGCTTTGGGCCGTCGCCGTATTATTATTAGTATTGAAACCTCCACCACTGCGCGTTATATTCAAATCTTGTAGAGCATGTTTTCGTAATCCTTGCACAAAATGGCGGGCCCCACTTGGCATTTTCTATTGCAGATGTTTCATAATGAAATGAACCAGTGATAATTCAGTCTTACCATTTTCAACCTGCGTATATTGATTCGTTTGGCAAACTGGTTGTGATGTAATTTGTTCCTCCTCATTACTGTTAGTGAGCTGCCAATCTGGATTCCCATGTTTTCGCACATCCATTTCGCAATCAAACGAAAAAAATCAACAATCTCCAAAGACCGGAAAGTGAAGTACATGACAAATGGCGTAACTAGTGGACTATATTTCGTTAACAAGATGAATCTGGAATAACATGAATTTAATACAAAATTAATGTAACTCAAAAATACTAGTAGTTACCACTTTCAGTTGCAACAATTGTCCGAATTGATCAGTTACTCTTGATGTACATATGTGACAATTCACGATACGATACTGGGAGATAATGAACTCATGCGCCGAATGGTTGTCATCAATTGTTCAGGACACCAAATTAAATTCTCATCAGGAATAAAGTTTTGAGATATAACAACAACCGCCGTTAATAGTGTCATTTTAGTGAGAACATTTTCGACCTGGGTGGTCATTTTGTGGTGCTATATCACACCTTTATATCACTAGTGGAGACTTTTTGTGTGTGATATAAAAAAATGGAGAAAGTCTACAAACACATCCCTGCAAAATGAATTTTAAGGGGAAAATGATGAATCAAAGTGATAAGTTGACGTTTCCACATAACCTCAAATGACATTATTTGAAAATTTTATACGAAGTGCTATTTGTGTGATGATAAAGTAATACTTTAATGCAAAAAAGTTTACTATTAAAATAAAATGTTAAAAATATAATAATCAGTCCTTTGTCAATCAACAATTTTATTTTGCACTTGGTTTCATGATAATTTTCATTCATTTTTTTAATATTCCAATTTAGTTGTTTTCCATCAAACTATTTGGAGTTTGATCAAAACCAACAAAATTAAAGTTTCAAAAAAATGAATGAAAATTATCATGATACGAAGTGCAAAACAAAATTATCGATTGAAAAAAGACCAATTAATATATTTTTAACATAACATAACAAGAAAAGCCTTTGATTTGTTAGAATTTGATGTTTAAACATTGACCAATATTTGCATTTTGTGGGGTTATGTCAGATGGTTTATGTTGATTTTTGTTTAAGAATATTTTTTTGTCCTTTGCTATTATGAGCTCCCGATGAAATTTGTTATTCTAGGCAACTAGAATATTATTTTTAACAAATAATTTACTACAAAAAATTAAAATAATTGTTGATTTTTGTATTTCGTTTTTCTTGTAAATTTAACAATAACCCATTAATTTTATTTCAAAAATATATAAATGATCATTTTGTTAATAAACATCATTCATTTATATTTCGCGTCAATGTAAATTTCATTCATTTTTTGATATTTTTATTAGAGCTTTTTTTAACTAAACTCCATACAAAACAAATGTAAACAACAAAATAAACTTTTTTTTTCCACTTGTAAAAGTAAGACGGAAGAAGTTGTGGTCTTTTTCATTTAAATCATTATGCGACGTGACGATATTCATCCATAACAACACCGTAGTTAGCTACGACAATTTATTTTTCGCACAGTATCGCCAAATGTGATATATTACCACAAAATGACAACAATGCAAAATGAATTTTAAGGGGAAAAAAGTTTTTTTTTGTGACATAACCTCACAAAATGCAAATAATGGTCGGTGTTTAAACATGAAATTCTAATAAACTAAAGGATTTTCTAGTTATGTTAACTTAAAAATATAATAATTAGTCTTTTGTTAATCAACAATTTTGGTTTGCAGTTCGTATCACAGTAATTTTCATTCATTTTTTTAAAACTTTAATTTAGTAGCTTTCGATCAAACTCCATGTAGTTTGATACAAAAAAATTAATTTAAAATTTAAACAAAAATGAATGAAAATTACCATGATATGAAGTGCAAAACAAAATTGTTTGTTAACGAAAGACTAATAATTATATTTTTAAGTTAACATAACTATAAAACCCTTTGATTTATTAGAATTTCATGTTTAAACACAGACCATTATTTGTATTTTATGAGGTTATGTCAGATGGTTTAGGTTGATTTTCGTTTAAGATTTGCTTATTTTTTGTCCATTTCTATTAGGAGGATGATTGTTTTTGTAAAATTTGTTATTCTAGGCTAGTAGAATGGTTCTTTTAACATACAATTTACTACACAAAACTAAAATAATTGTTGATTTTTATATTCTGTTTTCCTGTAAATTTAACAATAATCCATTAATTTTATTTCAATAATATATAAATGATTATTTTGTTAATAAATATCATTTATTGATCATTCGCGTCAATGTAAATTTCATTCATTTTTTGAAATTTTGATTAGAGGTGTTTTTAACCGAACTCTATATAAAACAAATTTAAACAACAAAATAAACAATTTTTTCCACTTGTAGAAGTAAGACGGAAAATATTGTAGTCATTTTCATTCAAATCATTATACGACGTGACGTTGTTCATCCAAGATGGGACCGCAGTAAGCTATGACAAATGTCAGTTTATCACAGTTTTATCACCAAATGTGATATAGCACCACAAAATGACCACCCTGGACAACATCCTCATCATAAACGGTTAATATGTCAAAAACGCTTAAAATACCACAATAAAAACGAATTCACTCGTTAAATGTCGTAGATATAGTCGGCCATATCGTGATCAGCATCTCATTCAAGTTCCAGGTTCTCGTTTAATCAACTCACCATAATAAAAAAAAAAAAACATCAACTGCCACAAAAGTATTAACAGACAGAGTATTAAATCTTCTACAACAAAACACATTACTGTCGTGACAACTTTGTGACAATTTTGTTCGTCGATTAGATTTGTTGTACGTACGCCCAAAAACGGGACCATAACTTTGGCCGGAACTAAATCCTTATTCATGATAGCTACAATATAATTTTTGAACCGCACAATACGATCATAAATATCGAGCTCGGTCAGTAGCTTCTTATGTATACACGTTTGCTGTTCAGATTGTACTTCTCCGATTCGTTTTTGTACTCATGACACGTTAAATTATCGAGCTCCGACTGCAATAAAATGGTTATTAGACGTGAAATTGAGATTATAAACAAATTACTTACGTCTTTAATCTTGAGCGCTCTGTTAAAATATATTTTTATATAACAAGTGCCACAAAAACAAGATTTCATGTTTGTCGTACATATTTTTTGACATAAGGGAAAAGATGTATAACCTAACCTAACCTATTTTTATTACACTCTAGACCAAAAAATGGCACATTTCATTGTGTTAAAAAATACGAATAAGCGTACATATTTTAATGCTTTACTACATGTTAAATATTAAAATATTAAGACACAATTCGATTTTTAATATTAAGAAACCTTTTAAATTTAAATTATCTTAATAATTTTTTTATTAAATTCAAAAATGAATTCAAAAAGGTACAATATTTTTGTCAAGAGTGTACAAATAAAAAGTAAATGTGTTTGTATGAAAATAAACAAAAACATCTATAATTCCAAGACGAACTATACGAAATTTAAAGGGACAAAGTGACTACTGCCATAACCTGCTAAAATTCTCTCTTTAGAAAGCCCAATCAAATGTATACTAATGCTGTAGAAGTATCTATACTGATGAATATATTTGTGAAATGACATCGTATATATATATATGGTTGTGAATACAGTGTAGAAAACATAAACATTCGCATACTATGAAACTAAAAGAGAGTAAAATCTAAACCAATAAAAACGAATCATGTGCAACAGTCATTTTATTTAAATATTTTAATTTCCGCTTATTTTAAATAAAACCCAATATTTAATTTAAAAAAACTTAACAGTTTTTAACCTTATATTTCGACTTATTGGTCAACTTCTGAGGCATTAAAAAACTATTTTTGTAATTAAAAAATCTTAGAAACTATTTTTGACATAATTATTTAATTTTTAAACTATAAACAATGTATACAGAAAGAATTTTTCTTTTTAATTTTTTTGTAACGATTTTTTTTATCATTCTCATATTATTTTATTGCTGTCTTACTTTGGTAACTAGAATATTAATTGGTATATAAATCAAAATGCAAATTATGCTCAAAATAATGCTGTTTTTAAACTGTGAATTAATCCGAAATAGTTACACAGATTACTATTTACAAGTTGTGTTGATACCTAAAAATTAAAAACGGAAATTATAACAGCACATATAAAATTTTAAATCACGTAAACTAATATAAATTACTTTAAAAATCATTTAAACTTACTTTAATTTCTTGTAATTAATTAATAAATTGTGTTTCAACTTTACGATTTTTGAGTTTTGATCATAACCTCCTGAATTTTAGCAGGTTATGGTTTTGATTTTGACATTTCGTAAAATTGAGTTTTGTTGTAGAAGAAGAGCAAAAAACAGAGAGTAAAATGCTCAATTGTTAGTTGATATTAAGTAGTGTGTGATATCAACTGGAATTAGTAGTGGTAAGAAACAAAAAAATTTGAATTTTTTTTATATGGTTTTTTGTAGCGACCAATACACTCTTCAGTATATATTATTAAATGTGTGTAAGTTAGCTATCAACGCAATCAGGCTTTCTAAAGAGAGAATTTTAGCAGGTTATGCTACTGCCCAAAAACATCTATAATTCCAAGACGAACTATACGAAATTTAAAGGGACAAAGTGACTACTGCCCATAGTGTTAGTTGTGTACATATAAGCCTTCAATAAAAAAACTAACCAACACTAATCTAATTTGTTTTGGTTTTGTGCTATGAAATATGAAAAAAACATACAAAAAATACATAGGAAACAACAACAATTTACATCACGGCAACGCCGTATAATAATATCAAATAAAACGAAAGCTATTTATGCTTGTATTTATGTGTAGGTTTTGTGTTGGAAAATAAAGCCGGTATTCCATTGTGAAAAAATGTTTATCAGCAAAAATATATTGAGATAAAAATATAAAATCGGTGGTTGTGTGAATGAGACACCCAACTTCGTCAGTAAACATTTTTATTACAAAAAAGTTGTGGCTGTGTTAGTGTGATGCCATAATTATTGACAAAAAGTATCAAATGGAGTACTTTTTATTGCAACCCTCGACCACATCTACATAAATTTTGTGTACGGATGATAACATATTTCTCGCACACAATATTAATTTTCATAGTACGTCATTTTTATGGTAACGATATCTTTTATTTTTTATTCTGTGACGGAAAATAAATGAAAAAATAATAATTCTGATATGGGTGAAAATAATATTTAATTTTTTAGATAATTTTGAGAGGTGAAAATATACGAATTAAGAATAACGCATAATTTTGTTCATATTTGTTGGTTATGTTTTTGTTTGCTGTCAAAATTTATCCATACAATTTTGCTATAAAATAAAAAATAAAAAAATTGTTTTTTCTTTGTCACTCTAATGTAACATTTTTTTTTTTGTCTTCTTTCGTTTTTTCCAGCAGTCAGTAAATTTTTCATAATGGAATACCGGCTTAAAACCAATTACAATAACAACAATGGTTCTGTCATTCGTCATATTCGAAATAATTGACTGAACGAAGACTGACCTTTTTGTTTAAATGAAATTCATTATTTATTTTAATTAATTATTGAATTATTTATTTATAATTTTGTTAATTACATGTTCATTGAGAAAGATTTTATGCCTAATGGAAGCACTAACTGAATAGTTTACTAAGAAATGTGCTTCCATATGGCTTTTACTTCTTTAATATATTTAAAAAAATTATACCCTGTTGTTTATTTTATTTACCTACACGAAATTTATTAAATGGGTCTACATATACGCCAAGAGCTATGAATTTTTTTGGTGCTTTGCAATCTTATGCAGTGTACTTCATAGTGTATTCGTGCTCGCATTATTCAAATTTAACATAATTTCACACGATCGAAGTCATCTGAATGCCGCGAATGTATCAGACTCTGTTGGTGAATATTGCTCAGCGGAGTGTGCACCATACTTGATGGTAAATATCCAGGTGGACTGAATATGGATAGACACATTGTTGATCTAACGTTGTTCGTTCGCAAAATCGATTGAATTATCAAAGAATGTTCACCACCAATTTGTTTGCTTTGGGCCGTCGCCGTATTATTATTAGTATTGAAACCTCCACCACCGCGCGTTATATTCAAGTCTTGTAGAGCATAATCCTTGCACAAAATGGCGGGCCCCACTTGGCATTTTCTATAGCAGGTTTTTCATGGTGAAATGACCAGTGATAATTCAGTCTTACCATTTTCAACCTGCGTATATTGATTCGTTTGGCAAACTGGTTGTGATGTAATTTGTTCCTCCTCATTACTGTTAGTGAGCTGCCAATTTGGATTCCCATATTTTCGCACATCCATTTAGCAAACGAACTTACATCAAACGAAAAAATCAACAATCTCCAAAGCCCGTGACCGGAAACAGAAGTACATGACAAATGGCGTAACTAGCGGACTATAAATCGTTAACAAGATGAATCTGGAATAAACATGAATTTAATAAAAAATTAATGTAACTCAAAGATACTAGTAGTTACCACTTTCAGTTGGAACAATTGTCCGAATTGATCAGGTAATCTTGATGTACATATGTAATAATTCACGATACGATACTGGGAGATAATGAACATGCGCCGAATGGCTGTCATCAATTGTTCAGAACACCAAATTGAATTCTCATCAGGAATAAAGTTAGTTATTCTAGAATGGTGACCATGGTCCTCGAAATAATATCAGTTCAAAATTATAACGAATTCCTCGACTCAGGTAAGCACGTACGCCCAAAAACGGGACCATAACTTTGGCCGGAACTAAATTCTTATTCATGATAGCTACAATATAATTTTTGAACCGCACAATACGATGATAAATTTCGAACTTGGTCAATAGCTTCTTATGTATACACATTTGCTGTTCAGATTGTACTTCTCCGATTCGTTTTTGTACTCATAACACGTTAAATTATCGAGCTCCGACTGCAATAAAATGGTTATTAGACGTGAAATATTGAGATTATAAACAAATTACTTACGTCTTTAATCTTGAGCGCTCTATTAAAATATATTTTTATATAACAAGGGCCACAAAAACAAGATGTCATATGTTTGTCGTACATATTTTTTGACATAAGGAAAAAGATGTCTAACCTAACCTAACCTATTTTTATTACACTCTAGACCAAAAATTGGCACATTTCATTGTGTTAAAAAATACGAATAAGCGTACATATTTTAATGCTTTACTACATGTTAAATATTAAGACACAATTCGATTTTTAATATTAAGACACCTTTTAAATTTAAATTATCTTAATAATTTTTTTATTAAATTCAAAAATGAATTCAAAAAGGTACAATATTTTTGTCAAGAGTGTACAAATAAAAAGTAAATATGTGTTTGTTTGAAAATAAATGTAAAGTAATATGCGACGTTGCCGTCATCATTTAGTCACCAATACTACCTTCAGTAGCAATTACCAGCCAATAAAGCATAATAGTTTGTCTTGGAATTATAGATGTTTTTGCTACTGCCCATATTATAGAAGATTTTGGCCCTTTATTATAGAAGATTTTGGTGTTAGTTGTGTACATATAAGCCTTCAATAAAAAGCTAACCAACACTAATCTAATTTGTTTTGGTATTGTGCTATGAAATATGAAAAAAATACATAGAAAACAACAACAATTTACATCACGGCAACGCCGTATAATAATATTAAATAAAACGAAAGCTATTTATGCTTGTATTTATGGGTACGTTTTGTGTTGGAAAATAAAACAATTACAATAACAACAATGGTTCTGTGATTCTGTCATTCGTCATATTCGAAATAATTGACTGAACGAAGACTGACCTTTTTGTTTAAATGAAATTCATTATTTATTTTAATTAATTATTGAATTATTTATTTATAATTTTGTTAATTACATGTTCATTGGGAAAGGTTTTATGCCTAATGGAAGCACTAACTGAATAGTTTACTAAGAAATGTGCTTCCATACGGCTTTTACTTCTTTAATATATTTAAAAAAATTATACGTTGTTGTTTATTTTATTTACCTACATGAAATTTATTAAATGGATCTACATATACGCCAAGAGCTATGAATTTTTTTGGTGCTTTGCAATCTTATGCAGTGTACTTCGTAGTGTATTCGTGCTCGCATTATTCGAAATTAACATAATTTCACACGATCGAAGTCATCCGAATGCCGCGAATGTATCAGACTCTGTTGGTGAATATTGCTCAGCGGAGTGTACACCATACTTGATGGTAAATATCCAGGTGGATTGAATATGGATAGACACATTGTTGATCCAACGTTGTTCGTTCGCAAAATCGATTGAATTATCAAAGAATGTTCACCACCAATTTGTTTGCTTTGGGCCGACGCCGTATTATTATTAGTATTGAAACCTCCACCACCGCGCGTTATATTCAAGTCTTGTAGAGCATGTTTTCGTAATCCTTGCACAAAATGGCGGGCCCCACTTGGTATTTTCTATTGCAGATTTTTCATGGTGAAATGAACCAGTGATAATTCAGTCTTACCATTTTCAACCTGCGTATATTGATTCGTTTGGCAAACTGGTTGGGATGTAATTTGTTCCTCCTCATTACTGTTAGTGAGCTGCCAATCTGGATTCCCAGTTTTCGCACATCCATTTCGCAAACGAACTTACATCAAACGAAAAAAATCAACAATCTCCAAAGCCCGTGACCGGAAACAGAAGTACATGACAAATGGCGTAACTAGCGGACTATAATTCGTTAACAAGATGAATCTGGAATAAACATGAATTTAATACAAAATTAATGTAACTCAAAGATACTAGTAGTTACCACTTTCACTTGCAACAATTGTCCGAATTGATCAGGTACTCTTGATGTACATATGTAATAATTCACGATACGATACTGGGAGATAATGAACATGCGCCGAATGGCTGTCATCAATTGTTCAGGACACCAAATTAAATTCTCATCAGGAATAAAGTTGTGAGATATAACAACAACCGCCGTTAATAGTGTCATTTTAGTGAGGACATTTTCGACCTGGACAACATCCTCATCATAAACGGTTAATATGACAAAAACGCTTAAAATACCACAATTAAAACTAATTCACTCGATAAATGTCGTAGATATAGTCGGTCATATCGTGATCAGCATCTCATTCAAGTTCCAGGTTCTCGTTTAATCAACTCAACATAATTTAAAAAAAAATACATCAACTGCCACAAAAGTATTAACGGACAGAGTATTAAATTTTCTACAACAAAACACATTATTGTCGTGACAACTTTGTGACAATTTTGTTCGTCGATTAGATTTGTTGTACGTACGCCCAAAAACGGGACCATAACTTTGGCCGGAACTAATTTCTTATTCATGATAGCTACAATATAATTTTTGAACCGCACAATACGATGATAAATATCGAACTCGGTCAGTAGCTTCTTATGTATACACATTTGCTGTTCAGATTGTACTTCTCCGATTCGTTTTTGTACTCATGACACGTTAAATTATCGAGCTCCAACTGCAATAAAATGGTTATTAGACGTGAAATATTGAGATTATAAACAAATTACTTACGTCTTTAATCTTGAGCGCTCTATTAAAATATATTTTTATATAACAAGGGCCACAAAAACAAGATGTCATATATTTGTCGTACATATTTTTTTACATAAGGAAAAGGATGTATAACCTAACCTAACCTATTTTTATTACACTCTAGACCAAAAATTGGCACATTTCATTATGTTAAAAAATACGAATAAGCGTACATATTTTAATGCTTTACTACATGTTAAATATTAAAATATTAAGACACAATTCGATTTTTAATATTAAGACACCTTTTAAATTTAAATTATGTTAATAATTTTTTTATTAAATTCAAAAATGAATTCAAAAAGGTACAATATTTTTGTCAAGAGTGTTCAAATAAAAAGTAAATATGTATTTGTATGAAAATAAATGTAAAGTAATATGCGACGTTGCCGTCATGATTTAGTCACCAATACTACCTTCAGTAGTAATTACCAGACAATGACAAAAAATAGTTTGGCTTGGAATTATAGATGTTTTTGCCCCAGAAGAAAGATTAACGTGTATTCTGTGGTATTACATTAGTGTTGGTTTTGACTGTGAGATGATGTGTTTTCTTTGGTAGTATGTTTCTTCTGGAATATTCCGTTTTTCCTTGTGTTATAGTTTTTATTGGCGCGTGATATAATTCTGTGATTTTTTTGAGAAACTAGTTAACTGCATTTTTGTCGATTTTGAGTTATGAATGAAAAGAACTAGACAATTGACTAAAGTTTCAAAAATAAATTTCAGTTTTCCAATATTTCTCTCCATTTATCCGGAAAATCTAAATAAAAATGAGTATGTAATTACTACTAAAATTTACTGCGAGTTTTTTTTTCAAATGCGTTTTCTGAAAAATTTACTTTTTGCAGTTAACTAGTTTCTGAAAAAAAACACAGAATTGCTCTGAGTGGGGAATTAGCCGATCGGTGTATTCGACGAGGCCGATGTGGCTGTACGAATAAGTATATACATACATATGTATACTGTATATGCTGCGAGTCGAGTCGAGTTTAATCCTAGTTTAACTCTCACTATATCTAGTTATTTTCTAACCAACTCTAGGTGTATATACTGCAGAGTTAAACATATGCAGAGTTCAAATAGGATTGAAATCGAGTTAAAAAAAAAATAGAACAAAATATCATTTTAGATGATCATAAGATTGATTATTCTTTTTGTTGATCGCCATATAGGTTATTGTCATTTTTCCAGCGAAATTATGTCTAAAAAATTGTAATTTTCAATCAAACTCCATGAAAATTACGGGATAGACCACCGAAATGTTGGAGTAATTTTTTCGAAAAAATAAAAAACTCAATACCAAAACAAAAATTTATTATTAAAATTAATTAATTAAAATCTTAATAAATAAGATATTTAAAATAAAATAATAAATTTAATTGAAAAAATTAAAACGAATATTTTTAAATATTGCTGCAAGAATTTTTCTTTAATTTTGTTGTTGTTTTTTTAAACTCAACTCTATGCGTATATAGTGCATTTTTTAGAGTAGAATTTAACTCGACTCTACAAATTATTAGTTCGAGTCGAGTTTAACTCGACCTCCTTATATAGTGAGAGTTAAACTAGGATTAAACTCGACTCGACTCGACTCGCAGCATATACAGTATAATGGTCGCGTCGTTTTGGTTTTGTTCGTTGTATTTATGTACTATACATAAATATTAATGCCTCTATATACACGGCCTTTTTACTTCAAAAAGAAAAAAAAAACCCTCTATATATGAGTAATCGAATAACAAAAAAAATGTTCCGATACAAAAATTAAAAATGTATATGAAAATATTTCGTTTTTTATCGTTTTTCTCGTCTCGCATTTAATAACTTTTTAAATAAGACATAAAACGATTTTCCGAGGATGCCACACTAAACTATGATATTTAATTATTATATTAGACAAAAAAAAAATAAATTTTTATCAAGATTTGGACTATTTGCAATCAATTTTGTTTACCTAGTTTTTTAAATTTTGAATCGTACAACAACGAGACAGTTACAAAAAAAAAATAAAAATAAAACAAAATAAAAAACTGTGAAACAATTTTTTTTATTTATTTTCATCAGTCTGCTGATGCTGATGCAAACGAGAGTGATAGGACGAAGTTCTATATATTTACATTCGAGGAGGGGAAGTATTTTAAAGATAAAATCACCTAGGGCCAAATCGATAGACGCAACTACAACTTTTAGTTGTAATTACATTTTTTTCGGAATTGAATTCCGAAACTGGTATTTTTAAACGACATTAAAACAGCGAATTTAGTTGGGATTTTAATGGAATTTTTAAACGTAAATAAAACTATAGTTTTTCGAACATGAGCTGCCAACACGAAAAAAATAATTTTCCTTTGTTCCATAGAACGTACAAGCAAATTTATTTTGTGATGGAAACAAAACAATAGTTTTTTCAGATGTGAGATTAGCTGTCAAGAGAAATTTTGTTTATATTATTAATAAGGAATATTTAAAATGGAAACTATGAACTTTTGTGGCTACGTAGTCGTAAAAAATATAAATAATTTTGTAATTTTTATTCATGAATAGGAAATTACAAATCTGGAGTCTCGTTTGTTGTTGTTATTATTATCACAATTGACATTTTTAATTTTACATAAAAAAAACATCAATAATATTTTCCCAAAGGTACGCACAAAATTGCTATAAAAAATTACCCAAGTATTTTTACTTAAGACTTTTTTGTCAAAAAACCTAGAATAAGTCTTAACTTAGTTAAGACTTTTTCTAGGTTTGAGTTAGGACTTATCCTAAAAAGTCGTATGAAACTTGTCGCGAAAAGTCTTAACTGGACTAAACTCAATATTATTAAAATGTATGAATGTGTGTGTATGTAAATGTCAAAAATAAAATGGGCGGGAACATTTTTGTTTATGTATGGATGTGTCAACGTCAGCAAAATTTGGCGGGTAAATTAAACGTTTAAAA
Source organism: Tipula vernalis (assembly GCA_958295665.1). Taxonomy (NCBI): domain Eukaryota; kingdom Metazoa; phylum Arthropoda; class Insecta; order Diptera; family Tipulidae; genus Tipula; species Tipula vernalis. Next base: position 242,847,324 of record OY282560.1, on the reverse strand, counting down.
TGAAAAAAAATTAAAAATGTATGCATGTGTCAACATCAGCAAAATTTGGCGGGTAAATTAAACGTTTAAAATGAAACAAATTAAAAATTCAATACTGAAATTTATTAATAAAACTTGTTTATTATATTTAACATTAATAAAATTACATATTTATATAAACGGCTTTTATCTTTTAAATCTAATTTTCAAATTATAATATAAATATTAATTATTTATTGTTATTATGATTATTATGAAGAATTGAAATTATTAATAGTTTTTAATTCAGTTTCCATCCTATGGAGACTATGACAAATTTATTCAATCAATCTCATCAGGCTATAAAAGAAAATGACGCATTCACAAAATAAAATATTAATATGGTTTATTAAACAATCACTCACAAAACTTACCCAAAATCACAATTAGGCGTTGAGCGTCAAATTGTATATTAAATTAAAAAAATTGTATATTAAATTATAAAAAAAATCGAAACACAAAAAAAAACAAAATATTATTAAACTAAACAACCAATGCGCACAACAATTTTGAAAAGTAGATTTTCTACATTATGTCAAAACCAAAAAAACGTCTATACATATAACATAAAATGTATAAACATTTTTGTTGGTTTTGGGTATGTACATGTACGATATACACACTACTCTACTTGTATATTTTGTATATATATGACAGCATGAAGTTAGGTTCGAATTTTTTCATCAAAAAACTTAGGAAAAACTTATTGCTCTATTTGAGTTAGGTTTTGTTATACTTGGGATCCCAAGTATTTTTACTTAAGACTTTTTTGTCAAAAAACCTAGAATAAGTCTTAACTTAGTTAAGACTTTTTCTAGGTTTGAGTTAGGACTTATCCTAAAAAGTCGTATGAAACTTGTCGCGAAAAGTCTTAACTGGACTTAACTCAATCTTATGAAAATGTATGAATGTGTGTGTGTGTAAATGTCAAAAATAAAATTGGCGGGAACATTTTTGTTTATGTATGTATGTGTCAACGTCAGCAAAATTTGGCGGGTAAATTAAACGTTTAAAATGAAACAAAATTAAAAATTCAATTAGGAAATTTATTAATAAAACTTGTTTAATATATTTAACAATAAAATTACATATTTATATAAACGTTTTAGCGAAATTATTAATAGTTTTCAATTCAGTTAACATCCGATGAAGACTATGACAAATTTATTCAATCAATTTCATCAGGCTATAAAAGAAAATGACGCATTCACAAAATAAAATATTAATATGGTTTATTAAAAAATCACTCACAAAACTTACACAAAATCACAATTAGGCGTCGAGCGTCCAATTGTATATTAAATTTATTTATATTTTTTTTTTTAAAAATCGAAACAAAAACAACACAAATTATTATTAATCTAGATACACCAATGCACAGAACAATTTTAAAAATTAGATTTTCTGCGTAGATAGCTAGCTATATGTCAAAACCAAAAAAATGTCTCACATATACATTATATATAACATAAAAAAAATGTATAATCATTTTTGTTAGTTTTGTATATCTACATATACACACTACTCTACTTGTATATTTTATATATTTATGATAAGAACATGAAGTTAGCTTCGAATTTTTTCATCAAAAAACTTAGGAAAAACTTATTGCTCAATTTGAGTTGGGTTTTGTTATACTTGGGATCCCAAGTATTTTTACTTAAGACTTTTTTGTCAAAAAACCTAGAATAAGTCTTAACTTAGTTAAGACTTTTTCTAGGTTTGAGTTAGGACTTATCCTAAAAAGTCGTATGAAACTTGTCGCGAAAAGTCTTAACTGGACTAAACTCAATATTATGAAAATGTATGAATGTGTGTGTATGTAAATGTCAAAAATAAAATGGGCGGGAACATTTTTGTGTATGTATGCATGTGTCAACATCAGCAAAATTTGGCGGGTAAATTAAACGTTTAAAATGAAACAAATTAAAAATTCAATACTGAAATTTATTAATAAAACTAGTTTATTATATTTAACATTAATAAAACTACATATTTATATAAACGGCTTTTATCTTTTAAATCTAATTTTTAAATTATAATATAAATATTAATTATTTATTGTTATTATGATTATTATGAAGAATTGAAATTATTAATAGTTTTCAATTCAGTTTCCATCCCAAGTATTTTTACTTAAGACTTTTTTGTCAAAAAACCTAGAATAAGTCTTAACTTAGTTAAGACTTTTTCTAGGTTTGAGTTAGGACTTATCCTAAAAAGTCGTATGAAACTTGTCGCGAAAAGTCTTAACTGGACTTAACTCAATATTATGAAAATGTATGAATGTGTGTGTGTGTAAATGTCAAAAATAAAATGGGCGTTAATATTTTTGTGTATGTATGCATGTGTCAACATCAGCAAAATTTGGCGGGTAAATTAAACGTTTAAAATGAAACAAAATTAAAAATTCAATACGGAAATTTATTTATTATATATGTATATTATAAAACTTGTTTTTATATTCAATATCAATAAAATTACATATTTATATAAACGTAAACTTAAAATTAAATTTTGATTTATCTGTTAAATCTAATTTTTAAATTATAATATAAATATTAATTATTTATTATTATTAAAATTATTTGAATTGGTTTCTAGCTTAAAATTAAATTTTGATTTATCTGTTTTAGATTTATCTAATTTTTAAATTATAATATAAATATTAATTATTATAATTATTTGAATTGGTTTCTAGCTTAAAATTCAATTTTGATTTATCTGTTTTAGATTTATCTAATTTTTAAATTATAACATAAATATTAATTATTTATTATTATTATAATTATTGCATTGGTTTTTAGCTTAAAACTAAATTTTGATTTATCTGTTAAATCTAATTTTTAAATTATAATATAAATATTAATTATTTATTATTATTATAATTATTACGAAGAAATGAAATTATTAAGAGTTTTCAATTCAGTTTCGATCCGATGATAATAAATTTATTCAATCAACTCATTAGGCTCTATAGCGACTGGTTACTACTTTCTATATAAAGGAAAATAATCAGAGTTAGTTAGCGACATTTCAGTCGCTCTAGCCTGATGAGATTGATTCAATAAATTTTTCATAGTCTTCATCGGATCGAAACTGAATTAAAAACTCTTAATAATTTCACTTCTTCGTAAAAATTAAATCATTCGGCTATTATCCGAAATAACTCAAAAATATTATGATTATTATTGAATACGGTTAAATATATAAAATCTAATTGATAATGTAAAAATTAATTGAATTGCCAATCACAGTAAATTTCAAATTGACTTTGGTTAAATCTCTTAAATCTAATATTCAAAAGATAATATAAATAATAAATATTAAATCGATTGCTTTCTAGCAAATCACAGTAAATTTCAAATTGACTTTGGTTAAATCTCTTAAATCTAATATTCAAAAGATAATATAAATAATAAATATTAAATCGACTGCTTTCTAGCAAATCACAGTAAATTTTTGTTTCGGAATCAAATTTAAATTTAACATAATTTGACCAAGCAAAAACCTAAACTTATAATTGAGTGATAAAATAAAATAATTCAATTGTAATTATTACAAATATTATGCATTCATATGTACACATAAACTTAATTATTTATCTTGTAAATTAGAATGTCTATATTATTGATTAAATTTCATTCATATATGTAACAAGTTCTAATCTTAATTATTAAAATAATTCAAAGATTGAAGAGAAATTCGAAACACAATATGGCGTCTAGCGTCCAATTCACAAAATAAAATATTAATATTGTTTATTAAAAAATCACACAAAAAATCACGAAAAATTTCACAAAATCCCAATTAAAAGGCGTCGAGCGTCCAATTTTATATTAAATTTATTTATATATTAATAAAAATCGAAACACAAAAAACTCAAAATATTATTTAACTAGATACACCAATGCACAGAACAATTTTAAAAATTAGATTTTCTGCATACATAGCTATATGTCAAAACCAAAAAAATGGCTATACACATATACATAAAAAAATGTGTATTCATTTTGTTAATTTTGTATATGTACATATATTACACACTATTCTACTTATATATTTTATATATATATAAAGCACATGAAGTTAGCTTCGAATTTTTTCATCAAAAAACTTAGGAAAAACTTATTGCTCTATTTGAGTTAGGTTTTGTTATACTTGGGATCCGATGAAGACTATGACAAATTTATTCTATCAATCTCATCAGGCTATAAAAGAAAATGACGCATTCACAAAATAAAATATTAATATGGTTTATTAAACAATCACTCACAAAACTTACCCAAAATCACAATTAGGCATTGAGCGTCCAATTATATATTAAATTAAAATATAAATATTTATAAAAAAAATCGAAACACAAAAAAAAAACAAAATAATATTAAACTAAACAACCAATGCGCACAACAATTTTGAAAAGTAGATTTTCTACATTATGTCAAAACCAAAAAAACGTCTATACATATAACATAAAACGTATAAACATTTTTGTTGATTTTGGGTATGTACATATACGATATACACACTACTCTACTTGTATATTTTGTATATATATATATGACAGCATGAAGTTAGCTTCGAATTTTTTCATCAAAAAACTTAGGAAAAACTTATTGCTCTATTTGAGTTAGGTTTTGTTATACTTGGGTACCCAAGTATTTTTACTTAATATTTTTTTGTCAAAAAACCTAGAATAAGTCTTAACTTAGTTAAGACTTTTCCTAGGTTTGAGTTAGGACTTATTCTAAAAAGTTGTATGAAACTTGTCGCTAAAAGTCTTAACTGGACTAAACTCAATATTATAAAAATGTATGAATGTGTGTGTGTAAATAAAAAAAAAATGGGCGGGAACATTTTTGTGTATGTATGTATGTGTCAACGTCAGCGAAATTTGGCGGGTAAATTAAACGTTTAAAATGAAACAAAATTAAAAATTCAATACATACTGAAATTTATTAATTAAACTTATTGAGTATATTTAACATTAATAAAATTACATATTTATATAAACGGCTTTTATCTTTTAAATCTAATTTTTAAATTATAATATAAATATTAATTATTTATTATTATTATGATTATTACGAAGAAGTGAAATTATTAATAGTTTTCAATTCAGTTTCCATCCGATGAAGACTATGACAAATTTAATCAATCAATCTCATCAGGCTATAAAAGAAAATGACGCATTCACAAAATAAAATATTAATATGGTTTATTAAAAAATCACTCACAAAACTTACCCAAAATCACAATTAGGCGTCGAGCGTCCAATTATATATTAATTTAAAATATAAATATTTATAAAAAAAAATCGAAACGCAAAAAAAAAACAAAATATTAAACTAACAACCAATGCGCACAACAATTTTGAAAAGTAGATGTTCTACATACATATTCTACATGTCAAAACCAAAAAAACGTCTATACATATAACATAAAATGTATAAACATATTTGTTGGTTTTGGGTATGTACATATACGATATACACACTACTCTACTAGTATATATTTTGTATATAAATGACAGCATGAAGTTAGCTTCGAATTTTTTCATCAAAAAACTTAGGAAAAACTTATTGCTCTATTTGAGTTAGGTCCCAAGTATAACAAAACCTAACTCAAATAGAGCAATAAGTTTTTCCTAAGTTTTTTGATGAAAAAATTCGAACCTAACTTCATGCTGTCATATATATACAAAATATACAAGTAGAGTAGTGTGTATATCGTATATGTACATACCCAAAACCAACAAAAATGTTTATACATTTTATGTTATATGTATAGACGTTTTTTTGGTTTTGACATAATGTAGAAAATCTACTTTTCAAAATTGTTGTGCGCATTGGTTGTTTAATTTAATAATATTTTGTTTTTTTTTGTGTTTCGATTTTTTTTATAAATATTTATATTTTAATTTAATATACAATTGGACGCTCAACGCCTAATTGTGATTTTGGGTAAGTTTTCATATTAATATTTTGTTTTGAGAATGCGTCATTTTCTTTTATAGCCTGATGAGATTGATTGAATAAATTTGTCATAGTCTTCATCGGATGGTAACTGAATTGAAAACTATTAACAATTTCGCTAAAACGTTTATATAAATATGTAATTTTATTAATGTTAAATATATTAAACAAGTTTTATTAATAAATTTCCGAATTGAATTTTTAATTTTGTTTCATTTTAAACGTTTAATTTACCCGCCAAATTTTGCTGACGTTGACACATCCATACATAAACAAAAATGTTCCCGCCAATTTTATTTTTGACATTTACACACACACACATTCATACATTTCCATAATATTGAGTTAAGTCCAGTTAAGACTTTTCGCGACAAGTTTCATACGACTTTTTAGGATAAGTCCTAACTCAAACCTAGAAAAAGTCTTAACTAAGTTAAGACTTATTCTAGGTTTTTTGACAAAAAAGTCTTAAGTAAAAATACTTGGGCCCAAGTATAACAAAACCTAACTCAAATAGAGCAATAAGTTTTTCCTAAGTTTTTTGATGAAAAAATTCGAACCTAACTTCATGCTGTCATATATATACAAAATATACAAGTAGAGTAGTGTGTATATCGTATATGTACATACCCAAAACCAACAAAAATGTTTATACATTTTATGTTATATGTATAGACGTTTTTTTGGTTTTGACATAATGTAGAAAATCTACTTTTCAAAATTGTTGTGCGCATTGGTTGTTTAGTTTAATAATATTTTGTTTTTTTTTGTGTTTCGATTTTTTTTATAAATATTTATATTTTAATTTAATATACAATTGGACGCTCAACGCCTAATTGTGATTTTGGGTAAGTTTTGTGAGTGATTGTTTAATGAACCATATTAACATTTTATTTTGTGAATGCGTCATTTTCTTTTATAGCCTGATGAGATTGATTGAATAAATTTGTCATAGTCTTCATCGGATGGAAACTGAATTGAAAACTATTAATAATTTCAATTCTTCATAATAATCATAATAACAATAAATAATTAATATTTATATTATAATTTAAAAATTAGATTTAAAAGATAAAAGCCGTTTATATAAATATGTAATTTTATTAATGTTAAAAAATCTATTTGAAAAAATTCGAAGCTAACTTCATGTTCTTATCATATATATATAAAATATACAAGTAGAGTAGTGTGTATATGTACATATACAAAACTAACAAAAATAAATAGAGCAATAAGTTTTTCCTAAGTTTTTTGATGAAAAAATTCGAAGCTAACTTCATGCTGTCATATTTATACAAAATATACAAGTAGAGTAGTGTGTATATCGTATATGTACATACCTAAAACCAACAAAAATGTTTATACATTTTTGTATAGACGTTTTTTTGGTTTTGACATAATTTAGAAAATCTACTTTTCAAAATTGTTGTGCGCATTGGTTGTTTAGTTTAATAATATTTTGTTTTTTTTTTTGTTTCGATTTTTTTTATAAATATTTATATTTTAATTTAATATACAATTGGACGCTCAACGCCTAATTGTGATTTTGGGTAAGTTTTGTGAGTGAATGTTTAATAAACCATATTAATATTTTATTTTGTGAATGCGTCATTTTCTTTTATAGCCTGATGAGATTGATTGAATAAATTTGTCATAGTCTTCATCGGATGGAAACTGAATTGAAAACTATTAATAATTTCAATTCTTCATAATAATCATAATAACAATAAATATTTAATATTTATATTATAATTTAAAAATTAGATTTAAAAGATAAAAGCCGTTTATATAAATATGTAGTTTTATTAATGTTAAATATAATAAACTAGTTTTATTAATAAATTTCAGTATTGAATTTTTAATTTGTTTCATTTTAAACGTTTAATTTACCCGCCAAATTTTGCTGATGTTGACACATGCATACATACACAAAAATGTTCCCGCCCATTTTATTTTTGACATTTACATACACACACATTCATACATTTTCATAATATTGAGTTTAGTCCAGTTAAGACTTTTCGCGACAAGTTTCATACGACTTTTTAGGATAAGTCCTAACTCAAACCTAGAAAAAGTCTTAACTAAGTTAAGACTTATTCTAGGTTTTTTGACAAAAAAGTCTTAAGTAAAAATACTTGGGATCCCAACCCAAGTATTTTTACTTAAGACTTTTTTGTCAAAAAACCTAGTATAAGTCTTAACTTAGTTAAGACTTTTTCTAAGTTTGAGTTAGGACTTATCCTAAAAAGTCGTATGAAACTTGTCGCGAAAAGTCTTAACTGGACTAAACTCAATATTATGAAAATGTATGAATGTATGTGTATGCAAATGTCAAAAATAAAATGGGCGGGAACATTTTTGTGTATGTAGGCATGTGTCAACATCAGCAAAATTTGGCGGGTTAATTAAACGTTTAAAATGAAACAAATTAAAAATTAAATACTGAAATTTATTAATAAAACTTGTTTATTATATTTAACATTAATAAAATTACATATTTATATAAACGGCTTTTATCTTTTAAATCTAATTTTTAAATTATAATATAAATATTAATTATTTATTATTATTATGATTATTATGAAGAAGTGAAATTATTAATAGTTTTCAATTCAGTTTCCATCCGATGAAGACTATGAGAAATTTATTCAATCAATCTCATCAGGCTATAAAAGAAAATGAGCGTTCACAAAATAAAATATTAATATGGTTTATTAAACAATCACTCACAAAACTTACCCAAAATCACAATTAGGGGTCGAGCGTCCAATTATATATTAAATTAAAATATAAATATTTATAAAAAAAAAAATCGAAACACAAAAAAAAACAAAATATTATTAAACTAAACAACCAAATGCGCACAACAATTTTGAAAAGTAGATTTTCTACATTATGCCAAAACCAAAAAAACGTCTATACATATAACATAAAATGTATAAACATTTTTGTTGGGTTTGGGTATGTACATATACGATATACACACTACTCTACTTGTATATTTTGTATAAATATGACAGCATGAAGTTAGCTTCGAATTTTTTCATCAAAAAACTTAGGAAAAACTTATTGCTCTATTTGAGTTAGGTTTTGTTATACTTGGGAAGTATAACAAAACCCAACTCAAATTGAGCAATAAGTTTTTCCTAAGTTTTTTGATGAAAAAATTCGAAGCTAACTTCATGTTCTTATCATAAATATATAAAATATACAAGTAGAGTAGTGTGTATATGTACATATACAAAACTAACAAAAATGATTATACATTTTTTTTATGTTATATATAATGTATATGTGAGACATTTTTTTGGTTTTGACATATAGCTAGCTATCTACGCAGAAAATCTAATTTTTAAAATTGTTCTGTGCATTGGTGTATCTAGATTAATAATAATTTGTGTTGTTTTTGTTTCGATTTTTAAAAAAAAAAATATAAATAAATTTAATATACAATTGGACGCTCGACGCCTAATTGTGAATTTGTGTAAGTTTTGTGAGTGATTTTTTAATAAACCATATTAATATTTTATTTTGTGAATGCGTCATTTTCTTTTATAGCCTGATGAGATTGATTGAATAAATTTGTCATAGTCTTCATCGGATGGTAACTGAATTGAAAACTATTAATAATTTCGCTAAAACGTTTATATAAATATGTAATTTTATTAATGTTAAATATATTAAACAAGTTTTATTAATAAATTTCCGAATTGAATTTTTAATTTTGTTTCATTTTAAACGTTTAATTTACCCGCCAAATTTTGCTGACGTTGACACATCCATACATAAACAAAAATGTTCCCGCCAATTTTATTTTTGACATTTACACACACACACATTCATACATTTTCATAATATTGAGTTAAGTCCAGTTAAGACTTTTCGCGACAAGTTTCATACGACTTTTTAGGATAAGTCCTAACTCAAACCTAGAAAAAGTCTTAACTAAGTTAAGACTTATTCTAGGTTTTTTGACAAAAAAGTCTTAAGTAAAAATACTTGGGATATCCCAAGTATTTTTACTTAAGACTTTTTTGTCAAAAAACCTAGAATAAGTCTTAACTTAGTTAAGACTTTTTCTAGGTTTGAGTTAGGACTTATCCTAAAAAGTCGTATGAAACTTGTCGCGAAAAGTCTTAACTGGACTTAACTCAATCTTATGAAAATGTATGAATGTGTGTGTGTGTAAATGTCAAAAATAAAATTGGCGGGAACATTTTTGTTTATGTATGGATGTGTCAACGTCAGCAAAATTTGGCGGGTAAATTAAACGTTTAAAATGAAACAAAATTAAAAATTCAATTAGGAAATTTATTAATAAAACTTGTTTAATATATTTAACAATAAAATTACATATTTATATAAACGTTTTAGCGAAATTATTAATAGTTTTCAATTCAGTTAACATCCGATGAAGACTATGACAAATTTATTCAATCAATCTCATCAGGCTATAAAAGAAAATGACGCATTCACAAAATAAAATATTAAAATGGTTTATTAAAAAATCACTCACAAAACTTACACAAAATCACAATTAGGCGTCGAGCGTTCAATTATATATTAATTTTATTTATATTTTTTTTTTTAAAAATCGAAACAAAAAAAACACAAAATATTACTAAACTAGATACACCAATGCACAGAACAATTTTAAAAATTATATTTTCTGCGTAGATAGCTATATATCAAAACCAAAAAATGTCTGTACACATATACATTATATACTCGTATAATTGCTGTATGATACTCACTTTTTTTCCCACTTTTTCAGTGACTAGGAAAGACAAACGGAGTGAGATAAAAAATATATATACAAAATATTTGTGAGAGTGAGTGTATACACCATAGATTTGGAAAAAATATAGAAACGTCAAAAAAGAAGTGGTAGCTCAACTTTTCTAGCAGTTAATCGAGCAACTATAGCAAAAAAAGAATTGGATTTGATTCTTTTTTTGACATTACATACTTTTTTCTGACATTTTCGAAATATTAGAGAAAATATTTGTATTTTGTATACCAAAGAGAATTTATTTGTTTATTTTTAAAATAAATTTAGTAAACAATTTTTCCATTTTTGTTCGCCATTATTATTATGATTTTTTTCCCCCTTTTTTAGATTTTTCTTTTGATACTGAAATACAATTTTGGGTTTGCATTGTTAATTATTCGCCAAAATATTTGAAACGTGCATTTTTTTGTAAATATAAAAATTAACTTAACATATAAATTATTTCGTTTCAATTAATTGCGGCAGCTAATGCAAATTAATTCAATAATATGGTCCAACACAAAAAAAATTTTGATTCTATTTACAAATTTTGTTTATCCGAAACTTCAAAATATTTGCCTATAGTATTGTCTACACTACCCTTCTCTGTTTCGCTTTACTAGTTTTGCAGCACTTTATTGTACTTGAAAAAAAGTGAGTATCATACAGCCATAACATAAAAAAAATGTATAATCATTTTTGTTAGTTTTGCATATGTACATATACACACTACTCTACTTGTATATTTTATATATATATGATAAGAACATGAAGTTAGCTTCGAATTTTTTCATCAAAAAACTTAGGAAAAACTTATTGCTCAATTTGAGTTGGGTTTTGTTATGGCTGTATGATACTCACTTTTTTTCAAGTACAATAAAGTGCTGCAAAACTAGTAAAGCGAAACAGAGAAGGGTAGTGTAGACAATACTATAGACAAATATTTTGAAGTTTCGGATAAACAAAATTTGTAAATAGAATCAAAATTTTTTTTTGTGTTGGACCATATTTTTGAATTAATTTGCATTAGCTGCCGCAATTAATTGAAACGAAATAATTTATATGTTAAGTTAATTTTTATATTTACAAAAAAATGCACGTTTCAAATATTTTGGCAAACAATTAACAATGCAAACCCAAAATTGTATTTCAGTATCAAAAGAAAAATCTAAAAAAGGGGAAAAAAAAATCATAACAATAATGGCGAACAAAAATGAAAAAATTGTTTACTAAATTTATTTTAAAAATAAACAAATAAATTCTCTTTGGTATACAAAATACAAATATTTTCTCTAATATTTCGGAAATGTCAGAAAAAAGTACGTAATGTCAAAAAAAAGAATCAAATCCAATTCTTTTTTTGCTATAGTTGCTAGATTAACTGCTAGAAAAGTTGAGCTACCACTTTTTTTTGACGTTTCTATATTTTTTCCAAATCTATGGTGTATACACTCACTCTCACAAATATTTTGAATATATATTTTTTATCTCACTCCGTTTGTCTTATCTAGTCACTGAAAAAGTGGGAAAAAAAGTGAGTGTCATACAGCCATAATGGCTGTATGATACTCACTTTTTTCCCACTTTTTCAGTGACTAGGAAAGACAAACGGAATGAGATAAAAAATATATATACAAAATATTTGTGAGAGTGAGTGTATACACCATAGATTTGGAAAAAAACTAGAAACGTCAAAAAAAAGTGGTAGCTTAATTTGTCTAGCAGTTAATCGAGCAAATATAGCAAAAAAAGAATTGGATTTGATTCTTTTTTTTGACATTACATACTTTTTCTGACATTTCCGAAATAATAGAGAAAATATTTGTATTTTGTGTGCCAAAGAGAATTTATTTGTTTAATTTTAAAATAAATTTAATATACAATTTTTCCATTTTCGTTCGCCATTGTTGTTATGATTTTTTTTTTCTTTTTTTGATTTTCCTTTTGGTACTTGTGAGGTGTGCTACTGTATGGCACGTGCGACTGTAGGGCAGACAACGCTACTAGAAAAGGTAGCGATGAGTAGTGGAAGGAGAGAGATGTCAAACCAGTAGAAGCAGACTAACGAACAAAGATACACGTGTAAAGTGTATTAATGAAATATATATAAAGATAACCAAATATACAAATATATAGAGTTTTATTCCGGACAACCGAAGTTGTCACAGTGGCGACGAGGAGAAGAACCGAATCCACGAACCGGATTCTAAAACCTTTTTGTTACCAAGTTTTTTTTTCGAGTTTGAGCGTTTAACCTCAAAATCCGAAAAGTCCAGCACTACACGTTTGATCGTTTAACCTCAAAATTCAAAAAGTCCAGCACGACACTATACGTATAAAAATGGACGCAAACCAGATAAAAGAATTGATGGAAACAGTTTTGGCTGCGGCTGATAAACGGGCGCAAGCAGAACGTGAAGCGGCCGAAAAACGTTTCGAATTATTGCTGTCGAAACAGCAGCTCAACATTTGTGTCAACGCAGATGAAAACTCAGCCGGATCACCGCTGGTAGTGCAAGGGTTCTCAGTAGTCAAAGATTTGTCGGATCGCATCGAAAAATTCGTTTACGATCCCGAAAATAGCGTTACATTTGATCTTTGGTACGCGAGGTACCAAAGCATCTTCGAGGGAGAGGCCAAAACGCTGCCAGACGCGACAAAAGTCGGACTATTATTGCAAAAACTCTCGCAACTCGACTACCAAAAGTTTGCGAACACAATATTGCCCGTGTTGCCGATGGAGCTGTCATTAGGGACCGCAGTAAAAGAACTCAGACGAATTTTTGGGTCAAAAGAGTCGCGTTTCGCGCTCCGTTATAAAGTCTTCAAAATAAAAAGAGAAAGAGGTGAAGACGATAAAAGTTACGCAGCCCGAGTCACGCGCGAATGCGTGAAATTCGAAATCACTAAATGCAGCGAAGAAGACCTAAAGATGCTCGCGTTCGTACAAGGTCTTGTCGATTCGGATGACGCGGCAATTCTCAAGAGGCTGCTCGATATGCTGGATTTACATTATACGCAAAGCGAGGCAGCCGACGATCCTGGAACAGCGCCCAAACTAAACCTGAACACACTGGTCAGCACCTGCGAACGGATGCGAACCCTCGAAAAAGAGAGGGCCATGGTCGAGCATCCGGAGACGGTAAAACAGGAAGTCCTGGCCGTACGCAAAAAACCGCAATCTGAACGAGATTCCACGTCACAACGACAGACCTCACAGCAAACTATAACCAATTCTACGAGCGCACCGAACCCATTTGTACCGCCGAGGCCGTGTGCTCACTGTGGGGGAAATCATTTCCACAAAGATTGCCCGTTTAGCGGAAAGACATGCACGCTGTGTAATGGAATTGGACATAAAAGTGAGGCGGGGTTCTGCAGCAGCTCGCGCATCTGGAGACAGCTCCAACAACAACGACGGAAAAATCCACGTCGTCGAAGTAACGCGGTCAGCACCCACCAACAGAAATCAACGAAAAAATTCGTCACAGCAACCGTGGACGGTATTAAAGTAAAGCTGCAGCATGACAGTGGTTCAGATTTGACCATCATCTCGCAAGCAAACTGGCTGAAGCTTGGCGAACCAAGTTTAAAACGGTACAATGGAACTGCCGTAAACGCTTCTGGCGAGCCTATCCAGATCTTAGGATGTTTCGACGCGGCTTTGACGATAGGCGAGTACGAAGCTATCGGGACAATTTTCGTCTCACCGTCATCGCTGAACCTTTTCGGCAACGAATGGATGACGAGATTGAATTCATGGGATGTGCCACCGTCAGTATATTGCCACAACGTCAAGGCAATCGACAGCGGTCCATGCACACTCGAACAAGTGGTTGAAGCGAGTTTTCCACTGCTTTTCTCCAAAACCTTGGGTTGCTGTAACCAAATGAAGGCGTCGCTCACGCTTAAGCCCGAGGCAAACCCGATATATCGCCGTGCACGGCCGGTGCCACATGCAGCCTCAAAGCCAATCGAGGACGAACTGTTTAGATTGCAGTGCCAGGGTGTCATCGTACCAATCAGCTACGCGGACTATGCAGCACCAATCGTGGTAGTGAAAAAGAAAGACGGGCGCATACGAATCACCGCCGACTACTCCACAGGACTCAATGACGTGCTGGAACCGAATAAATACCCGCTCCCAACGCAAGAGGGAATATTGGCTAAGCTCGCGGGAAATACAATTTTCACTGTCATCGACATGTCGGACGCTTTCCTGCAGGTGGAACTCGACGATGCTTCAAAAAAGCTGATGCCGATCAACACTCACTGCGGGCTGTTTCAGGTTAATCGCTTGCAACCAGGCGTTAAAACGGCCCCCGGCATTTTCCAACAATTAATGGACACTATGACAGGCGGCATCGACGGTGTTTTTCCTTGGATCGACGACATTATCATCGGAGGCAAAGACGATAAACAGCACCGCGAGGCGCCTTTTCAACGTTTTAAGCCGCATGCAAGAATATGGTTTCACTCTCAAACCATCAAAATGCTCGTTCGGTCAGAAGTCCGTCGAGTTTCTGAGCCACATCATTGACGAAACCGGCATCCGGCCAAACCCAGCCAAGTTGGAAGTCATACAGCAGCTGCCACCGCCATTGGACATTACCCAGCTGCGCGCTTTTTTGGGTGCGGTAAACTGGTATGGCAAGTTCATACCCAAACTCAAGGAAATGCGCGGGCCACTCGATGAACTGCTTAAAGACGAAGCCGAATACGAGAGGACCGAAGCCCAAGACACTGCATTCAGCCGGCTAAAGGAAGTGCTCGCATCTGACTTAGCTCTAACGCACTACGACCCAGCCAAGAAAATTATCGTCGCAGCAGATGCGTCCAGCTATGGATGGGGCGGTGTACTCATGCACCAACTGGATGACGGCACCAGGAAGCCCGTCATGCACGTATCGGGATCGTTTACGAAGGCGGAAAAAAATTATGCCCAGGTTCAAAGGGAGGCGTTGGCCCTGGTGCGGACACTGAAAAAATTCCATCGTTTCGTGTACGGCCGCAAATTTGAGCTGCAAACAGACCATCAGCCGCTGCTAGCCATCTTCGGTGCGAAAGGTGGTATTCCAATATACACCGCAAACCGCCTACAGCGATACGCAGAGAACCTTCTTGCTTACGATTTTGAGATCAGGTATGTGGACACAAAAAGTTTCGCATATGCCGATTTCATTTCGAGATTAATCGCAGTGCAACCGCTGCTCGAATCCGAAGATACCGTCATCGCAACCGTCGATGCGGAAAATCATGATTGTTTCGCGATTGACACCGCTAAATCGCTGCCAGTCAACTTTGGGGACATCAAAAAGGCGACCGCAGGAAGCAGCGTGCTTCAAAAGGTCGCGCAATACGTCACATATGGCTGGCCACGCCAGCAGAAGCTTATTTCCGACTCAGCAGCAGCACATTTCTTCAATCGCAAGTCGGAGTTGTCGGTGGAGCAGGGATGTCTGTTCCTCGGCGATCGAATCATCATTCCAGACAGATTCCACAACCAATTGTTGAACGAACTACACGACGGGCACCCAGGGGTGGCACGCATGAAACTGCTCGCGCGAAGCAAGTTTTTCTGGCCGGGTATTGATGGAGCGATCGAACAAGTGGTACGCCAATGCAACGAGTGCGCAATCAATGCAAAGTCTCCAACAAAATGTACGCTTCAGGCCTGGCCGAGTCCCAGGGAAGCTTGGTCACGAATCCACATCGACTATGCCGGCCCAATCAATGATGCCTACTATCTGGTCATCGTCGACGCTTTCTCCAACTGGCCAGAGATTTTCAAGATGCGCAGCACCAGCGCAGCTAAAACAATCGATAATTTGTGCGAAGTTTTCGCACGCCAAGGCATCTGCGAAACTATCATCTCCGACAACGGTCCACAATTTATCTCGGCTGAGTTCAAACGGTTCTGTGAGGCGAATGGCATCAAACATTTGACATCAGCGCCCTATCATCCTCAATCAAACGGGCGCGCGGAACGTTTCGTCGGCATGCTCAAAACCGGCCTAAAGAAACTCGAAGGCGAGGGCAACGCGGAACAGGTCCTGCGCAAATTCCTCACGTGCTATCGCTACACACCATCACCAGCACTCGGGGACAAATCACCGTTCCAATTGATGACCGGGCGAGAAATGCGCACCAAGCTGGACTTAATTAAGCCACCACCAGTGCACAACGATAAACGAAATGTGGAAATGGGGGAGCGATTCAACGCTCACCACGGCGCGAAGCACAAAGAGTTCAAGGCTGGCGAGAGGGTGTTCTTCAAGTGTATGAAGGGCAACGATTGGACCTGGCAGGCCGGTACAATCATTGAACGCCGAGAGAAGGTCAACTACGTGGTCCAAGCACAGATGAAGAATAGCGAACGAAAGGTCACGTGCCACGCCAACCAACTGCGAACGCGTCTCACGGCTGCGCCACCATCAGAAGAAGACAACGTCTTGATGGACACTTTCCAGCTGCGACCAACGCAACGCGTAGTGGAACCAATCATTGTTCCGCAACAACTACTCCCAGAGGAGGAACCAGGGCCAGCACTAGGTGCAGAGCCACAGCAAGATGCAGAGCCACAGCACGGTGCAGAGTCACAGCAACCCCGTAGGTCCCAGCGAACAACAGCTGGAAAGCTACCGTCGCGTTTTGCTGACTACGAGTTGGCGCCGACGGCCACTCTAAACGGGGAGAACTGTGAGGTGTGCTACTGTATGGCACGTGCGACTGTAGGGCAGACAACGCTACTAGAAAAGGTAGCGATGAGTAGTGGAAGGAGAGAGATGTCAAACCAGTAGAAGCAGACTAACGAACAAAGATACACGTGTAAAGTGTATTAATGAAATATATATAAAGATAACCAAATATACAAATATATAGAGTTTTATTCCGGACAACCGAAGTTGTCACAGTACTGAAATACAATTTTGGGTTTGCATTGTTAATTGTTTGCCAAAATATTTAAAACGAGCATTTTTTTGTAAATATAAAAATTTACTTAACATATAAATTATTTCGTTGTAATTAATTGCGGCAGCTAATGCAAATTTATTATATAATATGGTCCAACACAAAAAAAATTTTGATTCTATTTACAAATTTTGTTTATCCGAAACTTCAAAATATTTGTCTATAGTATTGTCTACACTACCCTTCTCTGTTTCGCTTTACTAGTTTTGCAGCACTTTATTGTACTTGAAAAAAAGTGAGTATCATACAACAGCCATTATACTTGGGATCCCAAGTATAACAATACCCCAAGTATAACAATACGAAACTAAAAATTGAGCTACCGTATTTTCCTTCGATTTTTGAGAAAATAATCGAAAGATAACTATTCTACTTGTGAATTGCGCTTAGTATTGGTGTGTATAATATACTAACAAGAATTTGGTTCAGCATAAAATAGTTTAGTATAGAATAGTGTTTATAGCTGCGTTGTTATGTGATTAAAAAATTTACGTTTGTTATTGACTTTATCTTACAAATTCTAATTTTTTGTGTTTAAAAAATGATTGGACACTCGATATTGATACCAATAAATTGTGATTGTGTTTGATTTTCAATTAAAATATAAAAATCAATAAAATTATGTTGATTCAATTTATTTTATTGTGCATCTTCAAAGGAGGACTCCTACGCCATTTTCTTTATCTACAAACGTACTTATGTAATTAGGAAAATTCCAGCTTCAATTTATTTTAACTTAGTAAACGTTTTTTGACTTGTTTTAAATAAATATTTTTTTTTACATTTATTTACGAATATACACATATGTATGTACATGAAATAATATTTTAATAAAACTAATTTCAAATTGGAATTTGTCTTTTGTTTCATTACGAAAAAAAAAAATTAGCCGTATTTCTAATTTGACATTTATACATACACATGTTCAAAATTAGCCCCGCCTTTTTTATTCTTTATTCACAAATACATGCAAACAATTTTTTAAATTGAGTTTCGTCCAGTTTCGAATTTTCGCGACAACATTCATACGAATTCTTAGAATAACTCGAAACTTAAACTTAGGGAAATTCGAATCTTAGTTTCGAACTAGAGTCTAATAAATGACGAAAAATTCGAAAGTAAAAATACTTGGGACGAAACTAAAAATTGAGCTACCGTATTTTCCTTCGATTTTTGAGAAAATAATCGAAAGATAACTATTCTACTTGTGAATTGCGCTTAGTATTGGTGTGTATAATATACTAACAAGAATTTGGTTCAGCATAAAATAGTTTAGTATAGAATAGTGTTTATAGCTGCGTTGTAATGTGATTAAAAAATTTACGTTTGTTATTGACTTTATCTTACAAATTCTAATTTTTTGTGTTTAAAAAATAATTGGACACTCGATATTGATACCAATAAATTGTGATTGTGTTTGATTTTCAATTAAAATATAAAAATCAATAAAATTATGTTGATTCAATTTATTTTATTGTGCATCTTCAAAGGAGGACTCCTACGCCATTTTCTTTATCTACAAACGTACTTATGTAATTAGGAAAATTCCAGCTTCAATTTATTTTAACTTAGTAAACGTTTTTTGACTTGTTTTAAATAAATATTTTTTTTTACATTTATTTACGAATATACACATATGTATGTACATGAAAAAATATTTTAATAAAACTAATTTCAAATTGGAATTTGTCTTTTGTTTCATTACGAAAAAAAAAAATAGCCGTATTTCTAATTTGGCATTTATACATACACATGTTCAAAATTAGCCCCGCCTTTTTTATTCTTTATTCACAAATACATGCAAACAATTTTTTAAATTGAGTTTCGTCCAGTTTCGAATTTTCGCGACAACTTTCATACGAATTCTTAGAATAACTCGAAACTTAAACTTAGGGAAATTCGAATCTAATACCACGTTTCCATCGTCAATAGTATAATAGCAAAATAGTATAATACTATTATACTATTTTTCCCTATCGTGTTTCCATCATTTGGTGTGAAGTTAAAATCGTTTTATATTTTTGTATGGGAACTTGGACGCAATTCATTATTTTGATAGCGAAAAATTATTAAAACCCATATTTTATGCATCTTTAAAATTACCTGATAAATATTACTTCAAGTAATATAAAAAATATAAAAAACACACTACAACCGCAGCCAAAAAAAAATTAGTTTGAAAAAGAATTCAAACAAGCCTAGACACTGCCATGATTGCACTGTTAAAATTACAATTTGCTAACTATTATATTTTTGATAGCTAGTATAATGAAATATTATAATAAACTATTATACTACCAACTTCGGGTTTCCATCGTCATAGTATAATAGTATAATACTATTATGCTATTATACTATGACGATGGAAACCCAGTATTAGTTTCGAACTAGAGTCTAATAAATGACGAAAAATTCGAAAGTAAAAATACTTGGGATCCCAACCCAAGTATTACTAAAGATACATGTTAAACCGAAAGTGATCTGACTGAGTTTTATCTGAACGTGATCTGACTGAAAATTTGGGTTGGTGTTTACATGGGACTTTTTTATTTGATCTGAGCTGACAGTTCAAATGTCACTTTGTTCTAAAATTACATTTAAATTATTAAAAAATTATTTAAAATAATTTAAAAACTACTTGGAAAATGTATAAAAACATTTTGCCCTTTTAACAGTATGAAAAAATCTGTCAGTTCAACTAAACTAAAGTTTACATGTTTAACTCAATATACAAACTGACTCAACCAACCAAATTTAAGTTGACCGAACTCAGACTACTTTCAGATAACTTTCAGTCAAGTCACCGTTTACATGTTGAATTTATCTCGGACGTTTTCAGTCAGATCACTTTCGGTTTAACATGTATCTTTACTATATTTTTACTTTCGAATTTTTCGTCATTTATTAGACTCTAGTTCGAAACTAAGATTCGAATGTCCCTAAGTTTAAGTTTCGAGTTATTCTAAGAATTCGTATGAAAGTTGTCGCGAAAATTCGAAACTGGACGAAACTCAATTTAAAAAATTGTTTGCATGTATTTGTGAATAAAGCATAAAAAAGGCGGGGCTAATTTTGAGCATGTGTATGTATAAATGTCAAATTAGATATACGGCTATTTTTTTTTTTCGTAATGAAACAAAAGACAAATTCCAATTTGAAATTAGTTTTATTAAAATATTTTTTCATGTACATAGATATGTGTATATTCGTAAATAAACGTAAAAAAAAATTATTTATTTAAAACAAGTCAAAAAACGTTTACTAAGTTAAAATAAATTGAAGCTGGAATTTTCCTAATTACATAAGTACGTATGTAGATAAAGAAAATGGCGTAGGAGTCCTCCTTTGAAGATGCACAATAAAATAAATTGAATCAACATAATTTTATTGATTTTTATATTTTAATTAAAAATCAAACACAATCACAATTTATTGGTATCAATATCGAGTCTCCAATTATTTTTTAAACACAAAAAATTAGAATTTGTAAGATAAAGTGAATAACAAACGTAAATTTTTTAATCACATTACAACGCAGCTATAAACACTATTCTATACTAAACTATTTTATGCTGAACCAAATTCTTGTTAGTATGTATATTATACACACCAATACTAATCACAATTCACAAGTAGAATAGTTATCTTTCGATTATTTTCTCAAAAATCGAAGGGTAATACGGTAGCTCAATTTTTAGTTTCGTATTGTTATACTTGGGAAGTATAACAAAACCTAACTCAAATAGAGCAATAAGTTTTTCCTAAGTTTTTTGATGAAAAAATTCGAAGCTAACTTCATGTGCTTTATATATATATAAAATATATAAGTAGAATAGTGTGTACATGTACATATACAAAACTAACAAAATGAATATACATTTTTTTATGTATATGTGTATAGCCATTTTTTTGGTTTTGACATATAGCTATGTATGCAGAAAATCTAATTATAAGTTAAATAATATTTTGAGTTTTTTGTGTTTCGATTTTTATTAATATATAAATAAATTTAATATAAAATTGGACGCTCGACGCCTTTTAATTGGGATTTTGTGAAATTTTTCGTGATTTTTTGTGTGATTTTTTAATAAATAATATTAATATTTTATTTTGTGAATTGGACGCTAGACGCCATATTGTGTTTCGAATTTCTCTTCAATCTTTGAATTATTTTAATAATTAAGATTAGAACTTGTTACATATATGAATGAAATTTAATCAATAATATAGACATTCTAATTTACAAGATAAATAATTAAGTTTATGTGTACATATGAATGCATAATATTTGTAATAATTACAATTGAATTATTTTATTTTATCACTCAATTATAAGTTTAGGTTTTTGCTTGGTCAAATTATGTTAAATTTAAATTTGATTCCGAAACAAAAATTTACTGTGATTTGCTAGAAAGCAGTCGATTTAATATTTATTATTTATATTATCTTTTGAATATTAGATTTAAGAGATTTAACCAAAGTCAATTTGAAATTTACTGTGATTTGCTAGAAAGCAATCGATTTAATATTTATTATTTATATTATCTTTTGAATATTAGATTTAAGAGATTTAGAGCGACTGAAATGTCGCTAACTAACTCTGATTATTTTCCTTTATATAGAAAGTAGTAACGAACTAGTCGCTATAGAGCCTAATGAGTTGATTGAATAAATTTATTATCATCGGATCGAAACTGAATTGAAAACTCTTAATAATTTCATTTCTTCGTAATAATTATAATAATAATAAATAATTAATATTTATATTATAATTTAAAAATTAGATTTAACAGATAAATCAAAATTTAATTTTAAGTTTACGTTTATATAAATATGTAATTTTATTGATATTGAATATAAAAACAAGTTTTATAATATATATAATAAATAAATTTCCGTATTGAATTTTTAATTTTGTTTCATTTTAAACGTTTAATTTACCCGCCAAATTTTGCTGATGTTGACACATGCATACATACACAAAAATATTCCCGCCCATTTTATTTTTGACATTTACACACACACACATTCATACATTTTCATAATATTGAGTTAAGTCCAGTTAAGACTTTTCGCGACAAGTTTCATACGAATTTTTAGGATAAGTCCTAACTCAAACCTAGAAAAAGTCTTAACTAAGTTAAGACTTATTCTAGGTTTTTTGACAAAAAAGTCTTAAGTAAAAATACTTGGGATAGGTAGTGGTTGTGGTATTGATAAAACATTTTTTTTATATAAATAAAAATAACAGTCTAGTTTGAAATTTTCAACTTGCAAGTCAAGTTTTGATTATTAATAGATATAAGCCAGTTTTGGGTTGTTATCTATAAAAATGAAAAATTATATCTCGATATTAAATAAAATAAAAATATTTAAATAAAACTGTTGTCCAATAAAATTAAATTGACGAACTCTGACTTTTTTTGTGATAAATAATTTCATTAATTATATAAGAAGAACATAAAGTTACATATGCTGATTATACTCCATTTTGTTTAATAAAACTAAATAAACCAAGAATTTCTGAAATTCTGTATTGTGATATTTTTGATTTTTTTTATATAAACGCAAATAATTAATATAAAAGAAAAATGTATAGTAATTTTGAATGTGCCATTTGGTAAATTTTCTTGTGTTACAAACTATTATATTATAATATTATTGTGAATTTAAATAATAAATAAAAAAAATAAAAATAAAAAAAATAAACCACGGAAAAACTTGTGTTCGGTTATTTTAACAATGTGTGCATATTTGCATATTTGGTGCGAAGAAAATGTGGAACATTTTTTTTGTTGACAATAAAATATACTCCAAAGTAAAATCCGCAGTGTTTATGGAATTGAGTGGTGTTGATGGAGTTTGGTTATTGAATCAATATACCCGCCAGTTTGGGCAGGGCAACCATTGAGAGGGGGATCCTGCATCGTTACAAACCGAGGAAAATCAACTGTTAAATTTTCTTAATTCTATTGTGATAGTTTGTTTTCCCTCATTTATTTTCTTTCATATTATATATTTATTTTTTTACAGTAATATCGTCGATTCGTGGTGGTGCACCGATTTGGTGAACACACCCCACTCAAAGTAATTTTCGGCATATTTCTTCCTTTTTTCTTTTGTTTCAAATTGGATGCGTTTGGCGAATTTCCGTTGCTTTTCTTCTCTTTCTGCTCGCATATTCCGTTTTTGGGTGTGGTTCGTTTCGACCTTCGAGTTTTATTAAACGAAAAACACAACACTTTCCGATTATTTTCTGTATACCCAAGTATAACAACACAGAACTCAAAATTGAGCTTCTGTATTTTCCTTTGGATTTTGGCAAAATATCCGAAACTCACACAACTCGAATTCATTAAAAATACAACATAGTATTGGTGTGTATATGTACATATACATTTTATATAACAATTTTTTTTTTACTTACGTAGTTTATCAGACTATCAGTTTGTTTTTGTGTCTCATTATAATAGGTTGATCGGTGCAGTGGTTTAGTGATATTGATTTTTTTTTTGTGTTAATAAATATTTTTACGGACGCTCGACGCCATTTTATATTGTATTATATATTTGGTTACAAAAATAAAAATACAAAAATATAAATTTTGTTTCATTAATGAATAATTTGATTTACCCGCCAAATTTCGAGCTTGACATTTACACACATACACATTAAAAAATATTCCCGCCAATATTATTTTCACACACACACATGTATACAATTTTTATATAGTGAGTTCTGTGAGTTCCCAATAATTGCGACACGGTGCATATGTTTTCTTATAATAATTCGTAACTCAAACAAAGGTTAACCCAGAACTAAGTTATGGATATATTATGGAATATTATAAAATAGTTGGATTTAAAAATACTTGGGTACCGACACATACAAAATTAAAAATGGATGATTATTTTGACGCTTCATTTCCTGTGCGAAAAAGGAATTGTCTATTTATATGGTAAAGATGAAAATGAAAGCCAATGATAAGTCAGAGTGAATGTGTAGAATTTTTCTAACAGAAGTGAGGTAGCACGAATTGAGGTAGTAGAATCCTTGACTTACCTTGGCTAGTGTTTTATTAATTCCTAGGTGGCTCCCCACTTGCTCCTCCGTGATATTCCTTGCATAGTATTGTATTGTTACAATCTTCATTTAAATTATAAATTTTTGTTTTATAAATGTTTACCTTACCAATGCTACCTCCTCTGTAATCTTGCTGTGTAATTGCTCACCACCTCGTTTCGACAATTCCATAGCTGTAGCTGTCCTTACTGTATTCTTCTGTGTTAATTTTTCCTCTTTCAACATCTTTTATTGAATTTGTTGATTTGTCACGCCCATGATAAATTTTCTCATTGCATTATTCAAATAATCACCGAAATTACAGGTGGCCGCTAATGCTCTTAAATCCTGCACAGAATCCTTTTAACTTTCAAACTCTTTTTATTTCCTTTTCATGAATTTGTAAATCTCTACAATTTCACTTTTCTTAATTTCAAAATTTGTACAATATCCTTGTAATTTTCCTCGTTTACATTTTCTGGCGCCACTTTATCACATAGCTTATCGTAATTTTGCGACCCAATTGGCGTTTTCGGAAATAGATACTGAATAACTTGAGGCAAATTTTTAATTTTTCTTGTGTTGGTAAGAAATTATCCAAGTTATCCATCACTTACAAGAAGTTAAGTTATAAATTTTATGATATGAAATTTTATTGATTGATTGTGAATGAACACTCATCCCATCAAGCAGGCGTGTATTTAGGAGGATAATACAAGTTATGTTTAGTGTTTCTAAACAAGATATTGTTCGTAGATTAAATTAATACTTGTGGATTAATATTCTTTATTAATGTTTAGAATTACATGTGTCTGTTCGTGTACAGGAAAAACTCTAATCTAACATACTACTGTCAAAACTATAAAAGAGTACCTTTTATACTTTTAAAGCTGGCTTCACATGACATTCCTCCCCACCACAGTTGAGTACTGAGATCACAAATCCAAACGAACTGGTGCCCTATGTGAACGTTGCTTTAGTCGAATAACTGGAGTTGGATCTACTGCGATTGCATCTGCATATCTGCGTTTGGTGGTTTGATCGGGAAATGCAACGCTGTATGACCATCTGTTATTTTGCTGTGTGATTATCTCAGGGTTACATTTCGTATCATTGTCTGTTCGCACTCATACGTTATCACCTGCATTGAAATGGTGTTCTTTGATGTTGTCTCTATCGTGGTACAACTGGCTTTTTAAATTATGTCTGTTTATGTTACGTTGAATAGATAGTTTTATGTTATCGAAGATTGTTGGAAGCCGTCGCCCCAAAATATCTCAGATGGAACTTTGCCCGTTGTACTATGTGGTGTGTTGCAATAACTAAATAAAAATGCGTTGAGCTGAGCATCGAGATTTTCGTTATCCTTCTCACTTAACTTCATTCGTCGTTTAAATGTTTGAATGAATCTTTCTGCTAATCCATTTGTCTTTGGGTGGTATGGCGAGGACATAATGTTTCATTCCCTCCTTCTCACAAAATGTTTTGAATTCGTGAGACGTGCACGAGGTTCCATTGTCACTAACGATTACTTGAGGCAGTGCATAACGAGCGAACAAACTGGTAAGCACTTTCTCAAGCATGTTTGTCGTGATACTTGTCATCGTATAGACTTCTACCCATTTCGAAAGCGCGTCCACTACGACCAGAAACTGTTTGTTTTTAAAAGGTGCCGCGAAATCGATGTGAATCCGTTCCCAGACGCGTGCTGGAACGTTCCATGAGTATAATGGCACTTCTTGTTGACCGTTTAGGTTATCTTGATAAGTTGTCAATGTCGTCATCGAGTTTTGGCCACCATATGTAATACCGAGCCATTGCACGCAAAGCTACAATACCAGGATGGCCGCTGTGTAGTCGTTGGAGTGCGGCCAAACGTAATGATGCAGGTAGCACAATTCTTCCTTGCGACATGAGGATATTGTTTTCTATTTATTTATTTATTTATTTATTTATAGTATTTATAAATAATTGACAGTTATAGACAGTTTTTTAGACAGTTTGTCTTTGCGCTGTAGAAACGATTGGAATTGTGATTGTTGGCACATCTGTTGTGTCCACCTTTGTTTCACTGCACTAATAATGCGAGAAACCTCCTTGTCTTTATTGGACTCAACTGAGATGCTTTCATCGCAGAACTGGAGGTCATCCATCTTTGCTTTGCCAATGTAGTTGACTTCGTCTTCAATCTTTTGCCTGTCAGTGTGGTTCTTCTGTTGTACTCGGCATACGTGATAAAAAATCGGAAAAAATGTTTAATTTTCCCGGAATGTACTCGACGTCATAGCTATAAGAATTTAATAGCAATGCCCATCGAATTAAACGATTATTAACGAGTTTAGGCAAATTGGGATTCCTGCCAAATATGTGCGTCAACGGTTCGTGGTCCGTGACCAATGTAAAATGTGTACCCGCTAGGAATCTGTCGAACTTGTGTAGCCCAAAAATGATTGCAAGTGCTTCTTTGTCAATTGTGCCGTAATGTAACTGAGCACCTGATAATTTTCTTGATGCAAACGCAATCGGTAAGTCAATCCCGTCGCTGTTGCGATGACTAAGTATAGCACCAATACTTTTGTCTGATGCGTCGCATGTAATATACAGATCCTTTTCATCATAATACGGGTGAAAGGCCGGTGCGCGTGAAAGCTGGAATTTAATTTCGTTGAAAATTGCTTGTTCATGACTCGTCCATTTGAAACGTTGATTTTGCCCTGATAGTGTGTGTAAATCAGATGCTGTGCCGTGCAAATTTGGTATAAATCGCTCGTAGAAATTTACAAGCCCCATAAATGAGCGTAACTCTCGGGTCGTTGGTGGACTGGCGTTGATTATGGCGTCCAGTTTGTCTTGTGTTGGGAAAATTCCCTCTTTGTTGAAGCGATGTCCTAAGTACACCACTTCGTTCTGGAAGAAAGTGCACTTCTCTCGTTTGATCCGGAAACCCGCTTGTTGCAATCGTGTGAATACTTCTTTTAAATTGTGCATGTGCTCGGCGTCGGTTTTTCCTGTAATAGCAACATCATCGAAGTATATCGGCACTGAGTCAATATTTGATAATAGTTTTTCCATGTATCGTTGGAAAATAGCTGGAGCGTTTGCTATTCCAAACGGTAATCTGTTGTACTTGCAGAATCCCATGTGCGTTGAGATTGTGAGTAAATGTTGTGACTCTGGATGTACTTCGAACTGTAGATATGCATCCTTTAAATCGATTTTGGAGAATCGTTCTCCACCAGCAAGTGTGCGCCGTATATTATCAAATAATGGTACTGGATGTTTCTCCAATAGCAAGCAGGGGTTTATCGTAACACTGAAATCCCCACAGATTCGTATGTCTCCGTTGCGTTTACAGTTGGTGTAGCCCATTCTATCGGTGTTTCATTTGGATCGACTGGTGTCAAAACGCCTTCGCTGACTAATCTGTTGATTTCCTTTTCGACATTGTTCTGTATCCCGAATTTGACATATGGGGGGTCGAAGCGTTTCGGTTTTGCATCATGTTTCAAGTGTATTTTGGACTTTGTAGTCTTTGATGCGCCCCATTGTATCACTGAATAATTCGTCGTAATTTACAAACATATTTGCTAACCCTGTGTGTGTTTGGGGTGCCTGTATCATTGTATGTGATTCGGCGTTTGTAATCGAATAAACGTGTGCGGGAAATGGCATGTTGAAAGCTTCGCACCATGGTAAACCAAACAAAAACGGGTTTGCCTGTTTTATGACAATTACAGGTAATTTAAGTGTTTCGTTTTTGTAGGTTACGTGTATATCTGCCTGACCCAGAGTTTGTAATTGATGACTGCCGTAAGCCATCAGCTTAGGTGCCTGTATTAGCGTTGGTTGACCTATTTGTTTCCAGAGACGTTCATCGATGACGGAATGTGATGCACCAGAGTCGTAATCAAATGTAGCTTTGATTCCATTGACGTGAATGTCAATGCGCTTACTTGTTTTAGTAACATGATTTATAGTGTAAATGAAAACACTGCCATCATCACTGTTATTGCTGTTACTGTCAACTGTGGACGTTGCCGCCATTTTGTGAATGTTTCCCGACTTACGTGGATCACCTTTGGTGGGTGTTGCAGTTGTGGTATATCCACTGTTTTTTTGTTGTTGATAATTCGTGAATATAAATCCTCGTCGCCAGTATGTTATGTTTAGTGTTTCTAAACAAGATATTGTTCGTAGACTAAAATAATAAGTGTGGATTAATATTCTTTATTAATATTTAGAATTACATGTGTCTGTTCGTGTACAGGAAAAACTCTAATCTAACATACTACTGACAAAACTATAAAAGAGTACCTTTTATACTTTTAAAACAGGCTTCACATGACAATACAACATCTTCGCTTTTCTTTAAAATTGAAAATATTAACTCGTAACTCTAAATTAATGCGATCATATTAAACAAAATTGAATTTACGTTACGTTACATTACAAACTTCAAAATAAAAATAAAAGTTTCATAAGGGTTTACTTGAATTAAATTTATGTCTATATGTAATTAATATTTACTAAGCGAATCTATTCCATATTTACGATGTAATCATTAAGATGTGTTGGTAGGCTTCTATTTTCTCTTTGTGAACGGTTAGAAATTGAAGTAGATGGTAAGACATCAGTATCTGATGTATTAATTTCCATTCCCCTAGGATTAATTTGAATTTCCGCATCCGTGGATGTTTCCTTTTGATGGAAAATAGGATTTGCCGTAACTGGGTTACTTTCAATTTGAGTCTGAACCTCATTTGGAATAATTTAAAACTCTTCGGATACATCGTCACTTTTTGAAAAACTGTGTGGTTTAATATTGACTCTGTCACGACGATATATTGCATCATTAACATTCACCATATATGACCTATCGGATATTTTTTTTTCGATGAAGCCTTTGGGCCATAAAGTGTTTTCTTGTGGACGCACTTATATTGCAACAGATTGTCCAATTTCTAAATTAGGTAATTGTCTTGCTTTTTTATCATAGTAATATTTACTATAACTTCTTCTTAATTCGATTTCTTCGCTGACGTCTTGAATGATTTTTGGTTTTAAACTTTCTGTCGAAGATGGTACTCCAGTTCTAGTCTTTCTTGAAAATATTCTCTGGACTGGACTCGAGTGTACCTTGTTTGGAATATTTCTCCAATGCAGTAATGCGTACAATATATCTTCTTTACTGTCATTTGATTTTTTAATAAGTCGTTTGGCAATTTTCACTGCGGCTTCGGCTTTGTCATTAGCTTGCTGGTGATGAGGTGCTGAATTTATGTGTATAAAATCCCAATTTGATGCAAAATTACTAAATTCCTTACACACAAAATTTGTTTGCCCATCCGTTAAGACTCTCTCTGGTATTCCATGTCTGCTAAAATTGATTTTGCAGATTTCAATTGTAGAATTTGGTGTTAGATCTTTCAGCAGATTTAATTCGAAAAAATCTGAGTAGTGATCAACTGTCGTTTACTTGTAATACATCCATTGATATGAATTGGAATGGGTATGAAGGAACGACATGCGATTGTATAGGTGGTTTTTGCTGTGCATCTGAATATTTTACACATACCATATATCGCAGTCTTTAATTTTTTCCTTGATTTCCGAACTCATGCCTGGCCGAAATATATTATGGCGAGCAAAATTTAATGTCGCTTCTATACCATTATGACTGACGGTAAACTTTATTACTCATAAGCTTTCGTAGACTTAACGGTATGAGAACTCTATCATCTTTGAATATGAGACCATTTTCTGTTGATAATTCATTTTTGTATTTGTGGTACATTTTAACGTCGTCTGGTAATTTATGAATTGTTTTCGGCCAACCATTTACAATAATAGATATTAGTTTTTGTAAACTTCGGTCTTTCGCCGTTTCTGACTTGATATTTTCTAGTTGGTCATTAGTTATTTTGACATATTCTATTAGCTTAACCATTTGAAACATGCGCTCTGACTTTGATTGAATATTATAATTTCTAATTTCACAAACACTTGACTTCGTTATATGTGCCTCCTGCTGTGAACCACCGGGTAAGACAGTTTCGTCATAATTCGCACGTGATAATGCGTCGGCGATTATATTATTTTTCCCTTCAATAAATTCAACCTTGATGGAATAGCGCTGAAGTCATAAGCATCAGTTGTAGACGCTTAGGACACTTTAATAATGGCTTCTTGAATATATTAATAAGTGGTTTGTGGTCTGTTCTGATGTTGCATACATGACCAACAATCATTTGATCGAATCGTATGCAAGCAAATACTATAGCGAGAAGCTCCTTCTCAATCTGTGCATAATTGCGATCAGTGGAAGTAAGTGTTCTTGAAGCATAGGCAATTACTTTATTGTTTTGAAAAATAGCGGCTCCTAATCCGGTACTACTGGAGTCACATTCAATTGTAATTGGGTTTAGTGTTGTCAAAATAACGCAACATTTTTATATCGGATACAAAATTTTTGATTTGGACATACTCATCTTCTTCTTCCTTTCCCCATCTCCATGGTGTACTTTCTAAGAGTAATTTTCTTAGCGGCGAAAAATGTTGAGATTTTTGATATATCTTGATAAATAAGTCACCATACCAATAAATCTTTTCAACTCAGTTTTATTGCAAGGTGATTTCATATTTGCTATTGCTGCTACTTTCGTATTATCTGGTTGTAAACCATCCGTAGTAAGTAAATGACCAAAAAACATTACTGAAGATTTACACATTCTCATTTTTGTTTTATTTAATTTGCAGTTATTTTGTCTCAACCGTATAAATAGGTTTTCCAGATTTCGATTATGATCTAATGTAGCTTCCTCGATCGTGTCGCCTCATCCATATATGAGCAAATCGTCTGCAAGAATTTCTACTCCTTTCAAATCGTGAACCAGATGAAACATTTCCATCTGAAAATTTTCCGGAGCTGAACATATACCAAATGGCATGCGAAGCCATTTATATCTACCAAACGGTGTCCAAAAACATGTTAAATCACTGCTCGACTCAGATAGTTTGATCTGCCAGAAACCTTTCTTAGCGTCGCATGTAGAGAAAACTCTGGCTTTGCCAAGCTCTGGAAGAATTTCATCGATTGTCATGAATTGATAATTGGGCCGTTTGAGTGCTTCATTTAGCGAAATTGGATCTAGACAAATACGGAAGGAGTTGTTCCTTTGCACAATGAGCATATTACTGACCCAATCAGTATGTTTGTCGACTTTTGCTATGATACCATCCGATACTAAATTATCCAATTCCTCCATGAGCCGCTTACGATAGGCAACAGGAATATGACGAGCATACTGAATTACTGGTGAAATATTTTCATCAATTTCCAATTCAACTTCGCCTGGAATTAGACCATTTCCTTCAAAAATATCGCTGTACTTCTCGACAATTTGTGCGTTTGTATGATTAATGTGCTGATCCAGACATATGATATTATTATCCGTCTTAGTAGTAGCACAATTTTGTACTGATTCGATAACACGTGGAGATTTGCTATAACTCGGAAAGTTTTTTACATTTGAACTATAATGTACCAATCTCGTCGAATTATTTGAAATGTAATAATATGATTTTTATTTCTCATTTTACATGGAACAAAAGCTTTTCCAATTGACTCGATCTGGTTTCCATTAAATTGACTCGTTCATTAAATTTTTTAATTGACTCAATCCAATAAGTCCTGAATTGGAACCTGTGTCTAGCATGCACTCAACGTTTTTCCACACTTTCCCAAATTTTAATAATAAAACTGCTGATACATTGACCTTAAAATTAGATGAATTTATCTTGTCTATTTGCAAATTAACGTCTTCGTCAGCATCGTCCTCAAGTTTGATTTCTTTAACATCATTTATCCTTATATTCGACTTGATTTTTGATTTTCCTTTTTTTTGTATCTGCAACATGCTTCATAATGATGCTTATATTTGCACACTGCGCATATGTGACCTATAGCGGGACAAACACCTTTTCCGAACATATGTTTAGTTCCACAAAATAAACATTGCTTTGCTGTCTTACATGACTGACGCGATTTTTCTGTTTTATTTATCTTGTTTACCGGAACACTTGATTTGGTTTCGTCACTAGTCGTAATAGTTACTCTATTTTGAGTGATTTCACTAATTTTACATATGTCAATTGCTTGATCTAAGGTAAGATCAGATTTTTCCATTAGTTTCTTTTTTACCTGAATATTTGTTATACCAACAACTACTCGATCCCTTAATAATTCGTTTGATATTTCGGCGGAACTATATACACACAATTTAACTAATTTTTTAGTCTTAATAATTGATCACACGTATTGAACCTATATCTGTCATAGATTACATTGTAATGTGCATTAATACATTATTCTGTGGTGTTAATAAACTGGATGATGAAATATAACCTCAAAATTTTTATGATGTTCTTTTATAATGTTTGTTCTTGAATTTTTTAAATAACATTTTAATTCAATTCTCCACATCTGACACCATGTTTTATTTAAGTCTATTATATTAATTAATTAAAGAATTATTATATACGAATTATATATTTATTAAAATACTATCCTAGTGTTCAATCGGGCAAAAATGATAAAAAATATCATGATATTTTTTATCACTTTTCGCAATAAACGCACTCATTTATCACACAAAAAAACCAACTTTTTTCTTGGTTCCAGCTGTCAATTTTGAATTTATTTTCTTTATGATATTTTCGGTACTTAAATTAAATTAAATTTGATTTTTTAAGATTTTTATATGGTATTTACACCGTCACCTATTTTGTTTAAATATAAATAATAATTTATATTTCGAAGTTTTGTCTGAGAACACAAACACAACGAAACTCAAACTAAATTATACAAATAGTTTCAATATCAAAATAATTTATAAAGAAGAAATAATTAAAAAATATAACATTTAATTAAAAACCTGACCACAAAACGACTTTATTGAATTTTACAAAGCGAGTTAAAACAAAATGTAACATTTAAAATCAATTTATCATCTTTTTTCAATTTTGGTTGTTCAATCGGGTTTGACGTACAGTATTACAAAATGAAGTTAGGGTAGGATAAAATATCATGATATTTTTTATCATTTTTGCCCCATTGAACACGACCTATATGTGGCGAGCGGTACATATGTAGTGATAATGATGCTGCTGACAGTTGCCTCTCTTCCCAATGAACACTCCCATCTTGCAGGCGTATATTTAGGAGGATAATACAACACTCTGGAATCCAGGGCCGGATAATCAGGACTCCCTAAATCTAAAACAGGACTTAAAAAATTATTAATGTTGTAATTTCACCCCTGTCCGCCTTTCATTAATTTACCTGATAAAATATTTAAGAAAATTTTAAAATAACAGCGCTTATTTCATTATTCATGGTCCTTTTATATCTAATTAATTAATTATTACGTACTGCAACAAGAATTAAAATAAACGTTAAAAATCATTTAAACATAAAATTTAACTGAAAACTACTTCTATTATTTTATAAAATTAATATAAATGATTTAAAAATGATAATGTTACAGCACCACAACTTCCTAGACCCCTCAATAATTCTATTAGGTACTATAAGTATATCAAGAATCAACAAATAAAATTAATATAAAAATTCCCAGGCAACTCTGAAAACTAAATTAAATTAATAAATCACCATAATACCAAATTTTATTACTTAAATGAATAATTATTATAACAGGATCTTCAGTATTCCCGGGCACACACCGTACACCCATTTACACATACCAAAACCAATGGATATGATATGATTATTAGCTGGGACAGATTCAACCCATTTGCAGACTCCTAAGCGATTAATAGTTAGTAAATTATTAGTACAAAAAATGATAAATGATAAACAAGTTAGGACAAGACAGCACATTTTAACTACAAGATTAGATGATCGTTCCTCTGGAATCCAACGAGAGAACTCAGGATTCCTTAAATCTAAATCAGGACATCAAA
This sequence comes from Tipula vernalis, assembly GCA_958295665.1. Lineage (NCBI taxonomy): Eukaryota > Metazoa > Arthropoda > Insecta > Diptera > Tipulidae > Tipula > Tipula vernalis. Next base: position 242,812,542 of record OY282560.1, on the reverse strand, counting down.
AATTATTATTATTATTAATGTTGTAATTTTACTAATCCTGTTGACATAATTAAGATAAACAAAATCAACATCTTCGACATTTATTACTTATGTTGAATTCTTTTTGTCCAAAAACATCAAAACAAATTGATGTACATCGAAAACCATATTCGATTTGTCAAAAAATATCAATGTTTTTCGATGTACATACATCAATTTTACGAAATGTGTATTTTTTCATAAATCTACTACAACAACAAATTAAAAACGTCAATTTTTAGTGTTCAAAGTTGTCAATTAGAGTTTTTCTGTCTTGATTTAATTTAATTCGATTAAAATAATAAAGCACAACAATTAAAAGGATAAGAAATCGAGACGGAAAAAACTGTTTATATTGAAAACTTTATTTCATGCGATTAAAATAATTAAACAAAACAAACAAACAAAAAGATAATAAAAATAGAGACGGAAAAAACTATTTATATCGACAACTTTATTTAATTCAATTAAAATAATTAAGCACAACAATTAAAAGAATAAAAATCGAGACGGAAAAAACTGTTTATATTGAAAATTTTATTTAAACGATTAAAATAATTAAACAACAATTAAAATGATTTAAAATCAAGACACAAAAACTCTATATATTCACAACTTTGACAAATACAAAATGAAGTTTCTATTTTTGTTATTGTTAGTAGCGTCAAAAAACCACATCAATTTGTTTCATGTACTTTTTACACCACAAAATTTACATTGATTTGAAAAAACAAAAATAATTCGACATTATATACTTCCACAAAACTTCAACTCCGTTTATGGACATATTACCCTTCAAAATCAAGCATGCAAAGTAAGTAAAATAATAAATCAATGAAAGGAAATTGAAACATTATTTTCTTAAAAATTTATCGGTGTGCCATATAAGTAATATTGACGTTTGTATGTGAAAACTGCAACCTAACCTTCAATAAAAAATCCATTAAGTAAATAATTAAGTACAATATATTAAGCCTCTCGATTTGCTGTTACACAATTCCACGTTATTCACATTCGTTTGATCGAAATTTGGCATGCATAAATAAATACGTAATTATGTGTTGCAAACCAAATCTCGACTCAACTCAAAATTAATATTTTCAAATTAGTATTTTATTTGTATAATGTAGTTAATTTATAATCTTTTAATATTAATTAAATTAATTTAATACGAGGGCGGATTGAAAATGAAGCTACCTAGCGCTAGATGGCAGCACAAACACAATTTTTTTTTGTTTTTTAGAAATTGCGATCTGTCAAACGTCAGCTGTTAAAATTTCACCCAAATTCATCGATTAGTTTATTTGTTGTAGTCGTTTGAAGTAAGCAACTTTTGTGTTTCTTGAAAAATGGAAAAAAAAGAATTTCGTGCAGTGATTAAACACTATTATTTGAAAGGGAAAACGGCGAAAGAGACAAAAGAAAAGCTCGATAAACATTACGGTGAGTCTGCTCCGTCAGATTACATGGTAAAATATTGGATTGCTGAATTTAAACGCGGCCGAAGAAGCACTGCAACAATACCATCAACAGGAAGGCCAAAAGAGGTGGTTACTGAAGAAAATATCAAGAAAATCCTCGATATCGTTATGAATGATCGCCGAGTCAAGTTGCGTGAGATTGTTGAAATGGTAAACATATCATATGAACGTGTGTTCAACATTTTGCATGAACATTTGCATATGAAAAAGCTATCGGCAAGAAGGGTGCCGCGTTTGCTCAGTGTCGAACAAAAACGAGTTCGACAGACCACTTCACAGCGGTGTTTGGACATGATAAAGCGTAGTCCTGTTGATTTTTGGCGTCGATTAATTACTGTTGACGAAACGTGGGTCCACCACTACACACCTGAAACCAAAAATCAATCGAAACAATGGGTGGAAGCTGGTGGAAGTGCTTCGAAGAAGGCAAAGGCAGTGAAATCGGCTGGCAAGGTTATGGCCACTATATTTTGGGATGCACACGGAATATTGCTCATCGATTATCTTGAAAAAGGATCCACAATCACAGGAAAGTATTATCGTGCATTATTGGATCAATTGGTTGATGCAATCAAGGAAAAACGACCATATTTAAAGAAGAAAAATGTGTTCTTTCTTCAAGACAACGCACCGGTTCACACAGCATTAGATACGATGCTAAAATTACGTGAAATACACTTCGAATTGGTTGATCATCCACCTTATAGTCCAGATTTAGCTCCTAGTGACTTTTTCCTGTTTCCAAACTTGAAAAAATGGCTCGCAGGACAAACATTCATCTCAAACGAAGAAGTGATTATCGAAACTAACGCGTATTTTGAGGGGTTCCCGAAATCGTATTATTCAGATGGTATAAAAAAGTTGGAATATCGTCTTACTAAGTGTGTCGAATTAAATGGAGACTATGTTGAGAAATAAATGGTTTTTGGCAAAAAAAAATTTTGTTTTCCTACTTAGGTAGCTTCATTTTCAATCCGCCCTCGTATATTGTAATTTAATGCAGTTTATAATACCCCGTAAAAAAAATTAATCATACCTAAATATACTATTTTATATGGAGTATATATTATGTCGGTTTCCGATTCGACTCAAACTTACTCGATTATACGAAGTATAAGAATCCTTTTTGAGACGAATACACTAACATTTTTGTTGTGTTTGTATAGTTCGTAAGAACATTATAATTGTCTCATGAATACAACAAACACAAATAGAGAAAACAATATTAAAAATTTAAAAAAAAAAAAATGTTTTGAAGCTGAATGACCTAAGTGATCTTTTTATAATTAATATTATTTTGTACAATTACAAAACACCAACAGTTTTCACTTACTTAAAAATAAAAAAAAAACAAATTTTTATTTTTGAACTTATTTATTTAAAATTACAATTAGTTTCGATCTTGTAAAGATCATCTACAGGTAATTTTTGCAAAGGAAGAATTCCAAAAATTACCTGTAAATGATCTTTACAAGATCGAAACTAGTTGTAATTTTAAATAAATAAAAATAAATAAGTTCAAAAATAAAAATTTTGTTTTTTTTTTATTTTTAAGTAAGTGAAAACTGTTGGTGTTTTGTAATTGTACAAAATAATATTAATTATAGAGAAAACAACACCAAAATAAATATAACAGAATCTTATATACTAAACCATCAACACACGTTGAAGGTAAATATTTTTCTAAAATCTTCCATGTGCGTAGCAGGAGACGTATTATGTTTTCATTATATTATATACAAATAATACCCTTATAGTAAAATAATAAATCAATGAAAGGAAATTGAAACATTATTTTCTTAAAAATTTATCGGTGTACGATATAATTAATATTGACGTTTGTATGTGAAAACTGCAACCTAAACGATTTAGCCTCTCGATTTGCTTTTACACAATTCCACGTTATTTGCATTCATTTAATCGAAATTTGGCATGCTTAAATAAATACGTCATTATGTTTTGCAAACCAAATCTCAACTCAACTTAAAATTAATATGTTGATTTTTCGGCATTTTTTATAGACAAATATGAGCTGTTATTTTTGAAAGTGGTATAAGTCCACATTTTGTTGAAACGAGATAATGAAAGAATAGAGAAACAATAAATGCAAAAATAAACGGGATTTTGAATTTTCTTATTTTTTGCACAAGTATTAGAGATGCATTTGTTTTTATATTGGCTATAAATTTCTTACCGTTAGAAAGATTATACTGTCATTTGTCTATTGTTATCATTAACTTAATTTTTTGGAAAAATGGACTTATACCACTTTCAAAAATAACAGCTCATATATTAATTGTTCATGGCAATTCCAATATTTTCGATTTGGTAAATCAGAAAAATACAGAGGCCAATCGCTCATAATATATCTACTGAAAATTAATATGTATTTCCAAATTATATAGTTTATTATATGAAAACACATATATAGTATAAATGAATTTTCATAAAATTAATTACTTAGAAACAATTAACTTTCTTTTTATGATATATAGTATGTATTATTATTTATTTTTAAAAAATCAAGACCGGTTTCGGACATTCAGTGCTTCTTCAGTTCTTGTTCTAATAATGAAAAAAATTTTGTTGTTTTATTTTTTCGCTTTTTATGTAAACGAAATCAAAAATTTTATTCGTTTTTGAATTAATTTTGTGGTTTAACATGAGTGGATCATTCCGACGTTTGTATATTTCATATTCCTTAATTCTGTCCATTTTGTTGCCCTTATGAAGTCTATGAAGAATGTGTAAATTTGTTTCAAAATCCGTGTATCGTGTATGTATGTTTCTCGGTTAATAAATGTTGTGCAAAATTTGAATTACATTTTGTGGTTTTATGGGTATTGTTGGCTTCATGTATATGTTCGCTGAATCGTTGTTTGAATGTACGCTCTGTTTGGCCAATATAATATTTTGGGCAATCATTACATTTCAATTTGTATATGCCGCTGTCACTTTTCGTTTTGTTGTATCGCTCTCAATTTGTGTTGTATTTTATTTTCTGTTTTGTACGCGATATTGTAGCCATAATTTTTTAAAATTTTGTGTAATGTGCTGCTAGTGTGTTCATTACAATCTATTGTGATTTATCTTTTATTTTCTTGTTCATCAACATGTAAAATGGTTAAATTTTGTTGTTGCATCTTGGTTACTATTTTGGTGTTTAATCGGTGAATAATGTTTGGATTGAATACGTTCATATCAGCAATGTTAATGATAGTTTTTAATTCTTCAAAATAATCGGTGTTGTGCATGGGAATGCTGTTGAGTCTATGTATCATGTGACTGTATGCTTATATGCTGATATTTTATGTTGGAATGGATGATAAGAACTGTTGTGTATTGTGTGGTTCGTTTGTGTTGCTTTCTTGAATATTTTAAAAATGTGATGTCCCTCAATATTTTGTATTGTTAGATCCAATTTTTTTTTTCATTATTACAACAAGAACTGAAGAAGGACGAATGTTCGAAACCGGTCTTGATTTTTTAAAAATAAATAATAATACATATACATAGTATATCACAAAAAGAAAGTTAATTGTTTCTAAGTAATTCATTTTATGAAAATTCATTTATATATGTGTTTTCATATAATAAAATAAGTGATACCACAGTTTAAAAATTTATTAAAAATGGAATTTTTCCCTCTTTATAATAATATATAGTTTAGTTAATTTATAATCTTTTAATATTAATTAAATTAATTTAATTTAATGCAATTTATAGTACCCTGTAAAAAAATTAATCATACCTAAATAAATTATTTGATATGGATTATATAAGGCGGTTTCCGATTCAACTCAAACTTACTATATTATACGAAGTACAAGAATCCTATTTGAATCGAATATACTAAAATTTTCGTTGTGTTTGTATAGATCATATTTTATCAATAACACTATAGTTGTTTCATGAATACAAAAAACACAAAGCTAGAAAACAACACCAAAACAAAAATAACAGAATCTTATATACTTAACCACCAACACACATTGAAGTTTTCATTATATTATATACAAATAATACCCTTATTGAGAACATACAAATATTCCTGTTCTTTGTATTAAGATACAGGAAAATATTTGTGACGATTATATTAAAACAAATAAAAATGTCTCTCTGTTTTGTTGTTGTTTAAATATTATATGACAAAAACCAATAATATATAGTACATTTCCTTGATAGGATCTGTGCAAAGAATTTTCAATTCAAACGGCCTGTATAAACATTTTTGTTGGTTTTGCTATGTATCAAGCTTCAAGAATATATTTGTGTCGATTGTACATAAAATAAAACACAAGACCACATTCAAGTGTGCGTAAAAATAAAATCAGATATGAAATTAACTACGACATATATCAAATTAAGTTAAAATCAATTTAATACTATCCAATTATTAGATTTTAGTAATTAAATTTCATGTACAACCACACAAAAGTTAAAATCATGCACTTAATCACGAAATCAAGAATTTTGATTTCTTTAGTTATAAATATAAATCATTGCCTGATAAATGCATCCCGGTGGATTTCATTTTCCAAAATTACACTTTAATTATTATTTCACTAAAATTGAATTGAATAGAGTTAAAACTATAATTAAAATGTATATAATACGCGTATGTATATAAAGCATTTACATAACAATACATAAATAAAACACAAAAAAATAAAAATAAATAATAATACATAAATATAATACTGATAATGTATTCTTTTTGTGTTTATTTGTATTTACAGCTAATTACACCAAAAACTTAAAACAACAACATCTAGGCTGAAGTTATCCAGGGTCTATTTCCGAAAACGCCTATATAATGCAGTAAATATAATTGTTTATTTTCCTCTAGCCGTAAAATCCATCGTGAAAATCTAATTCCCATGATTCCTCAATTGCAAACATTCAAACTTAATTTAACGCAACAAAAAAAATTGATTTATTTCTTTTTAATCACTTCTGACGCCATAACTATTGGAAAGTTCAGTGTGAAAGTAAACACATGGATATCTTATTTGAGCAGTGCTCCAATTCGGACTCTCGTATATTCTTTATTTCGTGTTTCTCTTTTGTATTTATTGATGTTATACAATAACATTTCACTAGTGTAACCCTTTAATTATAATTAATTATAACAGTAATTACAAGAAGTTTTTTTATTAAGTTGCTTTCCTTTAGGAATGTCTCTTTAGTAGGTGCTAACTCTATTAGTTTCGAGAACGAGTCATAATTGCTTCGCTTGATACTTTTTCGTATTCGACACGATAAAAGTCCGTATATTACGCCAAGTTGGATTTTTTCAGATAGATTATCTGAAAGTTCCGCGAAAAGTGCACGTTTTGTACATACTAAAATATCGAATTTTGTAACGTCGTCTTGTGAGACTGAGAAAATATCCGTATAGATTTCGTGCGGTTGTTTGATCTGGGCTGGGATGTTGTAACATTACTTTCCATTCGAATTCGATAGAGTTTATGTCTCTTGTTTCAAGAATAAAAGTGTACTCTATTTCGCTTTTTGATTACGCTTTTTCTATTGCGATCCCCTTTTGTTGCGTACTTTTCCTTTCCTTCACATCGATAAAGTATCACTAAACAAAAATTGAGATCAAGCTGAGATAGCAGCAAAACAAGCATAATTGAAAAACGAAATAGAGCACAATTTTATTCTTGAAACAATAGATATAAAATCTATCGAATTAGATTCGAAAGTGATGTTACAACATCCCACCCCTGGTCGAAATTTCCAATCTACAATCTAATCGCGTCGTCGAATATATCTACAAATGACTTGATGCCCTGCCACCAAATAGCAGCATTATCTGTCAACAAAAGAGGTTACCCCTTTAACGCATCTTTGTCCGAAATAAATTTGTACCGTGTTCACAAAAGTGTTTACATTAGAGGTTTTTTTTTTCTACTAAACCTAACTCAGCAGTTCGTAAAATGTTCAATGGTATCTCTAAAGGTATGTTTAATTGTGTGTAATTAAACTTATCCGCAGATAAAGCCATATTATTATTTTGAAAAAACTTTATTTGGTTTCTTATTGTTGCTTGATGGTTGTACGCCGTGTGGAAATGTCACTGCTCTCGTTACTGGACCAACGGATGCTTTGCGTGTCCCCGGTTCCTCGATATTTAATAGGATATAATAAAATATGATTCGGCGTCGGTATTTCGAATTTGCGATGAGTATAATATAATTATTGTTGACGATTAAAAGTTACAAATATATAAAACGTTTTATTTTTAATTTCACCACAATCGTGGAATTTAACAAGTCCAGCAAAGTGTTTTCTAGTAAGCCTGCAACAATTCCAAAGCTAAAGGCAAAAATAATTCTAGCACTTGGGGTCTTTGAACAGCAGTTATGCAACGACGTTATCCGAAATGGCAACAAAACAAATGAGGTCCTGCCATTTGGCTATGACATTTGGAAGATGTCATATTCAAAATACTTACATACACAATTGTTATAAACCAAATTTGGATTTTTCAAAATTCGGCATTTTATTCACACTTCTCATGACAAAATTGTAACTTAATCACTCTTTATTTCGTAGGGTTTTTGGCATTGTTTATAAGTTATTTTCTGTTATCTTTCATTAAACCGGAATCACATTTCCTGAGTTTTTTACACCAATAGGTTTTTATATGCAAAAACCACCGAGAAGAAAACCCCTAGTTATCGAACGATGTGCGAACATAAAGTAAAATAAAACTTATGATGTGAATGAAGGATACGGTAAAATTTATTTATTACATATCTTAATAATTTAACAAATTTAATTATTGATTACCACACAAATATAAATAAAAAAAGTTAATCGCCTTTTAACAATCAGTAATATTAATAAAAAATTGTATTTTTTATTTTTTCCCAAGTCCTTCCCATCTGTCTGGTACAATGAGGAAATATCTAAGAAAATTAAAAATTAAGCGTTGCAATTAAATTAGTTGTATTTAATCATAATACCTATCCATTGCCTCTATAAATCTTTGCTTATACAACTTTGGTGATATAATTGTTGGTAACTTGCCTTGTCCACCTAAGAGACCAGATTGTTTTACCAATGATTCTAGTTTTTTATCTAGTGTGTACGTCCGAATATAATCAATAATACCTAACACTAATAATTTTTCATTCTTATCTAATCCTACTAATAATGAGTAATCCATAACACCATTCCTCTCTAAAAATGACGAATCACGATTTATTGCTTGTCTAAGTATAGTTCGGCTGTGTCCTAGTATATATAACGGTTTTGACCAGGACATTTGAATAAGGTTCTCGTCCAAAAGAACAATTTCTCCGTTTTGATTATTCGGATCGACGAGGCGATTACGTTCGGAGCCCTTCAAATCAAATTTATTTGATATTTGGCGATCGCAGAATAAATTTTCCATAACCAAAATTGATTTATCTTGAACCGAGCTAAAAAAAATTAAAAAATGTTATAAAAACAAAAATCGATACGTTTAAAGTGCTAAACTCAACGCAAACCGAAAAAAAACACCCTTTCATTTTTTCTCAATAATCTCCAAATGTTTGCATTATTTTAGCTACAATTTTCCGGAACTTGATCAGATGTACCATGTACCAATGTAATTTTTTATTTAAAAATTTGCAATTACATATTTTGAAAATAGGAATTAGGTAATTTTTTTTTTTTTACAAAAAAAATTGTTTCTACGAGCGAGCTGAAAATGATGCTTTCGACTATAATTTTTGATTAAAATTAAGGCAAAAAGAATGCTTTGTGAGAATTCGGTTGCAATTTCCATGAGAAAATTTATTCCGAATTATTTTTCGAATATAAATAAAACAACAAAGAGAAAGAACAATTTGGCATCTGGTTTCAGGTGGTATAACTAAAATTAGGAATAAATTAAATAATTCAAACTTTTGGTCTGGAAATATGAAAAAGTGTAAAGTTTTACACATCTAAAGTTTACACATAAATTTATCTTATTTGACTAAAATCGCATTCTGTAAAAATGTTATATTCAACCGTAATCTTTATCGCTGAGAAATTCAGCAGAAGTGTCAAATTTGTTTTTGTGACATCTATTTTACAATTTTGTGTATTTGTGTAATCGGTTTCATCGATTTGTTTATGATTTGTTAAATAAATTTGGGAATTTGGAAATGAAACTTGTCGACAGTACATTATTTGCTAATTTCTCTATAGAAAAACGAGACGGCGATCGGCTAACCTTTTTACGAACATTTCTAAAGGAACATCCCTCAGTTTTTTTGTTAAAAAATTACCAAACATTTTACTGTCAACAGGTTTTATGTATAAGCACCCTGAAAGAGCCAACTTAATTTTAAAGTCTAACGGTTTCCTAATAAAAAACAAGGTATTCATCAACGCTTGTTTATTTTATTACGCATGAATTAAATTCAAAACGTACAAAAATGTCACCAAATTGTGAAAATTATATTTTCAGTTGATCTAGCTTAGGAGAGCGCACGATATAAATAAAATACGTCAAAAAAGGTTCACGAGCCGTTCACTAAATCACAACCACCATATTCCCGTTTAAAATCTTACTTTAATTGAAATCTGCGGTAATTGTTAGTTATATCGAGTTCGTACTGTATTATTTGCTCCCAGTATTTTATCTTGCATTGTTATGCCATCATCTAAACTGCTTGTGATCAATTTCGTATCTCATGCTTTGATATTCATCTCATTCTTCAGCATATCAATGGAGCCACATATCGGTTCCACAACATCGATAACTTTTGGTTTTTTCGTATTTTGTACCAACGCATTCAAAAACGTACACACAAAATACTTTTCCCCAAGATAAAAAACTGGGGTAAATTTTTGACAGGAATTTTACTTGAATATTTACAACTTACCATTTTCAAATTTTAGAGAATCGGAAATAGTGTGATAATGTGTAAACGGTCGTTTTACCCATTTACACATTATCTTATTATTTTCTTTTACGTAAATAAAATAAAGTATAGTAAACATGAAAATTTTGGAACTGAGATTTTTAGAGATTTATCTGTTTTGAGGTCTCCTGAGTCCGAAAAAGTGGGTTTCAAAATGGTGTCTATCTGTCAGTATGTCAGTCTGTGTCAAGATGGTTTAACCAATCGAACTTCAGATTTAAGATTTTTTGATAAATTAGGGTATTCCAGTGATTTTACTCTAAATCGGCTAACCGGAAGTGGCCGGCCACTCCCTTGCTCCAGAAAATTTATTTTGCAAATATCTTATAAAGTATAAGGTTTACAAAAAACTACTTAATACAAAATGTTTCCAAAAAATAAAAAAAATAAAAATAAAAAATAAAAATAAAAAATTAAAAAAAGAAATTTAAAAAGTTAAAAAAAACTAAGAAAAAAATTAAAAAAATATAAAAAAAAATAAAATTTCTCAAAATTCGCTGTTCGTAAAAGAAAGTCGTGAGTTGGCCACACCTCCATTTGTTTTTAGAGAATCAGGCTGCTGACATGAAAATACGATAAGAAAAATACTACAAATCATTTTGCTATATTACACTATAAGTAGTATTTTTCGTCATATTAAACCACAAATGGAGCAAAAACGGATCTATGCTTGTGCAAAAACAATTTCTACTACTACAATTGTAGCGAATTGTAGCGATTTTCGAATTTCATTTTCTTCATATAAGATAATTATTTTTTTTGTAATACATATACTCCAGTCGAATTTTTCCGCCATTTTGAGCCGCTACCAAAACAAATATTATAGTATTTAGCTTCATGAAGCTAAATATCATTAGAAAAATACTATTATATATCTCTATAATTACACTATCATATAAATATGTGTTTTTGTAAGACATATAAACATGATAACTTAATACAGGCCATAATGAAGGTTTTAGCACAACAAAATGATTTGTTTTATTTTCTAGGGCTACAAGATTTCCACAATTTTCGTATTTTTTCATATAAATATTTAAAGAATTTTCTTTAGTTTCGTAGAAAAAACTATCAAGAAACACTGTTGCTGAAGGAACCGTTGCAAAACTCATGTGATTGGACTCGTTAACACTCGTGCTCCAATTTTTATACTCGTTTTGCAATGGGGCCCATTTCCGTTTGTTTTACATTATACTATTTTCTATAAACATTATTAAAAGTAGGCTTTATAACGTTTGTTTATTTGAGGTAAACCCGCCATTATGAGACGTTTTAAAATTAATGTACTTTTAGGGCTTTATAATGCTATTCACACGAATATATTAAAAAAATTTAACAACCGAAATTATTCTTCACTGAAAATATTTGTTTAATTTTGTTTGCGTTTTCAATTGAAAATATGATCTGTGTTATGACGAAATTACTTTCACAAAAAAATGGCCAAAATTAAAATAACGGAAAGTAAATTTTATGTGAGAGCATGATAAGGGCCAGGGATCAATCCTCGTTCTCTGAAAAGTACAACGAAGATTTTTTTAATGAGAAATGTACATTTCCGATTCATGTTTTATGAGAAAGAAAAAAATTACGCCAAAATGTTTTCATATAAAAGAACTTTCACACCAAATATTTTGACCGTTGGAATATAAATAAATATGGAAAAATTCTATAATAACTAAATTTGCAATTTTATTATTAAATGTGCTTTCAAACTATAATATAGTATAGTTCACTTTAAAATTAATTTTAAGTAAATCTTTTAAAAACTGTTCAGGTCTATTTAAGAAAAAAATCTTAAAAATTATTAATACTCATATCAGAATTTTTTTTTTCGAATATTTTCCCGTCATAAAATAAAAAATTAAAAAATCTCTACCATAAAATCGCCATGCTTTTAAAATTATTAGTGTGTGCTATATTTTTCATCGTACAAAACATTTATGCAGATGTGTTTTGAAATGATCTCGATTTGATACTTTTTAACCATAATTATGGCGATCCACTAATCTAAACACACATTTTTTGTGTTAATCTTGACGGACTTCGTTTTGTGTTTCGTTCACACAACAATCGATTTTATATTTTTTTCTCATTTTATTTTGACTGACAAACTTGTAATCACAATGGAATTCAGGCTTTAATGAAGTTTTCTACAGACATCGGTGTATTTGCTTATTAACCTTTAAAGTGCGTAGTGGAAAAAGTTGCATGAAAGACGTGGTGCGTTCGAACGGACCGCAATTTTATATCAATTATTTTTTATTCGATCAATTATTTTTTATTGGTCACTGGAATAGTTATTGGTATAAAAGTAAAAATGCAAATTATGCTCAAAATAAAAATCGAAAATAATTTTCTGTTTACTTTTATCGATTGACAAAAAAAAAAAATTTCAAAATTATTATTAGATTTATTATTATATCAACAAAAACTGGGTTTGAAACTATTCATTCTGAAATGAAAATACACGGCATTGTTGTTGTAAAATTTCCAAAGTAAGGCGGCAAATTAGAGCGATACTAAAAATTTCGATTAGGAAGATAACAAACATTTCAGAAAAAAAAAAAATTAAACGAAGTGTGGATAATTTTTTTATTTGAAAAGGAGAGCGGTCCCACAGACCGCACAACGCTCTTTACGGGTTAATATGCTCCGTCGCAAGATGTTTTGATACTACATCTCAGTGCTCTATTGTGAACAAATCGGTATTTTCTGATACACGCTGTACTATTGGACGAATTTCTGTTTATTCATTACCATGGAGAGGGAGAGGCTTTTTCGTTTCAGTTCTGCAACATTCGCGGGCTTTGGAAAACTGTCGATGACGTGAAAAACCATATATGTAGCTCTCATTAAGACAGCAATTCTTCTTCTAAACGAAACCCAAATTTTGGACTCATTTAGCTAAAGGTTTATGTCCGTCAGGATATTTTCTCCCCCATTACTTATGGAAAAGTACGAACGATGAATTCAACTTTTTACCTATTTGGGTGCCGCTAGGTGTGTTTAGTTAATTTACGAAGATGCAAATTTTATTTTAAGTGTCATCGGCCTTACTGCAAATTTATAAGGCATATCACTTATGCAAAACTTATGCCTCATCTGTCCAGGCAGCGCTTTTGTTACTTACAACAGTTTATATGTATAACCTTGAACTAAAATTTGCAACATGAGACTTCCCCTTTGGCATAACTTTTATGGTAATGCTTTGTACGGTATGATGTTGCAAAAGCGCGTAATGACACAAACAGGAAGAAAAACCCGTTATTAAAAAAAAATATTTAAAAAAATTTGGATTAATTTGTACTAAGTTTGCAATGTTATTACATTTTTCCAGTTTACACAATTAACTTACATTTTAACAGAGCATTCACAATGGAAAAACTTTTTACTTTTGACTTACAGATTTGTATGAATTTCCAACATAACGAGCAAAAATTTTTGTTCGTTAAGTTGGAAATTCATACAAACCTGTAAGTAAAAAGTAAAAAGTTTTGTCATTGTGAATGCTCTGTAACAGAGTGTGAAAGAAAAAGAATGTTTGACACACGTGTGTCAATATAAAAGTCAATATAAAAAGTGATTTTATTTTGTTCGGTGGGCTGGGGTAATCGGCTTGCGCCTTGTTCCCTACTGACAAAATAAAAAGTAACTTTTAACACTAATTGTAGAATAAATAGCTAGGTATTTTCTGACAGAAAAAGTTAATTCAACTTACAAAATAAATTTTGTTGTTTTAAATTAGGTACCACCCGATTCTGCCTTCCAAAATTTTATATTATGTTATTTTTGTTTTTTCAATACAAATTCTTATAGAAGGCGAGGAAATAAAATAACATGACATGAATTTTAGCATTCCAGAATCGGGCCCATTAATAGTATTGTATTGTGCGGCACATTTGATCAGGTTTCAGACAATTTTAACTAAAATAAAGCAAAAATTTGGGAATTATTGCGAAAAAACGAAAAATATGTGCAATTTTTGTTTTTATGCGAGTTTAGGTTGAACCACACCAAGCGTGGCTCGTCGGTGGCAGTTTTAAATATATGCCAATTTACTTACGTATAAAAAATCGTATTTCGAGCAAAAATTTAATCAATTATCTTAAAAGTATTCAAATATTTCATCACTTTAAAGTCCGATTTAGATGAAAAAGAAATGTTAGCAGGACAAAATTTTTGCATGTCGGTTAGAGCTGCACGCAATAGAAAAATACACACTGGTTAAAAAGAGGAAGGATTTGTACACAAAAATGGCGATACTATAATTTTTGGCGACTGATAATTGAAAGCCATATATTTTATATTTATCGGTAGTGAGATAAATTAAATTAATTGGGGAAACGAATCAAAATAAAAGAAATATAAAAGACCTTAATACATATTTAATTTTTATATTTAAACATTTTCAAAGATAAATGGTTATCATTCGGCTATGTCTATTTTTGAAAATTTGGCTATTTTTCCCTCCCATAAACTTTTGACATCTGGTCATTTTATGGATTTTCATAATATACTTTTATTGTATTTGGGTTAGTTTGTTAGGCTGTGTTTCAAACGAATAAAAAACCGCATAAGAAGTTTGTTTGTTGTTTTTAAATATGCTCAGGTCAGATCTTTCAATCCATAAGACCAGTGAGTTATATTTTTCCAGAAAAAACCCACAGAAACTTCTCGATGGAAGTCCTGGGACACTGAATAGGCTATCTTATTTCACAAAAAGTATTAATTGATGTATTTTATAGTTATTGGTAATATTTAATAGTAATTTTTATATTTATTAAAGTTATTTTTGTTAAAAAGTGTGTTCACGTTGTAAAATGCCGTAGATTCATATAGTTAGTGCACGATAAATTATGGATCGCTCAAATAATGTCGAGCAGAACCTGAATCTTTTTTAACAACGTGCTTTTTATAAATCGTAAAAAAGGCAATTCCTTCGCTCTGTGCACGAAATTATGGGCCTTATACGAAATTACGCAGTACCCGGAACCAACCACTTATTACGACTTAACTTATTCACTTTTTTTAGGTCTATTCCGTAACGCGTACAGAACAAGACTCCGCATAAGAAGTTAAAAATTTAATTGTTTGGTATTTTATTCACCTCAAAAAATTTAACTGCCCACGGACCAGTAAACATTTTTTAGCTTGTGTTTTGCTTTTCACTATACAAAACAAAAATAAAAAAGGAAAACGTCACAATTTTAACCAGTTTCAATTGAAACACCAAAACGATTAAAAAGTGAGGAAAATTTAATATTTTTTAACACAGTTAAAACATTTAGCTTTTTACCCGATTGAAACACAGCCTTACTATAAAATATCAAAAAATATTGTCGGGTCGAGTATATTTTATAGTTAAATTTTCATTTCTATAGTAACAATTGCTAAAAAAAAAAAAACCCTTGCAAAATTTTGCATGTCTGTATTATCGTTCTTGTCATTCAAACGAAAATTGTAATGTACTAATCTCTTCTTTTTTCGAAATGCAAACACTTTTTCTACACATAAATCGGACTCAAAGAAAAATGTCTACAGGGCTCGTCACGAGCATTTTCGTATTTGCGTATTTCGTAAATTTGACGTCTCTTCTGATTGGTTTCTTTAAATTATTTCCCCTAAGTAAACAAGAAACGTCAAAAATAAACACACTCACAGGATATATATTTTCGTAATTTTTTAGCGTATATGGTTATGGCTGGATTTAAAATTTTTTCTTTGATGACTAGTGATTTTTTGGAGTAAATTAAATTAATTGATTGTTTGTATGTACTTAACTTTACTGTTGGTTGCCTTTAGTATTGTTGTTTTTTTTGTGAATTATAAATTACATGAAAACGAGCTGTAGACAATCTTGCCCATTTCCCAAAATTTGTATTCTTATTTATTTCTATTTATTAAAAATCACAAGTAATCACAGAAGATCCATTCTTTCCAGCTAAAATATGTTAGATTTAACTGAGTGTTCAGGAAAAACACTACCTAGTTTACATGAAACTAACTTAAACCGTTTAAAGATAATTTAATTTTAATAAATAAATCTAGAGAAAAAAACTCAAACGACAAAATATGTAACCTAAAGATTACGAATTTTTTATTAATTTGCGTTTTTATTTTTGTACTTGATTTGCACAAAACAATTTACCGGCTTAGCTTAGCAAGAAGGCATTTCAATTAAATTTTTAATAGAAATCATTTAATAAATATTTGTAATAATCCCAAATTCACAACAAAAAATTGCATCTGTACCTGTGTTCCTTCAAAATATATGAACAATATTTCAATATTTAGTTTTTTCAAAAAAGCATAGGGAATTTGTCTAGTTTCAATCTATAATTTTAAGATTTTAACTCATGCTGAAAAACATTCTTACGAAAATATTCACGCTACTTAGCCTGTGAGCGTGTTTATTTTTGACGTTTGTTTGTTTGTTTTTAAGTTTGCTCAAGTCAGATTTTTCAATCCATAAGACCACTGAGTTGAGAACAGCCCAGATTTCCAGAGACCACTCAGGGGAGGTTCTGGAGGGTTGAATAAAAAGTGTGTATAGTTGAAATTAGATGTATAAATTAGATAAATTAATGTAAATTAAGCATAATTATAATTAAAATAAAACTCAATAATTAAATTAGATTAAATGAAAATGAAAATTATTAAATGAAGAGAATTAAAAAGTAAAATGAAAGAATACATATTAATAATAAAAGTTTAGAAATATTAATATTAATTTTTTTTTAAATTATATCATATTATCTGCATAATATAATGTTTTAAAGGAAATGGAAATGAAAATAAAATGATTCCAAACGAAAACATCGTTGTGTGAAAATGAGTCAATAAAAATTCGTAGTCTTAATTCACAGTTTGTAATTAATTTTATCCACAAAATCATACAATATTTTATAATCTTCCATTCTCTAATCCTTTAAGATATTTAATAAGGACTTTCTGTACAAAAGTGGGAAATTATTTCTTATATTGTTGTATATGACACAATCATTAATAATATATTCGTTATCTTGAACGGTGTTGCAAATCTCACAATTAGGTGTAGTTTCAAGTCCCAAAACGAATTTAAAATTTTTGTTAACCGTATGACCCGAGATTAATCTGTAAATTAATCTGGTTTTTCAGGATGTGAAATTAGAGTCTTTAAAAAGGAAAGATGATCTTGGAGAAGGATAAATTTGTTTATAAAACTGACCACAGTGGTCATTTTGTGGTGCTATACCACATTTGGTGATAAAACTGTGATAAACTGACATTTGTCGTAGCTTACTGCGGTCCCGTCTTGGGTGAACAAAGTCACGTCATATAATGATTTGAATGAAAATGACCACAATATCTTCCGTCTTACTTGTACAAGTGGAAAAAATTGTTTATTTTGTTGTTTACATTTTTTTTTTATATGGAGTTACAAACACCTCTAATCAAAATTTCTAAAAATGAATGAACTTTACATTGACGCGAATGATAAATAAATGATATTTATTAACAAAATAATCATTTATTTATTATTGAAATAAAATTAATGGATTATTGTTAAATTTATAGGAAAACGGAATATAAAAATCAACAATTATTTTAGTTTTGTGTAGTAAATTGTATGTTAAAAGAACCACTCTATAAGCCTATAATAACAAATTTCACAAAAACAATCATCCTCCTAATAGAAACGGACAAGAAATAAGCAATTCTTAAACGAAAATCAACATAAACCATCTGACATAACCTCACAAAATGCAAATAATGGTCGGTGTTTAAACATGAAATTCTAAAAAATCAAGGGGTTTTATAATTATGTTAACTTAAAAATATAATAATTAGTCTTTTGTTAACAAAAAATTTTATTTTGCACTTCATATCATGGTAATTTTCATTCATATTTTTAAAATTTTAAATTAATTATTTTATATCAAACTACATGGAGTTTGATCGGAAGCAACTGATTTTCGTTAAAGAGTTACTCATTTTTTGTCCATTTCTGTTAGGAGGATGATTGTTTTTGTGAAATTTGTTATTCTAGGCTACTAGAATGGGTCTGTTAACATACAATTTAATAAACAAAACTAAAATAATTGTTGATTTTTATTTTACTTACTAATTGAGGTTACGTATCAAATCATCACTTTGATTCATTGCTTTCCCCTTAAAATTCATTTTGCAGTATTGTCATTTTGTTGTAATATCATAGAATAACATCGCATAGCTATTACTACGTAATATAAAAATCAACAATTATTTTAGTTTTGTGTAGTAAATTGTATGTTAAAAGAACCATTCTAGTAGCCTAGAATAACAAATTTCACAAAAACAATCATCCTCCTAATAGAAATGGACAAAATATAAGCAATTCTTGAACGAAAATCAACATAAACCATCTGAGATAACCTCACAAAATGCAAATAATGGTCGGTGTTTAAACATGAAATTCTAATAAACCAAAGGGTTTTCTAGTTATGTTAATTTAAAAATATAATAATTAGTCTTTTGTTAATCAACAATTTTGTTTTGCACTTCATATCACAGTAATTTTCATTCATTTTTTGAAACTTTAATTTAGTTGGTTTTGATCAAATTTCATATAGTTTGATATAAAACAATTAAATTAAAATTTAAAAATATGCATGAAAATTACCATGATATGAAGTGCAAAACAAAATTGTTGATTAACAAAAGACTAATTATTATATTTTTAAGTTAAAATAACTAGAAACCTCTTTGGTTTATTAGAATTTCATGTTTAAACACCGACCATTATTTGCATTTTATGAGGTTATGTCAGATGGTTTATGTTGATTTTCGTTTAAGAATTGCTTATATTTTGTCCATTTCTATTAGGAGGATGATTGTTTTTGTGAAATTTGTTATTCTAGGCTACTAGAATGGTTCTTTTAACATACAATTTACTACACAAAACTAAAATAATTGTTGATTTTTATATTCCGTTTTCCTGTAAATTTAACAATAATCCATTAATTTTATTTCAATAATAGATAAATGATTATTTTGTTAATAAATATCATTTATTTATCATTGGCGTCAATGTAAATTTCATTCATTTTTTGAAATTTTGATTAGAGGTGTTTTTAACCGACCTCCATACAACAAAAATTGAAACAACAAAATAAACAATTTTTTCCACTTGTAGAAGTAAGACGGAAGATATTGTGGTCATTTTCATTCAAATCATTATACGACGTAACGTTGTTCATCCAAGATGGGACCGCAGTAAGCTACGACAAATGCCAGTTTTATCACCAAATGTGGTATAGCACCACAAAATGACTACCCTGGAGATATTTTTAAATAAGTATGTAAGAGTAGATTCATTATCAAGAATATGAGTAGGAGAAAAAACGGTTTTTTTAGCTAAGCCATCTGCTACAGTATTTCCTTTTAAGCCACAGTGACCCGGGAACCAATGAATGAAAAAAATTTAATTTAATTATTGCGGGCAGTGTCACTAATTTGATTTTCATAGTGTCTACTTGTATCGTGTGAAAGAGCCGTTTTTAAGGAAATACAAGAGCTTTGAGAGTCAGTAATGATGATAACATTATTGTTTTTGATAATTAGTGCTAAGGTAATTCTAATTTTGATAGCAATGGTTTCGGTATTTTTATTATCAGTAGGGTTATTTAGTTGGACGGCAAATTTTCAATTTTTATCCTCTAATTATAGAACCATCTGTGAAAATTTTTGCAAGGTTATTATATTTATTAATTTCAGCCGTAGATAACGCATATTGTTCAGAATGGTTAGTAAGGTTTTTGTTTGTAATTCCTTCAATACTCATTATAACGCTAAAATTAATAGTAGAAGTTTGTTTTATATGAAATGGTTTAATTTTGGAAAGAAAAGAGTAGTTAGAATAAAAGTCATTAAGTTTAGGAAGAGATCTGTTAAATTTAATGTCGTTACCAATTTGGGAATTATTATATAGATTTTTTGTAATATAAATTAATGATTTTTTAATAAAATCCAGATCTGAAGATGTTTCTTCAGATAAAATAGCAGGAATCGGAGTAGTTCTTAAAAAGCCTAAACAAGCTCTCAGACAAGCATTTTTAATAGATTGACAGATTTTAGGATCTTTTTTATATTTGGTGTCTGTAAAAACATATGTGTATTCAAGTTTTGATTTAACGATTGCTTTAAAAACATTGATCATTGTTTCAGGATTTACACCTCCATTAAAATGGGTGAGTGTTTTAAGTAAGTTAATAGAATTGAAAATATTTGCTTTTAAACGTGTATAATGATTTGATAATGATGTCGTTTTCCTGTTGCAACAAAAAACAGATTCGGAGCGAAACCCAAGTGACAGCAGCTGTCATTCGTTGCTCCATTTAAATGTCATCGGAATGTCATTTAAACATCAAAATAAATATACGGAAAAATATATTTAAAAAACAGTAAAATAATTAACAAATAATAAGTTATTCAAGAAAGAATATTTTGTTATGAAAAAATAAAATTGTTGGACGCAAATGCAGCTGTGAAATGTGAATAGGAATCATAATAACGTCATAAAATGTATTCCATAACTCTGTATCATTAACTTCCTATTGCTTTACGATAATTAGGGCAATCTCTTTACGGATTTAATTGGTTTGATATTATCAACCTTATTAAGGTTTCTATATATAAAGCGTACAAGTACAAGTTAGGTTTAAAGATTAGTTTACTGTAAGACATTGATTCAGCCATTATGTATTAAACAAGAACTTGAGAAACTGTGATGTTAGTTTATTGTACGATGTCGATTCAGCATTAAGTATTAAACAAGAACTTGAAAAAATTGTGGTGTATTTAATTCAAAATTGATTCTGTAGACAACTGATTTGTCGATATTTTTGTTTATTATGTTAATGTTCTTATTTGTTTACTTGTCTACTTCACTTCAACACAAAATTTATTTTCATATGATTATTGAATTATTCATAAAAATAAACATGATTACAATAAATTATTTATTAATTTACGGAAAAATTCATCAGTATTAACAATCTAATTATAAAAATAAAATTTGACAATTAATACGTATATTCACACGACCATATAAAAAACTAAAAATCGCAGAATCCGGATTTTTGGCTGTTCTAGTTAAAACGTCAAAAAACTGTCATTTTTCAACTCGGATTCGACTCCGAATCTGTTTTTTGTTGCAACAGGAAAACTACGTGAAAGTCTGTTAGTTAATGTTGTACCCAGTACATATACAGTGCTGGGAAAAAAAAATGCGTAAACTTATTTTATTACAAATTGGAGTCTTTTTTTGCTAAAATTACAAAACTTTAGAAAGCGGCTTATTGTTTCATTTTAAATACATGTATGACCTAATTTTTTGAAGAAAAAAAATGTACCTGCAATTTAGAGGGAAAACCCGAAAAATGCCAAAATATTCAAAATACGTTGATTGGAGTTAAAGTAATGGAATAAATTAAACACTTATTTTTTAATTTTTTTTTTTGTTTTTTACTGATTTAAGCCTGATTTCCATTATTAAATATTTACTGACAGTATAAACAAAATGGGATAAAAATATATATTAGCGTGCTGTGTGAGAGAAAAAAAACACTTTTTCAGTTTTACAGTACTGAAAAAATTACTATAGTATACTGACATTTTTAGAATATACTGACAAAATTTATTGAAAAATATATGAAGCGAAGTATATTTTTTCAGTACTGGAAAAATATTTCAATTTTTCAAAAAAAATTAGAAACAAAAAATATTCAATGAAATTTTCGACTTTTATGTTTTTATTCAGAAAAAAATACTGTCAGTAAATGTTTCATAATGGAAACCAGGCTTTATGGAAATTCTATCTTTAGTATTAATATTTTGTTGGACTGCCATTTGCTTTTATTACAGCGATACACCTCTGATTCATTGAATTTGATAAATTTTTCAAAGTCGTAGAAAGTATGGATTCCCAAATCACCATCAATAAACTTTTTAAAGCTTGAATTGATTCTGAGCGCTTTCTTGCTACTTCTAGCTTCATTATAGACCAAATATTTTCTATGGGATTTAAGTCTGGACTGTACGGGGGCCAGCTCAACATATCGATATTTTTTTCTGCGAAGGACTTTTTTACCTTTAAATGAAGAGATAAGAAAAAAAACAAGTTTTTAACAAATTATTTATGTTTATCTGAAAGCCCATTTTTCTATCTACATCTTTGGCGGTAAGGCACGGAGCGTTGTCCTGTTGAAAAATAAATCAGCAAGTCTCGCCAAAAAGCTTTAACCCAGAAGGCTCAAATTCGTTATGTAGGACCTGCAGATAAACAGCTGCTGTAATTTTGGAACTAAGGAAGCACAATCGACCGGTTTCATTTCCAGAAAAGCATCCCCAGACCATAACTCCTTCATTTTTCGGTGGAAGTCTTAAAAGACAATCGTTGCTAAGCCTCTCGCGAGATTCTATCCTTACGAGAATTCTTCCATCTCCCACATGCAGCTTCAATTTTGATTCATCGGAGAAAATCACATCATTCCACATCTCTTGAGTCCAAGAAACATCCTCCTGGGCCCATAGCAAACGTTTTTTTTCACTCGTAATGTGAATTCAGGCTTCTGGACTGGTTTAAGAGCTTTCAAACCAGCTTTAACAAGTGTTTTTCTCACAAAGCTGGCTGAAATTTGTTTTCCCGTTGCTCGCTCAAGATCCCCTCTTATGTCCGATGAAGTTTTAAAACGGTTCCGACGACATTGTAATATTAAAAATTCTAAAATCTCTAAAAATTTATCAAATTCAATGAATCAGACGTGTGAAAAGCAAATAGCGGCCCAACAAAATATTAATATTAAAGATAGAATTTCTATAAATCAGTAAAAAACAAAAAAAAATTAAATAATAAGTGTTTAATTTATTCCATTACTTTAACTCCAATCAACGTATTTTGAACATTTTGGCATTTTTCGGGTTTTCCCCCTAAATTGCAGGTACATTTTTTTTTTTGTTTTCAAAAAATTAGGGCATACATGTATTTAAAATGAAACAATAAGCCAATTGCTTTCAAAAGTTTTGTAATTTTAGCAAAAAAAGACTCCAATTTGTAATAAAATATGTTTGCCCAATTTTTTTTCCCAGCACTGTATCTATAGATATTATTAATTTATTATGATATTTATATAGATATGTATTATTAATTTTTAAATTTAGAGATTTGAAATTATTTTTATTAGTGAATAGTCTTAAAAAGTGAGATTTATCAGTGTTAATTTGTAATTTTAAAGATTGTTGATTTATCCACTAATGAGATTAAAGTAGAATCTGTTATTAATTGTAAGTTATCATGATTATCGGCAGAAATTACAATGCAAATACCATCGGCGTATTGGAAAATTTTAGTATAGGAGTTATTAATGTCGTGTAATGAAGTGGTATAGATATTAAAAAGGGTAGGACTCAAACAGCTACCCTGAGGAATGCCTTTATTAGTGTAGTGGGTGGAAGCTTGATTGATATTTTGAATACAAATAATTCTATTTGTAAGGAATTGAGAAATCCAATGTCTAATGTTATTAGGGAAATTGAAATTTTTAAAGATGTTTAATAAAATATTTTTATCTACATTATCAAAAGCTTTGGAAATATCAATGTTAACAAAAACCATTTTCTTTTTTTGTTGTTTGAGGGAGTTGATGAAATTAAACATTTCAATAAAATAATCAGTAATACTTTTTTTTTTCTAAAACCAAAATTGTAATAGTTAAAAATATTATTGGAAATTAGATGATCATTAATCCTTTTTAAGATGAGTTTATTGAAGAATTTTGAGAAAATAGGTAACAGGCAAATAGGACGGTAGTTAATAATGTTTCTATCATCTTTCCCCTTTTTCAAAATGGCAATTATGTATGATGTTTTCCATTTTGTAGGGTAAATCTGATTTTGCCAGATGTTATTAAAATAATTTGTAATAATATTGATTAGGTTAAGATTTGATCATATCCTGGAGCAGTTGTTTTTAAATTCGGCGAGATTAATGTTAGGATTGAGGTTGTTAGAAGGATTAGGAGAGGAGTCAAAGAAGAAAGGAAAATTAAAATTTAAAAATCATTGGCTAGTATAGGATCTTCTAAAATTCTGTAGTTGGATTGTTTTTTATTTTTTATTTTATTAATATTGTTCCAGAGATCAGAGTTATTAGTTTTATGATTGATGCTCATCAAAAAAATGTTCCAAGACTTTTTCTTTTCTATTCTGATTGTTAATTTAAGTTTTTGTACAGATTTTTTTAATTTAATACCGGTATAAATGTTTTTGTTTAAATTATAAATTAGTTGTTTGTGTTTTTCAATGTTCCAAGTCTCTGTATAAGGTCATCCCACCAAGGTTTTGGTTTGAAAGTATTTTTACTTGTGATAATAGAGGTGTTTTCAGAAATTAATTTTTCTAGATGTTCTTCAACATTACATTTGTCATTAATAGTATTTAGATCAAAATCTTTCAATACTTTTGACCAGTTTGTGATTTTGTTATTTATAATAGTTTAGTTCGAAGTCAATAAGTATTGGAAAATGGTTACTTCCTAAATTAATGGGATCAATTTTCCATGAGAGTTTTTCAATTAAATTTGATGAACACAAAGTAATGTCCAGTGCTGAAGAATTATTTCTGAAAAAATCTTGTCTTGTGTGAGAACCGTCATTCAATAAAAAGACGTTATTAGCAGTGATTAGATCTGATATTTTATCACCCACTCTGTCGTAAGTAGGGGTTAATGAACTATCCCAAAGACTATTATGAATATTTATGTATCCCGCTATTAAACAGCTATCTAGATTTTGAATAATGAGATGTTCAAATTCGTTAATGATTTCCTGAGGTCTATTAACAGAGTTATTACAAAAAAATCAATATTTTTAAATTTGAGATTAATTTTAAAGGCTTGCAAAAAGGATGTTATTAAAAATTTAAATTACTAATTTTCCAGGAAAGTTTTTTGTGTATTAAAAAACCTATACCGCCAAAACCATCCGGTCTGTCATCAGTAATTAGATTATAATTTTTAAAATTTAAATTTCTATCTAGACTTGTCCAGGTTTCGGATAAAATAACGATATCAATACGATTGGATTGTTTATAGTGATATAGTAGATCTTTATTACTATTTCAACTACGAATGTTAATTTGTAAATTTTTTAGAGATAACATAAGGGCTCGTCACGAGCATTTCGTATCTGCGTATTTCGTAAATTTGACGTCTCTTCTGATTGGTTTAAATTATTTCTCCTAAATAAGCAAGAAACGTCAAAAATAAACACGCTCACAGGCTACTTATTTGCGTAAATATTTTCGTAAAAATGGTTTTCAGCATGAGTTAAAATTTTAAAATTATAGATGGAAATTAGACAAATTCTCTATATACTTTGTTGAAAAACAAACTATATTTGTATGAAGAGGCACAAATACAATTTTTTTGTTGTGATCACTACAAATATTTATTAAATGATTTTTATTAAAAATTTAATTGAAATGTCTTCCGGCTACGCTAAGCCGGAATATTGTTTTGAGAAAATCAAATAATAAAAAAACCGCAAATATGTAAATAGAAAATTCGTAATATTTAGGTAGGATATTTCGTCGTTTGAGGTTTTTCTTTAGATTTATTTATTTATTAAAATTAGATTATTTTCATACGTTTTAAGATAGTTTCATGTAAACTAGGTAGTGTTTTTCCTTAATACTCAGTTAAATCTAATACATTTTAGCTGTTAAATAACGTATCTTCTGTGATTAATTGTGATTTTTAATAAATAGAAATATATAAGAATGCAAATTTTGAGAAATGGCCAAGATTGTCGACAGTTCATTTTCATGTAATTTATAATTCACTCCAAAAAAATAATACTGAAGGCAATCAACAGTAAAGTTAAGTATATATAAACAATAAATTAATTTAATTTACTCAAAAAAATCACTAGTAATCACAGAAAAAATGTTAAATCCAGCAATAACCATATACGCTGAAGAAATTACGAATATAAATAGCCAGTGAGCGTATTTATTTTTGACGTTTCTTGGTTATTTAGGAGAAATAATTTAAACCAATCAGAAGAGACGTCAAATTTACGAAATACGCAAATACGGAAATACGAAATGCTCGTGACGAGCCCTATAATGAATAGAAGAATAAAATAAAAACAAAAACTGGAAGAAAAAGAAAGAGTTTATTTTTTAATAAATTTATTTAATTTAATTTTGAGAGAATCATTATCACCGTTTACAATTATATCACAGAGTACATAATTACCCAGAGGCACATCTTTCATACTTGACCGAGGTATATAAACTAAATTAACATGAATTTATTTGAATTATTTTCAAGTATTGGGACAAAACGGGATAACGATATATACAACATAACTATGTTGATCTTTATCGATCCTATGATTTATTAACAAAGCAAATATTTTATAGCCCATCTCACTTTACATTAATATCGCAACCATGTTGTACTATGAAACAAAAAATGTATCATTGATTAATTTAAATGATTGCGCAGAAGCAAAATACATATGTACAAGATATATACAATTTGTAAGCAAGATCACCACTCGATATACAAAAATATATAAAATAAATGCACGTGTTTATCTATGTGTGTGTTGATCGAAAAAAGAATATGAAATAATAAAAGGAAAAAATTAAAAAATCCTCAAGGTGTATTAAAATAAACCATTTTTTTGTATAATAATAGACAAAAACGATTGTCGATTTCCGAAATTAACGTGCAACCTGTAGCAATACATTTTTTGTAAATATGAATGTCTCGACTGGATATGCGAAAATGTATATGTTTTTATTCTTACAGAATAGCAATATGTACTTACATACTCATACTCGTAAATATTATTTTGATCCAATTTTGTTTACATTTTGAATCCATAAATGCAATAATCATGTAATAATAAATATTTTTAGTTCTATCGATTCTAATAGCATTGCCAGACTGCGATTTAATAAATCCGATTTAGCTAAACTCGTTTTAAATAACGGTTAATACACTTAAAGTGTTATTGTTTTCAAAATATTTGTCAAACTAACACACTCCCATTACATCGTTTTAGTCACTAAACTCAAAATAATGCATAAATACCGTAAATCTAACTACGGCTAATCTAGAAAATTCACTAAATCGGATTTATTAAACCGCAGTCTGGCAATGCTATAGTACTTTAATATTTATGTCAATAGGATAGAGGAGATTCTTACTCAATTTCAATGTTTCAAAATGTTAAATTTGTTAAAACAAACTTTTGAAAAAGGAATAGAAATAGTTAGGTGATTGATTGTTTTGATTTTTTAACCGGTCATTAACCTTTATATTTTATTGTTTTGATAATGTTTTTCATATTCTGCTCCTCATTTTCATAAAATTTTTTAATAATTACAATTTAATATGGTAGGAGGGAGGAAATGTAATCTTTTAATCGCAATTTAGGATTTGATAACAATTATGTAAGCGTAAGTATTCATATAATTAATTGGTACAGAGACGATTAAATACAGATATAATACCAGATCGCTATCCGATGCCCCACATTCAAAACTTTTCCATTAATTCCGCCATAAATGAAATAATCATGTAATAATAAATATTTTTAGTTCTAATTATTAAGACCGAATTATTTAAAATTATTTTAATAGTTTAAATTTGTAGGCGGTCTGAAGGTCCTACTATTTGTACACACCAGTTCTAGCGAATTTTCAGATTATATTATTTTCAATTGTTAAATTTGTAGTGACGACGATTCACATTGTTGTGATGACGAATCGCGCCGCTACAAATTTAATAGTGTGCGGATTAGCGACGATTAAATACAATTATTATACCAGACCGCTACCCAATCCCCGCATTCAAAACTTTTCCATTAATTTACATGGAAACAAGATATAATCTGACTCCGTCGTCATTTGGCCTCTTCGAATTTAGTGATATTTTCGATTTGGACTACGAAACGCCACATACACGTCCTTCTCTCCTAAAAAAACACCTTTCCTATCCTTACCTATTGTTATATGTAAACGGCTGTAGGATGTGGCCTGGCAAACCGGGATACTTGCCCAGCGCTTGGTCCTACAAGTCTAATCAATCATTCAATCAATGAAAATTTCCATTGAGGAACTGCATTGATTAATTTTAAAATAATGATGCGATTTTTCCAATTAAAACAAAAGTAATAATTAATCAAATATCAAAAATTCATTTTAATGGCTTAAAACTTTCAATTTTTTGGATGCCTGAGTATTTTTAGTTGTTGGATTTGGTTTTTTATTTTTACTTTGGTCTTTTATTACCCACTTGCAATTTTTGCGAAACCGTAATGTGGCCAAAGCATGGTTCAGATTCACTGGGTAAAAATGATGGAAATTCACTTTTTAATTTTGCTAAACAGAAATTAGTCATTTCATCACAAATATTGTTTATGTAGCGTTTTTGATTAAAAAATATTTCAAAAACTTTAACTAAAAATTGGGAAACTGCAAACAATTGTTCTGATGGAGCCTTTAAAGATCAAAAATTGGAATTATGAAGATTTTTTTTATAATTTTTTTCATGAGTAAATATATCGTGAACATTAATACGTTCATCGGTTTTTAAAAGTTTTTCTGTACATCGATCACAGTCAATTTATTTATAAACACAGTACCCAGCGTAGTAAGCAATAGCATTTGTTGTCAACGTACTAAATTCTTCCAAATTCAGCAACATTTCAATAGAATTCGATCCTTCATTTTCTTCCGGAGCTTGTAATTTTAAACTCTTATTGTATTCGTCTTTAAATTGTTTCCAGTTTAGTTTTAAATTTTCTGAATCGTCTGGTAAACAATTAGAATGTAGCGAATTAAATAAAATTTTCATTACTACAATATTTGCGTAGTGCACTCCAATTTCATAACACGAAGGTGTGAAATTATATCCGCCTTTGCCCCTCAATGCAGAAAAGAAATTTTCTATAGGGGCCACATCATTAATAAACTCAACTGCGGTCATTGTGAAATAAAAAACGACAAAGATTGTATTTGTCGTAAGTGTAAGCAAAATAAAAAAGATAGTTTTATATACAGAAAAAAATTAATTCTAGCGCAAAAGAAAATCAAAGAATTCCGAGTTAAATTTATTAATTTGAAAAGAAAATTTAATAATTTAACTAAGAAATATAAACAAATTCGAAATAATAGTGGGGATGAAATGATTGATCAAGTTAAATCGGCAAACGAGCCTACAAGAAATGTGTGTAAACTTCTCTTAAAGGAAGATTACTATTATAAAGAAAGCGACAAAACATTTGCACAATGTTAGTACTATAAATCTGCGACGACCTATAAATATTTAAAATCAACGTTTCAACTTAAATTACCCTCCATTTCGTCAATATATTATACACCGGGAACAAACTATGTTTTGTTAGATCAATTAAAACATTTGTTTTTAAATATGTCAACAACATCGCGGATATGTGTTTTATCTTTCGACGAAATTGCCATAAGAAAAGATTTAGTAGTAAATCCTTTAACTAATAAAGTTGAAGGTTATTGTGATTATGGTAATAATAGGTCGAATCAGTTAGCCACTTCAGCAATTTTTTAATGCTACGTGGTTTAGTGGGGAATTGGAAACACGTACTAAATTATACTCTAATTAATAATTATATCAGTGTTAGTGAACTTTCAGAGCTTATTTTAAGTAACATAAAATTGTGTAGTGAAATCCTAAACTTAGAAGTGGTTATGTTAACCTGTGATCAGGCCCCAACTAACGTTGCGATATATAAACATTTTGGTGTTTCACCGGAAAAACCATACATTTTAGTAAATAACAAACCAATTTTTGTGCAATATGACCCACCACATTTGCTTAAATCAGCAAGAAACGCCATTTTAAAACATCAGTTTCATCATTCAGACTACGGTATCACAGACTTCAACGTAGTAAAATTAATTTACGATCAAGAAAAAAAAATCAAAAGGTTGAAATGTTGCACAAAATAACAAAGAATCATATGGATCCCAATAGTTTCCAGAAAATGAGTGTAAAACTAGCTGCCCAAATTTTAAGCAACACTGTTTCTTGTGCTATTCGGACTACTTTAAAAACTTCAAGAGAAACGTTTGAAAACTATTTGGACCATGCTATACCTACGGCAATTATTATAGAACGATTCAATAATATATTTGATTGCCTTAACTGCCGCAACTTTTTTTCGAAGAATCCATAAGAACAGCCAGTCAAAGTTAATAATAAAATATACGCTTATCTAAAGGAAAGCTTGGAATTTCTAGGAAACTTAAAAATTTTGTCAAGTAGCCAAAATTATTTTAAGTTTATAAAGGGTTTTCAACTAACCGTATCTGCTCAATTAGAATTGGTGCAATATTTAAATTCTAAGCATTCAGTTGATTTTATATTAACGGGTAAGACTAACCAAGATGCATTAGAAAATTTCTTTTCTGCATTGAGGGGCAAAGGCGGATATAATTTCACACCGTCGTGTTATGAAATTGGAGTGCACTACGCAAATATTGTAGTAATGAAAATTTTATTTAATTCGCTACATTCTAATTGTTTACCAGACGATTCAGAAAATTTAAAACTAAACTGGAAACAATTTAAAGACGAATACAATAAGAGTTTAAAATTACAAGCTCCGGAAGAAAATGAAGGATCGAATTCTATTGAAATGTTGCTGAATTTGGAAGAATTTAGTACGTTGACAACAAATGCTATTGCTTACTACGCTGGGTACTGTGTTTATAAAAAAATTGACTGTGATCGATGTACAGAAAAACTTTTAAAAACCGATGAACGTATTAATGTTCACGATATATTTACTCATGAAAAAAATTATAAAAAAAATCTTCATAATTCCAATTTTTGATCTTTAAAGGCTCCATCAGAACAATTGTTTGCAGTTTCCCAATTTTTAGTTAAAGTTTTTGAAATATTTTTTAATCAAAAAAGCTACATAAACAATATTTGTGATGAAATGACTAATTTCTGTTTAGCAAAATTAAAAAGTGAATTTCCATCATTTTTACCCAGTGAATCTGAACCATGCTTTGGCCACATTACGGTTTCGCAAAAATTGCAAGTGGGTAATAAAAGACCAAAGTAAAAATAAAAAACCAAATCCAACAACTAAAAATACTCAGGCATCCAAAAAATTGAAAGTTTTAAGCCATTAAAATGAATTTTTGATATTTGATTAATTATTACTTTTGTTTTAATTGGAAAAATCGCATCATTATTTTAAAATTAATCAATGCAGTTCCTCAATGGAAATTTTCATTGATTGAATGATTGATTAGACTTGTAGGACCAAGCGCTGGGCAAGTATCCCGGTTTGCCAGGCCACATCCTACAGCCGTTTACATATAACAATAGGTAAGGATAGGAAAGGTGTTTTTTTTTAGGAGAGAAGGACGTGTATGTGGCGTTTCGTAGTCCAAATCGAAAATATCACTAAATTCGAAGAGGCCAAATGACGACGGAATCAGATTATATCTTGTTTCCATGTAAATTAATGGAAAAGTTTTGAATGCGGGGATTGGGTAGCGGTCTGGTATAATAATTGTATTTAATCGTCGCTAATCCGCACACTATTAAATTTGTAGCGGCGCGATTCGTCATCACAACAATGCGAATCGTCGTCACTACAAATTTAACAATTGAAAATAATATAATCTGAAAATTCGCTAGAACTGGTGTGTACAAATAGTAGGACCTTCAGACCGCCTACAAATTTAAACTATTAAAATAATTTTAAATAATTCGGTCTTAATAATTAGAACTAAAAATATTTATTATTACATGATTATTGCATTTATGGCGGAATTAATGGAAAAGTTTTGAATGTGGGGCATCGGATAGCGATCTGGTATTATATCTGTATTTAATCGTCTCTGTACCAATTAATTATATGAATACTTACGCTTACATAATTGTTATCAAATCCTAAATTGCGATTAAAAGATTACATTTCCTCCCTCCTACCATATTAAATTGTAATTATTAAAAAATTTTATGAAAATGAGGAGCAGAATATGAAAAACATTATCAAAACAATAAAATATAAAGGTTAATGACCGGTTAAAAAATCAAAACAATCAATCACCTAACTATTTCTATTCCTTTTTCAAAAGTTTGTTTTAACAAATTTAACATTTTGAAACATTGAAATTGAGTAAGAATCTCCTCTATCCTATTGACATAAATATTAAAGTACCTACATAACAGAATAGAATTAGAATCGATAGAACTAAAAATATTTATTATTACATGATTATTGCATTTATGGATTCAAAATGTAAACAAAATTGGATCAAAATAATATTTACGAGTATGAGTATGTAAGTACATATTGCTATTCTGTAAGAATAAAAACATATACATTTTCGCATATCCAGTCGAGACATTCATATTTACAAAAAATGTATTGCTACAGGTTGCACGTTAATTTCGGAAATCGACAATCGTTTTTGTCTATTATTATACAAAAAAATGGTTTATTTTAATACACCTTGTACACTAGAGGATTTTTTAATTTTTTCCTTTTATTATTTCATATTCTTTTTTCGATCGACACACACATAGATAAACACGTGCATTTATTTTATATATTTTTGTATATCGAGTGGTGATCTTGCTTACAAATTGTATATATCTTGTACATATGTATTTTGCTTCTGCGCAATCATTTAAATTAATCAATGATACATTTTTTGTTTCATAGTACAACATGGTTGCGATATTAATGTAAAGTGAGATGGGCTATAAAATATTTGCTTTGTTAATAAATCATAGGATCGATAAAGATCAACATAGTTATGTTGTATATATCGTTATCCCGTTTTGTCCCAATACTTGAAAATAATTCAAATAAATTCATGTTAATTTAGTTTATATACCTCGGTCAAGTATGAAAGATGTGCCTCTGGGTAATTATGTACTCTGTGATTATATTATTATTAAAAAGGATTTTGCATTTTTTTCTTTTTATTTCGTCATCGTCAGAATCAGAGAAAGCAGAAGTAGATGGTGGAGGTTCAAAGTACTGCGTACTTTGCCCCTCCTTGCTTTTGTGTTAGGTAAATGTATTACTTTGTGGATAAAAAGAACTGTGAAAAGACTTACCCGACTGATACAAAACAAACAAATCAAAATTAAATTGTTAAAATATTAATTTAAAAGAAATAAAAATTAATTAAAATCAAAAGTTTTAAGAAAAATTGATAAATTTATAAAACACTTCACTAAAATAAAAAGAGCCGCTCACACAATAGTCGCGTTTTTTTATTCGCTCCGGATAGCTGCTATCGAGAGCCGTCATTTTTTTACGCCTAAATTTAAATTTGACGCGTTATTTATTGGTAAACTAAGTTTATTTAACATCAAGCTATCATTTTTAATTCAATTGTTTAGCGAAAACTTGAAATAAAAAATATTTGGCTCTACCTATTTATACGGAGCGCTATCCGGAGCCGCTTTTTATATGACGGCTCTCGATAGCAGCTATCCGGAGCGAATAAAAAAACGCGCTTAATAAAGTTTCGAGAAAGAATATTATTTTTGACGTTTTCTACTTATTTAGGGGAAATAATTTAAACCAATCAGAAGAAACGTCAAATTTACGAAATTACGAAATACGCAAATACGAAAATGCTCGTGACGAGCCCTTATGGAAAAAAAATCTATCCCAAGTGAACTGTGCGCTTGGTGTGTCTCGCTCTTTTAGTCCTTAAATATAAATAATACAATTTTAATTTGACCACTTACTCCCGTTTTTTTATAGTAACCCGGAAGACGCCCAAAATTTTTGCCAGCAAAGTTGGTTGATTTACCTGAAGACATTGGTTTATATAATCGAAATAATTTGGCGCAAAATTCTCAAAAATTGCCACATCCTGTTTACTCATCTCTTTTAGAATAAAACGATCATCCGATGTTTTGCTAAATTTAGAACCACTCTTACCACCACGTGCCTCCCAAAAATGACTATAGCAAAGTGACCGGACAAACGACCGCCTAATTTCATCAACATCATTACCATCCCGACATTTGCCTGAGTTTAAACTATTATTGCTCAATTTGCGGTCGAAGCATGAATGTCCACCTGGAGTCTCCTGAGAGTTGGTGATGTCATAAGGAGATTTTAAAAAATTTGCTCTCAGCTGATCAAATTCTTTGGCAAAATAAATTTTACACGTAAACTGTGTTGCTAAATCTTGAAAATTTATCGAAACATAAGTATTCGATTTCGATTTTTTCTCCTTTTCAACACCGCCCGCATCCTTCGACTGATCAATATTTTCAGTTCCACCTGAATTAATATCCTGCGATTTTCGCTTTAAATGTGGACTATTATTTGTATCGCTGGCATATCCAGAATTAAGATTTTCAATAGCTTTTAAATAGTCGTTTGAGATTAGTGAATATGCAATAATTGAACTAATATCATTGTCTCGAATTAATACGGGAAATTGGCCTAGTTGAACTGTATAGTATTCGTTTGAGGGAAGCGGTGATGGTATAGAATTATTTTGATTCGATGCGGAAGGAATTAGCTGGCTTAATAAACTTCTGATGCCTTTTTTATCCAAATTGGGATTTGATTTTTCCGAACCACTTATAATTTCCTCCAAAGAATTACGATCTTCTGTAGAATTTGTACTACCCGATTCATTTAAATCCCCCTTATTTTCCTCGTGGTCCACCATTTCGGCATGCAACGATTCCTCCGTACATATAAAACAATTTTCTGTTTTCTGTGCCTTCATTGAAATTTGTTGCGATTGCATTGTCGCTTCATGCAGTTTGGGTCCCCAAATTTCTATACTTTCCGCTAATGACCGTTTCATCATAAAAATGACATTACTAATATCATAACAAGTAACACCCATTTCAGTCATAACCGTGTGAACTTTTTCAACCTTTGATCGAAATATCATTTGATCACGATTTACAAGTACCTTTAAGGTAGCCATCATAGGATGCTCGTCATCCGTCGAAATTAATGCTAGCTTGTCATAAATTTTGGCGTACACCTCGTATCCTTTCATCGCAAAATTTTTTACCTCCTCAATAACTTGTGACTTATTTATTGACTTTGGTGGTTTTAATTTAATAATAAGCGATGGCAGTGTTATCTCCCATGTCTCAATTGGAGAATATTCAAAACTGGCACAAATCCCATTATAAGCAAAATATTGGATATAGTCGCGGTGCAATGAGTGATCACAAATATGATCGTCATCTTCGATATTTCGTCGTTTGTAAGCATGTCCGTGAAATCGAAGCTCTAGGTATTTGGCAAATGACAAGCACCAAGTGTCTTTTGACATTGGAACACTTTTGGTTTGTTTCTGACAAATAGTACAGAAAGAATACATCTGAATTTCAGAATTTCCTTCATCTTTCTTCGATTCTTCACTTAGTGCTACCAAAATACAACCATTTGAATGAACGTACCGCCGAATATGATCCAACATAAGTAAATTACATGACGGGCAAATATACGAGGTTCGGAAACAGTAGCGTTCAAGGAATGAGCCCAACATAATATCATTTTGACCGTAGAACGACATATTTAATAGCGACGGAGGCGCACAAAATGATGATGCTGTTTTGGGATTGTAGTAATAGCTACAAAATAAAACTGGAAGTCTTTGGTGATTGTAAATATCCAATGCGTCTCGATACACAATCTCTTCGATTGGTTTTTTTGGAGTGTTTAGATGTAACTCGTTTGGAGTTTTTGTTAGAATTCTCATCCGAGTTTTTTTTGGAAAACGTCCGCCACTTGCTCTGAAATTGGCTAACAACGTTTGAAATTCACGATTATCCACGGGAGTTATTATTTTGTGACGGATGAATCCATGTTCCGGTAGCAACTCAATATTAGCGAGTTCTAAATAGTTATCATGTGAAACAGGCTTTTCTAAATTTTCTGACCATTGCTTTGAGTAAAAAATTTCATTAGGAAAATGGCAGCGCAAACTACATTTCTTTCCCGGCTCCGTTTCCAGAAACGGTAGGGGGAAGGTTAAACTAGGGCTTATTGTTAATATAGTTGAATTTAATGCCGTACGGAATCGATTGTCGTATGGGGTTTCCACGGTTAAATTAGTCAAATTATCGTTTTGATTTAATTCACTTGTATCTTCTGCTCGGAGTGGATCTGAAAAATCCTGGACATTCTCTTTGCTTATAATCTTATCCTCAAGTTTTTTGACACTTGATTTTTTTATCAGCTGAGCGATTGAATTTTGGTGTTGTTCATACTTTAGTTTCTCGCATTGACCAGGTAACGGTTCATCTGACGGAGATTGTTCTTTTGAATCAAATATGCTAGGCTTTGGCGAAGGAGGCCGAGCATATTCATCAAGTAAAAATGAAAGCTCCAAACGCCAATTATACCGAACAAACAACAAAAACGATGCTACTCTTTTTACTCGTGCCAATTCGTTGATATTTCCCCCTCGTAATAATACACAACAACCTCGTGGATTTGATGATGTCTCGAAAAACATTAAAGACTTTAAAACGCCAGTACCGTCACTAAAGCTTTTAATATAAAATAAGTCACAAACGCCTAGTTTCGGCTGGCCGATATTGGAATCAATTGAGCTAACAATATCGCATTGTAAATTCAAAGCTAGTCGTTCCAAGACCGATTGCTTCACATCCAAAACTAAAGTAATTCCTTGTTCGCGCAACATATCCTGAGCAATACCTGAAACATTTTTATGTACCAATACAACATTTGGTTTTAAACTCAAAATTCTTGCGGTAACGTTTCTTAAATATTCTTTTTCCTGCAGTAGCAAAGTTTCAATTCGAACTAATTTTCCTTCAACTCGTTGATAAACAATCGCACATTGCAACAATAATATTCGAGGATTTTTTATTCGCGTTGGCATTTCCTTGTGCACAACGTTTTTCGTAAACACTACACCACCAATAATTGTTGATTCACACCGCTGCCCTCCCGGAACTTTTTTGAAATTAACGAAATGTCTTATATCCATTAATTGTGTCCCGCATAGCTCGGGACGCAATGTATTGGCTACTCGAGCACAATGTTGAATTAATACTTTATTCCAAGATGGATCGAGATTTTCAGTACGTAACAATTGTTCCAACAAAATTTCTTCGTGGTCGCAAAATCCTTCAAGCAGAGGTTTTGATCCAGCGCTCGACATTAAATTGTTCTCTAATTGACAATCCGTCATCTCCTGTACAATATCGTCCACATCAACTAAAAACTGAGTCGAGCGGCGAGGAAGGCTCTCATAGTTTGGCCGACTTAATTGCACCGAATTAGATTCAATATTCAATTCCAATTGAAATGAATTGCTATTGACTAAAGTAGAAGAGATTCCATCTTTTCGGAATAATTTATATAAATAACTCTCATCAAATTCATTACTA
The DNA here is from genome assembly GCA_958295665.1 of Tipula vernalis. Taxonomy (NCBI): domain Eukaryota; kingdom Metazoa; phylum Arthropoda; class Insecta; order Diptera; family Tipulidae; genus Tipula; species Tipula vernalis. The sequence continues at coordinate 242,774,677 of OY282560.1, read as the reverse complement.
AGAGTATCCGATGGCGACTGTATCAAAGGTATTAAGAATCCAGCATCAATCATTGCATTTAATATGGCAATTGCTTGAATTTTATTCGACGATTTGTGGTTTATAATCAAGTAGTTAATCAAATCGATACCACGATTTTGATTGGGCAATAATTTGAACATGTCTTCGTGGAGCAGTTTCAATGAATTTGATTGCTGCAATATTGATTTGCGATCTGCGTTCGAAAGGCCCATTGATGTTATGGTTGCTAATCTTTCTTCCTGATAGCCAATTGAAAATTTTCGCTTTTCGTTTAAATTGTAGAGATTTGAATTGTTCTCTTCTTGTAAATTTACCTGAGAGCCTGAATTCACTGACAATTTATTTGAGAGATCTTCTTTCAATGCTTGGAGATCGGATTTCAGATCGGTGTTAAGATCAGATGATCGTAAATAACTTAAAACTATTTTCGAACAGTATGTACACACTTTCAAATGATCTAAAATATAATTGGTTCATAAAAATGAAGAAAGTATATAAGCAAAGCGATTCAAATTTGGAAAAAGACAAAATGATGGTGACTACATACCTGAACATTTAATTATTTTACCAGGTACAACTTGATTACAACATTTCGAACAAAATATCTGTCCGCACAATCGACAATGGTGTTTTCGGCGGAATGTTGAAAATTTAACAGAACATTCGTAACATTCTTTCGACTTATCATCAGGCATCCAAAATTTTTGTAATTCTGTATCTTTATAACTATGTAGATTCTATTAATTTACAAGGAAAGAAACCGATATCAGAAATCCGCCTGTCAATGTGAATAATTATTATAATATGTACTTACATTACTTCGCAATGCAACAAGATTACTAATTCTTTGCAATACACTCAACGGTGTTCGATCCGAAACATTTTCGGCCATTATATCATCTTTAATAATTATATCACAATCAATTTTATTCTCTAGATCAGATGATGAGTCAGATTCGACTAAATTATTTAAACTATTTATACTACCACGCCCAGTGTCGCCCGTACCATCAATTGACGACTGGGAAGTGGTTGGTTGAATATTCTCACGTGCAAATGAAGGTCCTACACCAACTGAACTTTCACTGTTTGAACTACTTATTATTAATGAAGGTGGGTTTATATTTATATTATTATAATTATTATTATAAGCACTTGTTAATCTATTAACGAACTTAGAGAATATCGTTTCCGGTTCTTCACCAAAATCTCTTGAAAATTCGGTTAATTGTGATGGCGAATGTAAATTACGATTCATCTTGTATAAGTACAGTAACGTTCGTTATCAAAATAGCTATTGTACAGTATATTACAAAAAATATTGTTTATGTATGTATTTTAATACTTAAATACACTTTTTTATTGTTTTAATTTGTTTACGAACCAACATTTATTTGGTCTGGAGTGGTTGTCTCTGGCGTAAGTTGAGGCAAAGCTAGGTCAGTCCATTTTTGCTCCTAGAAAAACAGAGATAATTGTCTTAAAATGTTATATAAAATAAATTGGGTTTATTTTGCTAAATATTTAATAATACAAATGTTTGTAAATATTTATCTCAAAATACACTTTTCACATATATTTGCTAATTGTCTAAATAAATGTGGGAGGTTTTCTGATTTTTTTAGTATAGCAAAACTAACACAAATGTTTTTAGACATTTTTGTTAGTTTTGGGTGGTCTTACTTGTTCCTTCAATGTTAAATGGGAATCTGTACTGTCAGCTTCCGGATCTGGTAATTTTTCAGTAGGTACAATTATTTGATCAAATGGTAATTCGTCTTGTCGCCATGCATTATCTACAATATCTAGAAGTTCTCCATCAAAAGGAGGCTGTGGTTAAAAGCACAAAAATTTAGATTAGAACAATGTATAATACAATGCGTTTTAGACAAACAAATTACATATTATTTTTTATACCTGACTATCCATAATTTAATTGTTTTTTGTGGTACATATAATATGATAGTATAAACTTTTCGATTAAATAAAACTAAAACAACAATTTGTATAATGGTGACATTAGCTATTTTTTGTTGAGAAATTTAAAACAACAATTGCACGTGACAGGAATTAAATAATTCGAACAAAATATTTGAGTTATTTAATTCGAGCTCGAACAAATAAAATACGTAACTGCTTGAATGAAAAACAGAAAAAATACCAACCTAGAATATAAAAATTAAATCGAAAAAATATTTCGCGACTACATATTCTGGGGTGACATGTTCTACCATCACTATTTTCGATGTTCGATCGAACATTGTACATATCTCTTTTTTTCGTTTTCTTAATCACGCTTTATCTATTGCGATCTCCGTCCATTAGTATAATTTTCTATACTATGTATTTAATTCCATCGTAATCGATAAAGTATCGCAAAAAAAAATTTTGGTGATGAAGTGGAGAATAAATAGCACGATGAATTGAACAAGTCGAAATGAATTTAAAAAAACATAATAAAATAAGCGAAACAGCGTACAATTTTGTTCTTGAAAAAAGAGAAACAAAGCCAACCGAACATCGAAAATAGTGATGGTAGAACATGTCACCCCTGTTTAGAAAAAAATAACTCCAAAATAATTCGAATTATTTTTTTCTCAACAAAATACAGCTATTAATACCTCAAACACATAAGCGGCGCTCTACGCCCGACTTCGCTTCAATTCGTGATCATTAACCTCCAAACACATAAGCGGCGCTCTACGCCTGACTTTGCTTCTCTTCGTCTTTATGATTTTTTGCAACCACATACCTACTTAAGCATGGTTTCCACGATGGCGAGGCGAAAAAATTAGTCAAACTAAAAAGAGGGCTAGCATTGGTTTTAGCTGTCTCAGTCAAAGTGGCGCCATTTATTTCTTGGTGTGGAAATATTAATAACTAAAAATCGCTGTTTATTTAATTAAAAAAACATTAAATCTTCCTTTTCCAAAATTTGCAAACTAATACACAATTGAATAAACATTAGTAAATTCCTATTTTAATTTAAAAACAAATTAAATCTTCCTTTTCCAAAATTTGCCATCGTCGCGTGTCAAGTGAGACAGCTAAAACCAATCCGTGCCAAAAAGAGAAAGCAAAAATTCACCAATAGTACGATAGAGAGAAAATACCATTTTGACAGAAAAATTGGGACGTCCAATTTTAAAAATTTTAATTCAGCACTCCGAAATAGGACGTCTAATCCGAAAAAAAGATTAGACGCATCATCTTTTTTCGGATTAGCCGCTGATTTTCGGAATCCATATTGTCAATTTAAAGAGAATTTTATATTTATTTTATTATTAAATATATATATATTTTTTTTTGATTTGGGGAACACATTTTTCATCGCCAGAATCACTCTCAGTGCTACTTGAAAACATAACGGCATATATTGCCATTAGTTACTCAACAGTATCCATTTTTAACAAAATTTAATTTTAATAATTGAAACGTCAAAACTAAATAAATAAAAATTCGGAGTAACGACTTGTTGCAGTTTCATTCACTCTTATGTTATTTTTTATTATTCCTTCCTCTTTTTAATTTGACTAATTTTTTCGCCTCGCCATCGTGGAAACCATGCTTTATGTGGTTTTCCTGTTGCAACAAAAAGCTGATTCGGAGTCGAATCCGAGTTGAAAAATGACAGTTTTTTGACGTTTTAACTGGAACAGACAAAAATCCGGATTCTGCGAGTTTTTGTTTTTTATATGGTTGTGTGAATATACGTATTAATTGTCAAATTCTATTTTTATAATTAGATTGAAAATACTGATGAATTTTTCCGTAAATTAATAAATAATTTATTGTAATCATGTATATTTTTTATGAATAATTCAATAATCATATGAAAATAAATTTTGTGTTGAAGTGAAGTAGACAAAAACTGAAGTCAAGTAAACAAATAAGAACATTAACATAATAAACAAAAACAATCCGCAAATCAGTTGACTACAGAATCAATTTTGAATTAAATACACCACAATTTTTTCAAGTTCTTGTTTAATAGTTAATGCTGAATCGACATCGTACAATAAACTAACATCACAGTCTCTCAAGTTCTTGTTTAATACATAATGGCTGAATCAATGTCGTACAGTTAAGGTGACTGCACGAGTATGGATATCAATCCGTACAATCTGAATCCGAACGAAGTTAGTAACTTATTTGACGTTTTGCTCAATAAATTCCCCTAAATTCGTCTATTTTACTTGTCAATTCACTTTTGTTTTTTTTAAATTTCAATTTGTGCTTGGCTGTTTATATACAAAATTTATTTTTTGTGGTTTTCGAAGTTTATGATTAAAATAAATAGTTTAATCCCTTTGTATCATTTATTAATCAACTAAATTTTTGCCAACGTTCGTATTTTCTCTTCTTTGTGTTAAATTAAACTAAATTTGTTAAACTAAACCGTGTAGTAAACTAAATTAAATTTCTTTGTAACTATAATAATAACTAGTACAGATTATATCTGTGTAATAACGCAACTTACTCTATTATTATTTGGTCTTTTAAAAAGTTTAACGACCTCACCAGCGACGCGTCTCTTGGCTTGAAAATGCTCGCACTTCCACTTTTGGGTGGCTTTAATAACTTTACGTACTTTGCGCGTATAATTTTTCACCGCTTCTTGCATAATTCTGATGAAACTGACGGCAAATGATGGCTTTTAGAGCAGTGTTTTTATAATTTAAATTCTCCAAGTGATATACAAATTCTCTACCCTCCTTTCGGACTTGCTCGATGATTCTGTCATCTAAATCAGCCATTCCCAAAACAATAAAATTAATTGTAATTTAAATCTAACTAAAATCAATTTTACATTAATTCAAATAAAATGCGCCTTGCATAAAAAATTCAAAAATACTTGAAACTACCTATTCTGAATTGTTTGTGCAAGATAAATTTTTATTGAATCGTAAGATCAACACAACTTACTATTTTCGTTAAATTTTGTAATTTAAAAACAAATAATTTTTATTTTTAAATAACGTCATAAATCGAAGCGTCATAAATAAGCAAAAAAGGGGAAAAATAGCTTATAATATATATTTTTTGGTATGGTTATGTTGGTTTTCTGCGGATATTTTGCTTAATGTTGAAATAATTTTAACTCGAGAGGAGAAATAGGGGAATATATTTTCGGTCACATGACAATATTTGGGTAATTTCATTGGATGAATGACCGGATTCAGATTGTACGGATTTATATCCATACTCGTGCAGTCACCTTAAACTAATCTTTAAACCTACTTGTACTTGTACGCTTTATATATAGAAACCTTAATAAGGTTGATAATATCAAACCAATTAAATCCGTAAAGAGATTGCCCTAATTGTCGTAAAGCAATAGGGAGTTAATGATACAGAGTTATGGAATACATTTTATGACGTTATTATGATTCCTATTCACATTTCACAGCTGCATTTGTGTCCAACAATTTTTTTTTTTCATAACAAAATATTCTTTCTTGAATAACTTATTATTTGTTAATTATTTTACTGTTTTCTAAATATATTGTTTGTTTGTTTTTTAAATTTGCTCAGGTCAGATCTTTCAATCCATAGGACCAGTGAGTTATATTTTTCCAGAAAAACCCACAGAAATTTCTCAAGGGAAATCCTGGGGCACTGGATAGGTTATATTTTTTCACAAAAAGTGTTAATTGTTATATTTTTAGTTTTATTAATATTTAATATGTATTAATTTTTATATTTACTATAAGTGTGAGTTATTATAAGTGTGATCACGTTGTAAAATGGCGTAGGCTCATATCGTTAGTGCACGATGAATTATGGATCGCGTCAATTAATATTGAGCAGATCCTGAGTCTTTTTTACAAACGTGTTTTTTATAAGTCGCAAAAAAGGTGACTCCTTCGCTCAGTCTACGAAATTATGGGCCTTATACGGAATTACGCAGTACCCGGAACCACTTATTACGACTTAATTTATTCACTTTTTTTGGTCCGCTCCGTATAACGCGTACAAAACGAGACTGTTTTTTAAATATATTTTTCCGCATATTTATTTTGATGTTTAAATGACATTTAAATGTAATTGTGTTATGTCAAATTCTTTCGGTTTTCTCGAAATAAAGTAACTTTTTTATCTCCTAAAGAATATGAAAATATGTTTGTAGTTGTATTGGTGTAAAAAGAGCAAAATAAAGTGAGGTTATGTTTTACTGTAAGACAGATCAGTAAAACTTTTTTTATTGTGATAACAAGAAGATGGAACCAATTAATTTTGACGCATTAATATTCAATAAACAACAAATGAAATATCAAAATGGAGTTTTATTTTTGTTTCCAATTCACTTTGACATTTAACATTTCTATGGATTTGTAAAGAGTAAAGCAAATCTATGAAAAAATTCAAAGTAAAGTAAATTGCTCTCGAGCAAAAAATAAAGTGCTTTATTTTCTCAGAAAGAATATTACTGGCTTTACACCGTAGATAGTATAATAGCAAAATAGTATAATACTATTTTTCTATCTGTCATAGTCGGTTTTACACCGCATAAAAAATTCATAAAAAACAGAAAATTAAAACAAAATAATGAAAAATTTAAATTTCTGAATACACATAAATATTTCTAGACTAATTTATGTACAATATACTGTCATACATTTTCCTTCTACAAGAAAATAAAATAAAATATAATATATATTAAAATTTGGAGCTATCAAATTAAAATATTATATTTTATTTTTGCTATTATACTATCAAAACACCGGTTTTACACCGGATAGCAAAATAGTATTATTGACGATTGGAGCATCACAGATTCCACCTAGTGGAAAATTTTTAAACTGAGGTAGCTGCTAATTTGACGTTCGAAATTGTTGTAAAGAATTCCAATTTTGAACTGTAAACACAATTTTTACTTACCAGATTGCTAATAATTGTAATTAATTCCAATTTTGGATTATAAAAACAATTTTTAACTAACGGATTACAAAATTTCCTTTCGTCGCATTTATGAGAAATGTCATTTTGGCAGTTACCTCATTTGAACTTTTTTCCTCGAGAGGCGCTTTCTCTACTTTTACAATCGTCAATTGACGATTGTAAAAGTAGAGAAAGCGCCTCTCGAGGAAAAAAGTTAAAATGAGGCAACAGCCAAAATGACATTTCTCATAAATGGGACGAAAGAAATTTTTGCAATCCGGTAATTAAAAATGGTTTTTATAATCCAAAATTGGAATTATTTACAATTATTATCAATCTGGTAGGTAAAAATTGTGTTTACAGTTCAAAATTGGAATTGTTTACAACAATTTCGAACGTCAAATTAGCAGCTACCTCAGTTTAAAAATTTTCCTCTAGGTGGAATCTGTGATGCTCCAATCGTCAATTGACGATTGTAAAAGTAGAGAAAGCGCCTCTCGAGGAAAAAAGTTAAAATGAGGCAACAGCCAAAATGACATTTCTCATAAATGCGACGAAAGAAATTTTTGCAATCCGGTAATTAAAAATGGTTTTTATAATCCAAAATTGAAATTATTTACAATTATTATCAATCTGGTAGGTAAAAATTGTGTTTACAGTTCAAAATTGGAATTGTTTACTACAATTTCGAACGTCAAATTAGCAGCTACCTCAGTTTAAAAATTTTCCTCTAGGTGGAATCTGTGATGCTCCAATCGTCAATTGACGATTGTAAAAGTAGAGAAAGCGCCTCTCGAGGAAAAAAGTTCAAATGAGGCAACTGCTAAAATGACATTTCTCATAAATGCGACGAAAGGAAATTTTGCAATCCGGCAGTTAAAAATTGTTTTCATAATCCAAAATATGAATTATTTACAATTATTATCAATCTGGTAAGTACAAATTGTGTTTACAGTTCAAAATTGGAATTGTTTACAACAATTTCGAACGTCAAATTAGCAGCTACCTCAGTTTAAAAATTTTCCACTAGGTGGAATCTGTGATGCTCCAATCGTCAATACTATTTTGCTCATATACCCTCCAGACCAGGTGTATCATTCGACCAGGGGTGACATGTTATAACCATCACTTATTTCGCTTCGATGCATTTTCGATAGAATAACTGTATTCCTTTGTCAAAAATAAAAATTTTTAAAACAATTTAGTTGTAAGATACCGTTACTCTGTCGAAAATGCATCGAAGCGAAAAAAGTGATGGTTATAACATGTCAGCCCAGGTGTTTTTTTTTCCGAAAGAATTTAACATCATGTGGTTTTCCTGTTGCAAGAAAAACAGATTTCCCTGCCGGCGAAAAAAAGTATACATAAAAATTGAACCACTTACGAACAGTTTACGAACGGTTTCTTATATGCGGCACTAACTTCACAATTTCAGATTTCATATATGAATTTACAAAACCGTGTAGTTTTCTTCATTCCATCTCTAAACAGAATGTGATTTTTGATAAAGTAAAGCGTGGTCCGCCATTTTAATATTTAGTAAATTTTTAATTTGATATTAATTTTTGTTGTTTAAAAATACAATTTAGTGAATAATAGTGACGGCGAAATTTATAATATATACAATACATTATTAGCTATTTCTATTTACATGTTATGTTATTTTATTTTAATATTTTAATGAATTTGTTGAACTTGAAGTATATCTAAAATTGAGTATAAGTAAAAATAAATGTGTTAAAATTTAGTATAGGTATAATTTAATTGTTATAATCAAATAAATAAAATCATATATTTGCTAAAAATAAAACAAAATACGTTGTTTTCATTAATAATTCAAAATTAATTGGGGAATAATACTGAAACCGTACGTAATATTCATTTTAGAAGGCTCATAAACGTTACGCCCATGTGAGTTCATAAATGTTACGTAAAAGGTGTACACATTACGAATATTTTTTATAAACCACCCTCCCAGCGCAAAAATATATACAGCAAAAATGTACAGCGTACGAACAGTTTATGAACGCTTTTTTTCATAATACACTACTACATTTACATTCTCTATACACAGTGCTGTCAATTGTATCTTGCGGCTTTGTTTTATTTTCAATTTTTTTTTGTACAAATTAAATTAAAGTTGTCGTACTGTGAAAATATAAAAACTTCTGATAATTATTGTTAGTTTTTCGTGGCATTCAAGAGCAGCACTATATCCATAATATCATATAAAAATCATTATAATGAATATTTTGAAAGGTATTTAAATAATACTCGAAGTACTTCATCTATGATTGAAACATTTTATTTCATTTCAGAAAAAGATTAATTAACAAATTTGGTACGTTGTATCTTGTGTTGCAGCTTATTTGAAGAAAAATACAAATAAAAGATAAGATTGATTTAAAAAAATTGTTTTATTCTAATTAAATGGGGCAATTCGCACTAAACCGTTCGTCAATGTTACGCTTAAGCAGTTCGTAAACATTACGTTTAAGCGTACACGTTATGAACACTTTTATACATCCTAACACATACACAAGTCTTCGCAAATTTGTTTCACTTCTCATGTGACAAAAGTACACATTACGTACTATATTCGTACTGTTTTAGTGTAACGTTTATGAACACCTAAGTATAGCAAAGTCTTCGTAAACCGTACGTTTATGGCCAGTCTCCACTCGTCGCGACGAAAAAAAAATGGCATGACGTCATGACAAAATTGGTATATTATACTTACAACTACTAACATAACAAATAATTATATTTTCTCTGGTTTTGTTTATAAAATGGAAATCTATTTACATGTGTCATTTTGGATTAATAAAATATTCATTCAAACCAAATATAGACTTGTCCCCCCGTTTATATTTGTGGTTTTTACTTTAGGATTTTTGATTTTATTTGTATAAATAAATTAAATTCAAGCTGCTGACAAATATGTTAAGCTGAAAGAAATGTATTAAGCCTTTAATAATATGAATGTCGCTCGTTTTGCCACCGATAGCAATCAAATAAAATTTTCCAACTAAAATTACAATTAAAAATTATGTACAAGTCAAGCTTTGTTACAAAAATCATTATTAAATTAAAATAATTCAAAAGTAACATTTTATTATCAATAAATTATGTTTATTGTTATTGTTACAATTATTATTAATTCTCTAATGATTTTGAAGAAACAACAATTTGTTTAGCATGGCGCAAATAATTGAGAGTAAAATAAAAATTGCTCTCACTTCGTCGTGACAAAATTTCAAAAAAGATGGATATTATGATGTTTTGGTTCTCTTCGTCACGAGTAATGCGCATGAGCACAATCAGCTTTGTTTATGTACATATTCATACAAATTTTACCCAATAAACAATAATTGGCACAAGCTCGTGCCAATTTTTCTTCGTCGTGACGAGTGGAGACCGGCCATTATAGCTGTATTTTGTTGAGAAAAAATTAATTCGAATTATTCTGGAGTTATTTTTTTCTAAACAGAATATGCCGCGAAATATTTTTTCGATTTAATTTTTATATTCTAGGTTGTTATTTTTTCTGTTTTTCATTCAAGCAGTTACGTATTTTATTTGTTTGAGCTCGAATTAAATAACTCAAATTTTTTGTTCGAATTATTTAATTCCTATCACGTGCAATTGTTGTTGTAAATTTCTCAACAAAATACAGCTTATGATACACCTGGGTGGTCATTTTGTGGTGCTATATCACACATTTATATCACTAGTGGAGACTTTTTTTGTGTGATATAAAAAAATGGAGAAAGTCTACAAACACACCCCTGCAAAATGAATTTTAAGGGGAAAATGATGAATAAAAGTGATAAGTTGACGTTTCCACATAACCTCAAATGACATTATATGAAAATTTTATACGAAGTGCTATTCTGCCGTGCTAAACATGTTTTACTGATCTGCAAAAATCGCATTTCGAGAAAATTGATGTTAAAGTTTTTCGAAATATTTGGGGAATATCTTGCTTAAAAGCGGATTTAATTTACTTTCAAAGCCTTCAAATTATGCATTAGATCATAAATATTATGTTTCTCAAGAAAATATCAATAAATTATACATAATTAATTAATAATTTGCAGAATTAGTCTTTTACTTTAAATAGGCTTAATAAATAATCGATTGGTACTAAACAAAAATAACTTAAGTGCAATTAAGTCATTTATGTCACAAAAGAAAAACTAAAATCCTGTGTTAATAAGAAGAATATATACCTTATCTGCCATTTAAGGTATTTATGTTTAGTTTATCGTTACATTTATTTTCAAAATAAACTGTAGAATACAACCTTAAATGCTATCAAAGTCGTGTTTACTACAAAGAGAAGTTGAAATCGTTTATTATATATAAAAAATATATACTTTATCTAAACTTTATGATGTAAGACCTTAAACACCCTAGTTTCTCGGATTTTATGAAATACGATTTGCAAATAGGATTTGGTAAAACTTTTGTAACAAAAGACTAGTTTAATTGCTATGTTATATTTATTTATAACAAAATAAAAAACAACTATTGAAATCATAAAATTATTTATAAGATCGTTTTTTAAATAGCTTAAAAATCTAGTATGTAGTTTAAATTAATTCATAACATTTCTTTTTTATAAAATTAAATTCAAAACATGTCAGTCAACTGAAAAATTACAAAAATTCAATCAAATTGAATTAAAAATTAATATTTTTTATCACAAGAATAAAATTCAAGACTTATAATAATTGACGATCCATTAAAACAATTCAATCTCTACCGATTGCCGGAGGATCCGAAATTGGTAAATTCATTAAGTGGTTCATTTGTAGTACAGAATAACATTACAAGAAGATAAGTTAAAAGTCCTTGTTTATAAGTTATTATTGATTCAATTCACGTATAGAAAATTTCAAATATGTCAATTTTGCTATTGAAAATGAAAATTCTTAAATTGCCTTAAATGCAATTTCAATTATGAAAATAAGAAAAAGTAACTTAACTTACATATTTGAAAGAAAATGACCTTATTTGTGTCATAGATAAGGCGTTCATGTTTAATATCAAGTAGTTAAGTCGGTGTTACTTCAAATTTGCTACTTTTTTCGATTAGAACAAAATTTATTTTGTTTAATAATGCATTTATTAAAGTAGATTTAATTATATTTATTTATATAAAATATAAAGGATATTAATACCTTTTAATTGGCATCAATAACTCAATTTCGCCAAAAATGTAGATCAGTAAAACTTGTTTAGCACGGCAGTATTTGTGTGATGATAAAGTAATACTTGAATGCAAAGATGCTTATTATTTAAATAAAATGTTAAAAATATAATAATCAGTCCTTTGTCAATCAACAATTTTATTTTGCACTTAGTTTCATGATAATTTTCATTCATTTTTTTAATATCCCAATTTAGTGGTTTTCCATCAAACTATTTGGAGTTTGATCAAAAACAACCAAATTAAAGTTTCAAAAAAATTAATGAAAATTATCATGATACGAAGTGCAAAACAAAATTGTCGATTGAAAAAAGACCAATTAATATATTTTTAACATAACATAACTTGAAAAGCCTTTGATTTGTTAGAATTTGATGTTTAAACATTGACCAATATTTGCATTTTGTGGGGTTATGTCAGATGGTTTATGTTGATTTTTGTTTAAGAATATTTTTTTGTCCTTTGTGAGCTCCCGAAGAAATTTGTTATTCTAGGCAACTAGAATGTTATTTTTAACCAAGTTATACAGAAAATAAAGGTACAATATTGCGCATGCTGTTGCCATACTTTTTTCGCAATTTGACGTCACGTGTCACGTGTTGTCAAAAATGCTGATATTTATATGGAGTTTCGTGATATTTTTATTAATTTTTTAAATAAATGGAAAATAAATGAATTTTTTTTTATTGTTGCCATTTATTGTTTTTCGACTTTATGTTAAAATTAAACATTTCAATTTTTATTTTAGTTATATACTGCAATACTTTTGGAATTAAATCGCGAAAATAGGCATGTTTTAATATTCGTGTCTAGAGCAGACTGTTTGAGCACATTGCATAACAAGTTTCGGAATTTATGAGTAAATTTTTTTTGTTAAATGCAGAGAACGTTTAGATTTTAATTATTTAATTCAAAAATTTGGGAGTATTCGATTTTAAATATACTAAATTTGAATAATTCCTATTGCAACAAAACTATCAGTTATACTTCTGATAAGAACACATATAGAACACTAAACAGCGAATGGGTGTTTTGATGTAGTTGTAGCGAAAACCATAAGACAATAAATGAAATAAGCCAGAGATTTAATTTTAATTTATAGTTTTATTTAATTTCCGTTTTTTCAAATTTATGTTTTCTATTAACTGGGCGTTTAATAACTGAATTTTAAAAAACATTTTACACCTAAAAAACAATTTTTTGTGAACTGAAATCAATAATTTGTGAACTGAATTTTTATTTAATATATTTTTACATTTACATATATTTAACGTTGAATATGAACATAATATTTGAATAGGTACGTGGATACCAATAATTTGAAGCCAAACGAAAATAGATGGCAAAAATTTGAGTACATAACGTAAAGAAATAAAAATTTTAATAATTGGTACGTACATATGTTTAAATGACCAAAAACATTTAATAATTTAATTGTTTTATGTCATGTACTCATAATTTTGTCTACCCTTTTTTCCATTTATCTTAGACATTATATACTCGAAGGAATTATTTCTCAAATATTTGGACCATAAAAAAAATATAAAGCATAAAAAGGGTCTCGGCAAACTATCATTATCAATTGTAAATACGGTTTGTAAAAAAAAATTACGATTATTCTTGATTTATTTAAAAAATTAATCAAAAAACCGCCAAACTTCATATACAAATGTGTTTTTTTGACTACACGTGACGTGATGCGCAAAGAAAGACAAAAATGAGACACGGGAATATACTACCTATTTTTTCTGTAAACCTTGATTTTTAACAAATAATTTACTACACAAAATTAAAATAATTGTTGATTTTTGTATTTCGTTTTTCTTGTAAATTTAACAATAACCCATTAATTTTATTTCAAAAATATATACAAATGATCATTTTGTTAATAAATATCATTCATTTATATTTCGCGTCAATGTAAATTTCATTCATTTTTTGATATTTTTATTAGAGCTTTTTTTAACTAAACTCCATATAAAACAAATGTAAACAACAAAATAATTTTTTTTCCACTTGTAAAAGTAAGACGGAAGAAGTTGTGGTCTTTTTCATTTAAATCATTATGCGATGTGACGATATTCATCCATGACAACACCGTAGTTAGCTACGACAATTTATTTTTTGCAGAGTATCGCCAAATGTGATATATTACCACAAAATGACAACACTGCAAAATGAATTTTAAGGGGAAAGCAATGAATCAAAGTGATGATTTGACACGTAACCTCAATTGTTGATTTTTATATTGCTATGTAATATAAAAATCAACAATTATTTTAGTTTTATGTATTAAATTGTATGTTAAAAGAACCATTCTAGTAGCCTTGAATAACAAATTTCACAAAAACAATCATCCTTCTAACAGAAATGGAAAAAAAATAAGCAATTCTTAAACGAAAATCAACATAAACCATCTGACATAACCTCACAAAATGCAAATAATGGTCGGTGTTTAAACATGAAATTCTAATAAACCAAAGGGTTTTCTAGTTATGTTAACTTAAAAATATAATAATTAGTCTTTTGTTAATCAACAATTTTGTTTTGCAGTTCGTATCACAGTAACTTTCATTCATTTTTAATTAAATTAAAATTTTAAAAAAATGAATGAAAATTAATTATCATGATATCAACTGCAAAACAAAATTGTTTGTTATCAAAAGACTAATTATTATATTTTTAAGTTAACCTAACTAGAAAACCCTTTGATTTATTAGAATTTCATGTTTAAACACCGACTATTATTTGCATTTTGTGAGGTTATATCAGATGGTTTATGTTGATTTTCGTTTAAGAATTGCTTATTTTTTGTCCATTTCTATTAGAAGGATGATTGTTTTTGTGAAATTTGTTATTCAAGGCTACTAGAATGGTTCTTTTAAGATACAATTTAATACACAAAACTAATCAATTGTTGATTTTTATATTCCGTTTTCCTGTAAATTTAACAATAATCCATTAATTTTATTTCAATAATATATACATGATTATTTTGTTAATAAATATCATTTATTTATCATTAGCGTCAATATAAATTTCATTCATTTTTTGAAATTTTGATTAGAGGTGTTTTTAACCAAACTCCATATAAAAAAAAATTAAACAACAAAATAAACAATTTTTTCCACTGGTAGAAGTAAGAAGGAAGATATTGTGGTCATTTTCATTCAAATCATTATACGACGTGACGTTGTTCATCCAAGTTGGGACCGCAGTAAGCCACGACAAATGTCAGTTTATCACAGTTTTATCACCAAATGTGATATAGCACCACAAAATGACCACCCTGGTCTGGAGGGGCAATACATAAATAAGTCTTCGCAAATTTGTTTCACTTCTCATGTGACAGGAGTATCATTTATGTAACATATTTACTCATTTTTAGCGTAACGTTTACGAACACTTTAGTAGAAGAGACTGTTCGTAAAATAAACGTTTGCGTTACGCGTGGCCGGCAGGGTTGGAGTCGAATCCGAGTTGAAAAATGACAGTTTTTTGACGTTTTAACTGGAACAGCTAAAAATCCGGATTCTGCGATTTTTTGTTTTTTATATGGTCGTGTGAATATACGTATTAATTGTCAAATTCTATTTTTATAATTAGATTATTAATATTGATGAATTTTTCCGTAAATTAATAAATAATTTATTGTAATCATGTAATTTGTTGTATTTTCTTAATTATTGTTTTTAAATATATTTTTCCGCTTATTTAATTTGATGTTTAAATGACATTTCGATGATATTTAAATGTAATCGTGTTAGTAATCGCTCCGAAAAATTTTACCGAGCGACGAATGACAGCTGCTGTCACTTCAGTTTCGCTCCGAATCTGTTTTTTGTTGCAACAGGAAAACGACATTAGTAATCGCTCTGAAAAATTTTACCGAGCGACGAATAGTTGCTGTCACTTTGGTTTCGCTCCGAATCTGTTTTTTGTTGCAAGAGGAAAACGACATGGTCTGAGTTTCAACAAAAAAATGCCTGTGCTTTGTAAGTCAAATTGTAATCGGAATGCGGTTCTAAGACGCCCAAAAACTGGTGATGCGCTATGCAAAGAATGTTTTCTCAACGCATTTGAAACTGAAATACATAATACAATTGTACGCGGTAAATTGTTTCAAAAAGGTGATTTGGTCGCAATTGGGGCCAGTGGCGGTAAAGATTCTACTGTATTGGCATATGTGATGAAACAACTGAATAAACGATATGATTATGGATTAAAATTGGTGTTATTGTCAATTGACGAAGGAATAACTGGATATCGGGATGACAGTTTACAAACAGTGAAACAAAACCGTGATGACTATGAAATTCCCCTTAAAATTTTGTCTTATGAAGAGCTTTACGGATGGACAATGGATAAAATCGTGGCTCAAATTGGACGTAGCAGTAACTGTACATTTTGTGGTGTATTTCGACGACAAGCCCTAGAGCGAGGAGCAAACATTTTAAAAGTGAACTGCATTGCAACGGGCCACAATGCTGATGATATTGCGGAAACGGTTTTAATGAATGTATTACGCGGCGATACGGCTCGGCTGCGACGGTGCACTGATATAAAAACAGGAGGCAATGACGATTCCATTCCTCGAGTTAAACCGCTGAAATATACTTATGAAAAAGAAATAGTTATGTATGCTTACTTCAAGAAATTGGTGTACTTCTCCACAGAGTGTGTATTTGCACCGAATGCCTACCGGGGTCATGCAAGGGCATTTTTAAAGGATCTTGAGAAAATTCGACCATCGGTTATCATGGATATAATCCACTCTGGTGAACTGCTACAGTTCAAAGAATCAATTAAAAAACCATTGAGAGGAACCTGTTCTCGATGTGGATTCGTTTCATCACAGCAACCGTGCAAAGCATGTGTATTGCTGGAAGGACTAAATCGCGGTCTGCCGAAATTGGGAATCGGTAAAAAATCTAAAGGGGTTCGTATGATTGCGAAACAGGAAAAGGAATTGGCACTTAGGGAAATGGCTCATCTCGTAAAAAATGACTTTTAAATTACCTAATAAATTCTATCTACTTTAAATTTTGTTTTTCGAAGTTTTTATTATCTTAAGAAGGTTATTGTTTTTTTTAATTAAAAGCTCTTTTGAGGAAGGCTACCAATTTTGATGGTAGTTAACCGTTTTTTAAATATTGAATGCTACCAAAGATGGTAGCATTAAATATTTGTTCAATTTCTTGTAATTCTGTCCTGAAATTGGGAAACGAAAAACACAAAGGTAATCAACACTGTTGCGAATTAGTAAATGGATTAAGCCCTAATGTACTGTACTAAACAAAAGTGATCTCGTTAACAAAAAATTAGTTGTCAGTATTTAGTCAGCACAGGAACCTAAGTAGTCTTAGCGAGCAATAAACTTTTTTTAAAGTGTTTATTTATAAAAAATAATAGGTTTACATTTTCCCAAATTTATTCTTTTTCTTCGACTTCTGCATCTTATCCTTTAATTTCTTAATGTCATCCATATTCACTTGAGATGGAGGAATTACAGCATCAATTGACAGCTTCTTTTTTTTTGCTAAAAGCGCTTGATTCGGAATGGCTGCTAATTTTGCTGGCGGTAGTTTTGGTGGTTTTCCGTTTTTATTTTTGAATGACGCTGGTGATTTATTGGGTGTTAATGGTGTTTTTTCTTTTGATGAAGTTACTGCTCCTATAGACGATTTATTTGTTTCAGATATAATTTTTTTGAAATTTTGCTTTCGTTTAACTTCTGAAACTAATACATCCGATTTCTTGGTTTCGCCAAGATTAGGTTTAACGTTTTTTTTTGGTTTCTCAAAAACATTTGTTGTATACTTTTTATTGTCATCTTTCTTCTCCTTTTTCAGAACTCCATCAAAGTTCCAATCTTTATTCTTCCGTTTTTTTTTCTTTTCCTCGACCCCAATTATATTTTCTTTCTTCACTTCTTCGGATGATTCAATGGCGCGATCCGTGAAAAATTCTTCTATCTCTTCATCGTTGTTAGATTCGGGGATCGAATCAGAGAATTTTTTCAATTTCGCGACAAAAAATCCATCCATATTATGTGTGTGGGGATAATACCGTTTGGTTAAATTCATTGATGGATGGAAGCGTAGCTGTTTATATTTAACAAAACCTTCAGTACCGAAATCAAGTCCAGTTGGAACCAATTTTACGTTACGTTTCTTCAACGCATAATCAATAACCCATTCGTTTTCTTCAGGTAAAATAGAACAGGTTGAGTAAACTAGATAACCACCTGTTTTTGACTTGCTACTCAAACAATCTATTGCTGTTAAAATTAACTTTCTTTGCAAATTGTAGCACCGTTGGATATCAACTGGAGATTTTGATGTTTTAACGCTGGGATCTTTAGCCACAACACCTGTGCCAGTACAAGGTGCATCCAAGAGAACGCGATCGTACCCTGTCATAATGTTTTTAAACTTGCATCCATCTTCGCAACTAACCACAGAATTTATAATTCCGAGACGATGAAAATTCCCCACGATTGCCTTAATTCGATCCTTATTAGCGTCGTTTGAAAACAAAACGCCTGTATTCTTCATTATAGCAGCTATATGAGAACTTTTCCCACCAGGAGCTGCACACATATCTAATATTTTTTCGTTTTCTTGAGGAGCCAATGCCATTACTGGCAACATGCTCGATGCGCCTTGAATCATATAGTGACCTGCTAAATATTCAGGTGTAGCGCCTAATGGTACCTGAGCATTGTACACAACCAATCCAACTTTAGTCCATTTACCAATTGGATCTACATTAACGCCGCGATTTATTAAAGCAGCCGCCAAGTCTCGTCGTCGAGTTTTAAGGGTATTTGTACGGATTGTTAAAGGCCTTTGGACTTCAGATGATTCTAAATATTCAAGTAATTCGTTCAACGGAAATATATCCATAAGTTTTTGCATTAAAAACTCATTGTAGCTGTAATACAGACACAAATCTTGCTTTAAAATATCTAAATATTCCGATCTTGAATGATTTTCTTGCCGATATTTCTTAAAATCTGACAAAACTAGAACAACGTCTTTAATTCGTTGCTGAACATCTTGTAAAGTAGTAACTTTCTCCTCGTCATCTTCAGATTGATCTTCGGGAAATTTAAAAATTTCTTGATTTATTACATTTAATTTAAATTCATTTTCTGCCATTTCGGCTTCCTCTTTTTGTAGTTTTTTTAATTTTTTATTTTCTTTCTCGATTGGAAGAATATTATCGTCGTCATCTTCGCTATCGTCGACGTCCTCGCTATCTTCACTGCTTTCTCCGCTGTTATTTTCTCCCAAATCATCTAATTTGCCGATTTTCACTTTATGATTATCAACATCCGACTGTCCCTCGTCAGATTCTTCTTCACCCAGGGATGCATCTGCTTCATCAACATCCTCATCCGACGATTCCTTTAATTTCTGCTTTGGTTTCAGCCATTCACTGTTCTCATCAGTAAAAGGTTTCAAATTATTTTTTGCCACAATCTCGCCATTTTCCTCCTCGCTTTCATCACTGTTATAAGCCTGTTGTTTCTTTTTGACAATCCTCTCTCGTTTCCTAACCTTTAACTGTTCAATTCGCTCATTTTTCTGTTTTAATCGTTTTGCCAAACGTTGCTTCTGTTTATGTGACAGTTTTTTTGCTTCGGGTATCTCAGGAGCTAAATAAATTTGAAATCGGTTCGCAGAAATTTTTAGGTTATGTTTTTGAAATGTAATAATAAATTATTTTAATTACCTAAATTTTTGTTTATGAATACAGGATCCTTCTGTTTTTTTGTTTTACGACCCGGTCCTTTTTTCTGTTTGGTTTCAAAATTTGCTTTTCTACCCATTATTTTTTAATTACAAATTAATTTCGGATGAATTTCAATTATTATTTATTTCTATCCAAATCGCTATAAGTTGACTACCAAGTGATTGCACGTGTTTTGATAATCCCAAAAAGCCACTAATCAAATGCCAATATGCCATTTTCCAGCTACAAAACACCCTAAACTAATTTACGTACCCTACAGTCGGAATCACACTGTCCCTGCCGGCGCAAAAAGTATACACAAAAAGTGAACCGTTTACGAACAGTTTTTATATGAGGCGTTTTTATATACCGCTACTACCCAATATTCAAGGCACATGGATTTCCGTGTACTTTCCTGTGCGAAAAGCATGCAACACAAGGAAATAATCAGGAAAGGTACACGGAAAAACGCACTACTCGCCAAAGAAAAGTGTCTCAAAAATTCCGGTGTCTTGAATGTGTGTTAGTAAATGGTTGCGTTCACTGCAAAAATTGTTATCGATGTGGTGTGATGTTAGAAATATCAAATAAACATCGTTGTCAGTCGATGTAACTTTAAAACCCAGTGAACGCCATGTTGTTATTTTCTGTCAATCGTAAATTTTTGGAGTAGAGAAAACTACATTTGGTTATTTTGTTTCTATTATTCTATATAGAATACGTTTATGCTCAGAGTCGAGTCATCTTTTAGTTAACTTTGGATCATCTTGTAGTTATCTTTTTTAGCGTTTATACTGCAGAGTCAATTCGTAGTCGAGTCGAAACTAGGTTGAAACCGAGTCAGAAACGTCAAAAAAAAAATCATTTACTATCGTATATTTATATGTTTTTCTTGTATTATTTTCTGAATTTTATAAAAATAAAATAACAAAGTTTTATTGCCACACAAAAATCGAAGATTCGCACACGAATTAAGAAATCAAAATGGTGCCTTTTTATTACTATTTTTTTGTTGTTTTTATTTTTCGACTCGACTCCGTTTATAGTGAAGGTTTTTAGAGTTAACTCGACTCGACCCTAGAAATTTTTTAGGTCGAGTCGAGTTAACTACAAGATGACTCGACTCCGTTTATAGTAAAAGTTAACCTAGGTTCAAACCAGGTTGAACCCTAAGCATAAACGTACTCAGAGAAGAGAGGAAAAAGCAAACTTGGAAATTGTATGAAATATAGTGAGAAATTAGTATTAATTGTCGTACACTCGTACTCATTTCCGTCTGATTTTGCTTAGTTTTCCAATTGAAAATCGGACACTTTTTTTTATGATTTTTGCTTGGAATTTTGAGTGAAAATTTAAGTCGATTTACGTTCAAATTAAGCGTGATTTCCATGAGAAATTCTTACTGACCAGTATATTTTACTGAAAAATACAGAGGAGTAAAGACAACTAAAAATTCCATTACAGTGACAAGGACATTATTTTTTTTTATAGCAAAACTAAACGGTTGAATTTTGACAGATTTTTGTTAACATAACCAATAAATTTCATAATTTTTCGTGATTCATTGAGTGTGGTTTCATTTTTGTTGTATTTTCGAAAAATTATTTACTTTTGTGAATAAAAATTAACTTAAACTTGTGAAATTTAACACCAAACGTCACTTTATATTTACTATATACCATAAAAATGTCGGATGGGGTGAAGTATTTTTTTTTTTATAGTTAGTGCTTCAGTGTGCGAGAAAAATTTTCTATCCTTACACAATCTGTATGTAGATGTATTGTAAAGTACTGAAAAAATATACTTCGCTTCATATTTTTCTTCAGTAAATTATGGTTATACACCAGTAAATTATGGTTACATATCACAGTAAAAACAATTTTTTTCGAGTACTGAAAAAAAAAATTCCCTCTCACACCTCAACTAAATCTATATTTTTATCTCGCTTTATTTTTACTGGTCAGTAAGAATTTCTCATGGAAATCACGCTTTACGAATACTTTTCCGGGTGACATTTTATGACCATTCTTTGTGAATTAACGATTCTTACGGACAAATTTCAAATCAAATGTATATCGAAAAAATGAAAAGAATATGCTTTTAAAGTTCACGTTTATTTTAATATAATGTAAATTATACCACGTTTACATTAGTAGAATAAAAGTATGTAGCAAAAAAGTATCATCATGTGAACTCAAATTTAAATATTTAAATATTTTATCACATACTTTTTTGATATTTCAGTAAAGTATGTATCAAAAAAGTATTAGTATATTTCGTTGTAATGTGAACCCTAACTAATAACTATATGTTAATGTCATTTGTATATTTGTTGTCAAAACCAAAATTTATTTTGTTTTTTTGTTTCTAACTGCTATTTCGGGTGTTTATCAAATAATTTGCCGACAAATCTAATAGAGTTTGAGAAGAAATTCATAACACATAAACTGAATTGAATACAGAAGCCTATCTGTCAAAAAAACAAACTTTTATAGTATGCGTTCACACTACAAATCGCAAAGCTAATGTGAACTGCAGCGGAAAAATATGTAATTAAATAGCAAAAAAGTACATACTTATTTGGTACATGTAATGTAAACGTGGTATTAGTTAATTATATACATAGGTATATCACATTTTATCAAATTCAATATTTAATAAATTCTAAAACATAAATTAAAAAAATAAAAATCTAAGTACAATAATCTAAGTAATAAATTAAATTTAAAATCACGATGGTAGTAATATAAATTCAATATTTAGTTAATTTAATTTTTTTGAAACTTAAGTATAAATAAAAAAAAATAAAAATAATGATCTACTGCTTTTCCTGAGGCGATCTCGCGCTAGTTGTAACCACTTTTTTATAAGTGATATGACCTCTTCGTTGCAGCACTCCTGAATTTTTTTTAGTGCTGCATCTGCAAATTTAAAACATAATCATTTTTTTTTAGTATTTTATGTATTTTGATTATTTTTTTTTTTTTTAAATAATTATGTTTCTTTCAAAATTTTAAAGATTATAAATCAAATTTTGTAAAATTTACCTTATAATACAAACTTAGTAAAATTTACCTTTTCATATTGTTTGAGGAAGTTTCTAAAATCATATCATTCACTTGGATGCAATTATATTATTAAAAAATACAACTAGAGTTATAGTACAATAAAATAAATAAAATATTTTAATTCAAAATTCACAAAAAACACAAACAACTTCTTTTAACCTCAAAAAATAAGAAACTATTACGAAATGCGAATATATAGTCTGACGGGTTAGCTAGATCACGATCAACTGAATTAAAGAAAAAGGAATAAAAAGAGATGAAAAATTGGTTTAGTGTAAAATATACTTAATATGTAACAGTATAGGTTTAGCTCGAATTTGTAGATTGTAGTACGGAAAATAGTACGAAAAAAAGCTCTCTTGTCGCACGTGCGACAAATTACATATTGGGTACTTCACAATTTCAGGACTGGGATTTTGCACACAGCGAGTCGCCTTTTTTGAGCGACTTTATGCTGAAAGCGAGAAAAAGCGATTTTGCACTAGGCGAATAGACACTCGCTCTCGCTTTTATTTTCGACCATGTGTAATACTTGGCGAGAAGTAGGAAAACGAATTTTAAGTTGATGTTTTAGCATAATTTTACACATCATAGGTAATTAAAAAAAATTGAAATTTGCTGTCACATATATTATGTATTAGTAAAATTATTGTTTTAATTAAAAAATGTTGTCACTTGAGCTGAATGGGTGCTGGGTGGGATTCAATAGGGTAGGCGTTGACCGTTTATAGCCAATTATAAATTGGGTTATACTCCAACATTGCAACTATGTAGAAACCATCAACTGTCTCTAGTTTACCTTCACGCGGTAGCACCTGGGCAACGTTTGTTTTGCATTTTTAATGTATCACAACGGCTGAACTTCTAGAGGCGAGTGTAATAACACTATAAAAACAAAAGCAATGGATAAAACAAACAAGGAAACTAATACCCTAGGTGGCAGACCTGATGTTCAGGGAAATCCACTCTCTCCGGAGGTCGGTCCCATGGATTCTAGGGGGGACCAAACATTGCTACATAATTCTAATGATACCAAAAATAAGCTAAGCGATATCAACGCTCAAAAGAGTAACGAGGAAGAACTTTCATTCCGAAAGGGCTCCATTACAATCAGATCACCAAAAAAAAAAATATTTGCAAACAACGCAATCTCCACTGAAAAAGTAACTTCATTATCAGAACAAATGCCGAGTGCATCAACAAATATTATAAATAGCGAGGAGCTGTTAAATAAATTTCAAAAAATGGAGAAACTAATCGCGCAGCTGAGCAATGAAGTTGCTGAACTTAAGAGAGAAAACTCTACACTAAAAGAAAAGGTTAAAAATAGCATAGCTAAGGATTCAGCACGAGTTAACAATCTTTCTTCCAACCATATTCAGCCATCATCCAGTCAACATGAACATTCAAATAATTCCAACTGGTTGCTGCGGCAATTTCCAGTTTTTCAACAGAATAATAGATTCAGTGCTCTGAGTCAAGAGGATTATTGCACAGATGAGGAAGAACTGGAAAAAGAAGTTTCCGGTGCTGATAACAGAAATGCTAGGAAACGCAGGCGCACAAAAACGAAAACTCCTCCAAAAAATACTACACAAATTGTGATCAATAACACTGAACAGAAAACCCCAAAAATACCACTGCCTCCACCCATTAACGTGAGCAATATCAAAAATTTCGAACTTTTTCGACAAAAAGTAATAAAAACCACTAGTGAATCAACTAATTTTAAGGCGCTTTCAAATAGTGACATTAAAATTACATTTCAAAATGAAAATGATTACAGAAATGTCAAAAAATTACTGGAAGAATTAAAAAAAGAACCCAGCAACCAATCAGAAAATATAGAATATCACACCTATCAGCTGAAGAGAGAAAAGGCTTATAGAGTAGTTATCAGAGGCTTACCATCTTTCATTAGTCACGATGTAATTAAAGCAGACTTAGAAAAAATGGGACATGAAGTCGCAGGTATTACTAACATATACAAAATGGTCACAACTAATGGTGTAAAAGACAAGAAACACTTTCCATTGTTTTACATCGACTTAAAACAAAAAGACAACAATAAAGAAGTATACAACATCAAGAAACTTGCGTACTGTATAGTTAAAATTGAGCCTCCTAACAAGACAAGGGACATTCCACAATGTACGAATTGTCAACAACTTGGACATACCAAGAGTTTTTGCTATCGTCAAACCAAATGCGTTAAATGTGCTGGAGATCATCACACGACAAAATGCAAAAAACAACCAGATATCGCGCCTTCATGTGCTCTTTGTCAACAACAAGGACATACTGCAAATTATAAAGGATGCTGTGTATATCGGAACAAAATTAAAAGTCAACAGAATAATAGAACAAGAGTAGTACAGCGATTACAAACCAAAGCTGCTAAACCACAAACAACAATCACACCATCCACAGTTGGATTATCCTATGCGCAAATCACCAAGTTATCTGCTGATGAATCAAACCAAAACAACAAACATATAGAAGTTAATAACGAGTCTAATAACTTTGAAATTATTAAAAAGCTTAGTCAAATTCAACAGACACTTGGTCACTTAACAGAAAGGGTGGCAAAACTAGAAATTAATTTCTATCCGCCTAGCAAAAAAAGTCAGCATACACACAAATGATTAACTCGTTCCTACGCATTGTAACTTGGAACGCTAATGGGCTCAACCAACGAGCCCAAGAACTGGAAATATTTCTCCATACAAACAACATAGATATTGCACTTATTTCAGAAACGCACTTCTCCAACAAAAGCTTTTTTAGAATAAAGGGATTTAATTCCTACTGGACAACCCATCCTAGTGAAAGAGCCAGAGGTGGTTCAGCTGTACTAATTAAAAATAATATCAAACATAATCAACAAGAGGATATTCGAGAAAGCTACATGCAAGCAACTGTTATCTCAATCCAATATAATGGTGCAGATCTAAATATTGCGGCAGCATACTGTCCTCCACGGCATACACCAACGAAGTTACAATTTAATAACTTCTTTAATAAGCTCGGTCCAAGATTTATTATTGGAGGATACTATAATATAAAACATACAGTTTGGGGTTCCAGGCTAATTTCTCCTGGGAAAGGAAATGCTTTGTTCAATGCCATTCATGAAAACAAATGTGAATATCTGTCTTCAAGGGGGCCAACGTATTGGCCAACGGATGCAGGAAAAATACCAGATTTGCTGGATTTCTTCATCATAAAAGGTATTTCATCCAATTACACTAGAGTCGAAGGAATTAACGACTTAACATCTGATCACATTCCTGTACTGTTGTCAGTAAGCGCTATAGTCATCAAGAAAAAAAAGAAGCAAAACCTTACTAATAGATTCACGGATTGGGACCTCTTCAGAGAAAAACTGGAAGAGCTAGTTGAATTAAAAGTTAGTATTAAAAGTAATGAAGAATTGGAACAACAAACAAACAATTTCATTGAATACACTCGTATGGCCGCCAGTCTAGCTACTCCAGAATTAAAGGACAAAGCGGAGATTGAAGTCAAATACCCGGCTGAAATCAGGGAACAAATCAAGGAAAGGAGAAAGGCAAGGAGAATATGGCATCTCACCAGAAATCCCGCTGACAAAACCACCTTCAATCGAATAAGTAACAAAGTCAGGCTAATCAAAAGCTTCAAACAGGATTGCTTCGACAACTACTTAAGCGGGCTAGGTCCAGAAATGGATAAGGACTACTCGTTATGGAAAGCAACCAGAAAATTTAAACGACCTGTAGTTCGAGTACCACCTATAAGAAATGCTCAAGGCAATTGGGTTCGACATGACAAAGAAAAAGCGGAACTCTTTGCTCAACACCTAGCAACAGTGTTTCAACCCCATGACATTCAATCCAACATTGACGTAACACCTGTCTATCAACCAAATCAGGATTTTAAAAGGGTCACGCCAATGGAAATTGCTGAAGAAATCGACAAAAGTCTTAGTCAAAAAAAGGCACCAGGAATTGATGAAATATCACCGGGTCCATTCAAGAAACTTCCACGCAAAGCAATCATCATGATCACATACTTATTTAATGCCTGTATGAGATTGAAGTATATACCCAAATGCTTCAAAACGGCTCAAATAATTATGTTGAAGAAACCAGGTAAACCAGATGAAGAAGTAACATCATACAGACCAATTTCACTGCTTCCGACCTTATCAAAGCTGTTTGAAAAACTACTACTAAAACGTCTAAAGCCAATGGTAAACGTTCCTGATTTTCAATTTGGATTCAGGAATAACCACTCCACAATGGATCAAGTCCATCGAATAACTACGGTAATAGAGCAAGCGTTGGAAGAAAAGAAATATTGCCCCGCCGTATTTCTGGATGTATCTCAGGCCTTTGATAGGGTTTGGCACGAGGGATTGACATTCAAGATGAGCAAAATGCTACCACAAAACTATTGCCAGCTGCTTGAATCATACCTCTCTGATCGCCAATTCAGAGTCATCCATGAAGAAACATGTTCTGACTTTTATCCAACTCTAGCGGGAGTTCCGCAGGGAAGCGTATTGGGACCCCTCCTCTACCTTATCTACACTGCGGACATACCTACAACGAATAAAACGTTCATCGGCACGTTCGCTGACGACACTGTAATTATGTCAGTAGACGAATCACAACCAAGGGCAGTGGAAAATCTTCAACGAGCAATGAACAACGTTACTAAATGGACAATTGACTGGAAAATAGTGCTTAATGAGCTCAAATCAACCCATGTAACATTTACGCTCCGACACAAAAATAACAGTCTACACATATACCTCAATGGGGTGCAAGTGCCGCAGGCTGAATCGGCTAAATACCTTGGTCTGCATTTAGATTCAAGGCTCAACTGGAAACATCATGTGAGACAAAAAGCTGAACAGATACGATTAAAACAACGTCAAATGTACTGGTTAATTGGGCATCATTCCAAAATGAACCTGTATTGCAAAAGACTAGTCTACCAGACTATCTTCAAACCAATATGGATGTATGGTGCGCAGCTATGGGGTTGTACTCATAAATCCAATAGAGACATTATACAACGTAGCCAAAATAAATTTCTTCGAATGGTCACCAACGCTTACCGATTTGTGACTAACAGAGAAATACACAATGATCTAAAAATACAATTGATAGACGACGTCATCCGCGAATGTGCCATTAAACATGAGAAGAGGCTTCTTAACCACACCAACGTTGAGGCCGTACAACTACTGGACAGTACAAACGAAATAAGGCGGCTCAAACGAATCAAACCACATGAGCTAACCGTATGAATATTATATCTTAAGGGAACTGGATACTGGTCCAACAGACCCACACAAGTTTATGCTTATCTCATAAGTACTAATGTCAACCTTACTAATGAATTAATAATGTTTAAGATTGTAGTAGCCATATCAATAAAGATGTTTTTAAAAAAAAAAAAAAAAAAACTTGAGCTGAATTGAATTTAATCAATTTATGTGCATATTATGAAAATTTCCCTATCGATTATTACAATAACTACAGAAAATAACACCGCCGAATTAAACAGAAGGGAACAAGACGAAACGATCATATAATTGATAATTTAACAAACACTATAACATTTCCAGTGTTAGCGACAAAAAATATCACACTTGAAATAGGACATCGGATAGCCCGAAATTGAATGTTAAACCAACTTTTATTTTTTTTTACATAAAATTATTTATTTATATATTTTAAATAGCATGATTTTTTACAAATTCATTTGTGTCAACGACACAAATCTAAACAAACTTGTCAATAAAATGTATTTTTGACAACTAAATTAAAGTTGCTCAATTTTCTCGCCTTTTATTTTGTCTATTTGTGCAAAATCGCAAAAGAACTGTCGGACAAAATTGAAAGGCGAGAAATTAAACGAAAACTCGCTTCTCGCCTTTTGTGCAAAATCCCAGTCCAGATTTCATGGCTGCGGTCGAATTATCGAGTAAATCCGCTAAAAATTCATTTACCTTTTTTTTTATGGAGGATAAACGAAATAAAAAAAAGGAAATATTTCACATTTAGATACTTTATTATTTATTGTTATAAGAATTGAACGAGTATAAAATAAATAAAATATTTAAATTCAAAATTCACAAAAAACACAAACAACTTCTTTTAACCTCAAAAAATAAGAAACTATTACGAAATGCGAATATAGCGTGATTTCCATGAGAAATTCTTACTGACCAGTATATTTTACTGAAAAATACAGAGGAGTAAAGACAACTAAAAATTCCATTAGAGTGACAAGGACATTATTTTTTTTTATAGCAAAACTAAACGGTTGAATTTTGACAGATTTTTGTTAACATAACCAATAAATTTCATAATTTTTCGTGATTCATTGAGTGTGGTTTCATTTTTGTTGTATTTTCGAAAAATTATTTACTTTTGTGAATAAAAATTAACTTAAACTTGCGAAATTTAACACCAAACGTCACTTTATATTTACTATATACCATAAAAATGTCGGATGGGGTGAAGTATTTTTTTTTTTATAGTTAGTGCTTCAGTGTGCGAGAAAAATTTTCTATCCTTACACAATCTGTATGTAGATGTATTGTAAAGTACTGAAAAAATATACTTCGCTTCATATTTTTCTTCAGTAAATTATGGTTATACACCAGTAAATTATGGTTACATATCACAGTAAAAACAATTTTTTTCGAGTACTGAAAAAAAAAATTCCCTCTCACACCTCAACTAAATCTATATTTTTATCTCGCTTTATTTTTACTGGTCAGTAAGAATTTCTCATGGAAATCACGCTTTACGAATACTTTTCCGGGTGACATTTTATGACCATTCTTTGTGAATTAACGATTCTTACGGACAAATTTCAAATCAAATGTATATCGAAAAAATGAAAAGAATATGCTTTTAAAGTTCACGTTTATTTTAATATAATGTAAATTATACCACGTTTACATTAGTAGAATAAAAGTATGTAGCAAAAAAGTATCATCATGTGAACTCAAATTTAAATATTTAAATATTTTATCACATACTTTTTTGATATTTCAGTAAAGTATGTATCAAAAAAGTATTAGTATATTTCGTTGTAATGTGAACCCTAACTAATAACTATATGTTAATGTCATTTGTATATTTGTTGTCAAAACCAAAATTTATTTTGTTTTTTTGTTTCTAACTGCTATTTCGGGTGTTTATCAAATAATTTGCCGACAAATCTAATAGAGTTTGAGAAGAAATTCATAACACATAAACTGAATTGAATACAGAAGCCTATCTGTCAAAAAAACAAACTTTTATAGTATGCGTTCACACTACAAATCGCAAAGCTAATGTGAACTGCAGCGGAAAAATATGTAATTAAATAGCAAAAAAGTACATACTTATTTGGTACATGTAATGTAAACGTGGTATTAGTTAATTATATACATAGGTATATCACATTTTATCAAATTCAATATTTAATAAATTCTAAAACATAAATTAAAAAAATAAAAATCTAAGTACAATAATCTAAGTAATAAATTAAATTTAAAATCACGATGGTAGTAATATAAATTCAATATTTAGTTAATTTAATTTTTTTGAAACTTAAGTATAAATAAAAAAAAATAAAAATAATGATCTACTGCTTTTCCTGAGGCGATCTCGCGCTAGTTGTAACCACTTTTTAATAAGTGATATGACCTCTTCGTTGCAGCACTCCTGAATTTTTTTTAGTGCTGCATCTGCAAATTTAAAACATAATCATTTTTTTTTAGTATTTTATGTATTTTGATTATTTTTTTTTTTTTTAAATAATTATGTTTCTTTCAAAATTTTAAAGATTATAAATCAAATTTTGTAAAATTTACCTTATAATACAAACTTAGTAAAATTTACCTTTTCATATTGTTTGAGGAAGTTTCTAAAATCATATCATTCACTTGGATGCAATTATATTATTAAAAAATACAACTAGAGTTATAGTACAATAAAATAAATAAAATATTTTAATTCAAAATTCACAAAAAACACAAACAACTTCTTTTAACCTCAAAAAATAAGAAACTATTACGAAATGCGAATATATAGTCTGACGGGTTAGCTAGATCACGATCAACTGAATTAAAGAAAAAGGAATAAAAAGAGATGAAAAATTGGTTTAGTGTAAAATATACTTAATATGTAACAGTATAGGTTTAGCTCGAATTTGTAGATTGTAGTACGGAAAATAGTACGGAAAAAAAGCTCTCTTGTCGCACGTGCGACAAATTACATATTGGGTACTTCACAATTTCAGGACTGGGATTTTGCACACAGCGAGTCGCCTTTTTTGAGCGACTTTATGCTGAAAGCGAGAAAAAGCGATTTTGCACTAGGCGAATAGACACTCGCTCTCGCTTTTATTTTCGACCATGTGTAATACTTGGCGAGAAGTAGGAAAACGAATTTTAAGTTGATGTTTTAGCATAATTTTACACATCATAGGTAATTAAAAAAAATTGAAATTTGCTGTCACATATATTATGTATTAGTAAAATTATTGTTTTAATTAAAAAATGTTGTCACTTGAGCTGAATGGGTGCTGGGTGGGATTCAATAGGGTAGGCGTTGACCGTTTATAGCCAATTATAAATTGGGTTATACTCCAACATTGCAACTATGTAGAAACCATCAACTGTCTCTAGTTTACCTTCACGCGGTAGCACCTGGGCAACGTTTGTTTTGCATTTTTAATGTATCACAACGGCTGAACTTCTAGAGGCGAGTGTAATAACACTATAAAAACAAAAGCAATGGATAAAACAAACAAGGAAACTAATACCCTAGGTGGCAGACCTGATGTTCAGGGAAATCCACTCTCTCCGGAGGTCGGTCCCATGGATTCTAGGGGGGACCAAACATTGCTACATAATTCTAATGATACCAAAAATAAGCTAAGCGATATCAACGCTCAAAAGAGTAACGAGGAAGAACTTTCATTCCGAAAGGGCTCCATTACAATCAGATCACCAAAAAAAAAAATATTTGCAAACAACGCAATCTCCACTGAAAAAGTAACTTCATTATCAGAACAAATGCCGAGTGCATCAACAAATATTATAAATAGCGAGGAGCTGTTAAATAAATTTCAAAAAATGGAGAAACTAATCGCGCAGCTGAGCAATGAAGTTGCTGAACTTAAGAGAGAAAACTCTACACTAAAAGAAAAGGTTAAAAATAGCATAGCTAAGGATTCAGCACGAGTTAACAATCTTTCTTCCAACCATATTCAGCCATCATCCAGTCAACATGAACATTCAAATAATTCCAACTGGTTGCTGCGGCAATTTCCAGTTTTTCAACAGAATAATAGATTCAGTGCTCTGAGTCAAGAGGATTATTGCACAGATGAGGAAGAACTGGAAAAAGAAGTTTCCGGTGCTGATAACAGAAATGCTAGGAAACGCAGGCGCACAAAAACGAAAACTCCTCCAAAAAATACTACACAAATTGTGATCAATAACACTGAACAGAAAACCCCAAAAATACCACTGCCTCCACCCATTAACGTGAGCAATATCAAAAATTTCGAACTTTTTCGACAAAAAGTAATAAAAACCACTAGTGAATCAACTAATTTTAAGGCGCTTTCAAATAGTGACATTAAAATTACATTTCAAAATGAAAATGATTACAGAAATGTCAAAAAATTACTGGAAGAATTAAAAAAAGAACCCAGCAACCAATCAGAAAATATAGAATATCACACCTATCAGCTGAAGAGAGAAAAGGCTTATAGAGTAGTTATCAGAGGCTTACCATCTTTCATTAGTCACGATGTAATTAAAGCAGACTTAGAAAAAATGGGACATGAAGTCGCAGGTATTATTAACATATACAAAATGGTCACAACTAATGGTGTAAAAGACAAGAAACACTTTCCATTGTTTTACATCGACTTAAAACAAAAAGACAACAATAAAGAAGTATACAACATCAAGAAACTTGCGTACTGTATAGTTAAAATTGAGCCTCCTAACAAGACAAGGGACATTCCACAATGTACGAATTGTCAACAACTTGGACATACCAAGAGTTTTTGCTATCGTCAAACCAAATGCGTTAAATGTGCTGGAGATCATCACACGACAAAATGCAAAAAACAACCAGATATCGCGCCTTCATGTGCTCTTTGTCAACAACAAGGACATACTGCAAATTATAAAGGATGCTGTGTATATCGGAACAAAATTAAAAGTCAACAGAATAATAGAACAAGAGTAGTACAGCGATTACAAACCAAAGCTGCTAAACCACAAACAACAATCACACCATCCACAGTTGGATTATCCTATGCGCAAATCACCAAGTTATCTGCTGATGAATCAAACCAAAACAACAAACATATAGAAGTTAATAACGAGTCTAATAACTTTGAAATTATTAAAAAGCTTAGTCAAATTCAACAGACACTTGGTCACTTAACAGAAAGGGTGGCAAAACTAGAAATTAATTTCTATCCGCCTAGCAAAAAAAGTCAGCATACACACAAATGATTAACTCGTTCCTACGCATTGTAACTTGGAACGCTAATGGGCTCAACCAACGAGCCCAAGAACTGGAAATATTTCTCCATACAAACAACATAGATATTGCACTTATTTCAGAAACGCACTTCTCCAACAAAAGCTTTTTTAGAATAAAGGGATTTAATTCCTACTGGACAACCCATCCTAGTGAAAGAGCCAGAGGTGGTTCAGCTGTACTAATTAAAAATAATATCAAACATAATCAACAAGAGGATATTCGAGAAAGCTACATGCAAGCAACTGTTATCTCAATCCAATATAATGGTGCAGATCTAAATATTGCGGCAGCATACTGTCCTCCACGGCATACACCAACGAAGTTACAATTTAATAACTTCTTTAATAAGCTCGGTCCAAGATTTATTATTGGAGGATACTATAATATAAAACATACAGTTTGGGGTTCCAGGCTAATTTCTCCTGGGAAAGGAAATGCTTTGTTCAATGCCATTCATGAAAACAAATGTGAATATCTGTCTTCAAGGGGGCCAACGTATTGGCCAACGGATGCAGGAAAAATACCAGATTTGCTGGATTTCTTCATCATAAAAGGTATTTCATCCAATTACACTAGAGTCGAAGGAATTAACGACTTAACATCTGATCACATTCCTGTACTGTTGTCAGTAAGCGCTATAGTCATCAAGAAAAAAAAGAAGCAAAACCTTACTAATAGATTCACGGATTGGGACCTCTTCAGAGAAAAACTGGAAGAGCTAGTTGAATTAAAAGTTAGTATTAAAAGTAATGAAGAATTGGAACAACAAACAAACAATTTCATTGAATACACTCGTATGGCCGCCAGTCTAGCTACTCCAGAATTAAAGGACAAAGCGGAGATTGAAGTCAAATACCCGGCTGAAATCAGGGAACAAATCAAGGAAAGGAGAAAGGCAAGGAGAATATGGCATCTCACCAGAAATCCCGCTGACAAAACCACCTTCAATCGAATAAGTAACAAAGTCAGGCTAATCAAAAGCTTCAAACAGGATTGCTTCGACAACTACTTAAGCGGGCTAGGTCCAGAAATGGATAAGGACTACTCGTTATGGAAAGCAACCAGAAAATTTAAACGACCTGTAGTTCGAGTACCACCTATAAGAAATGCTCAAGGCAATTGGGTTCGACATGACAAAGAAAAAGCGGAACTCTTTGCTCAACACCTAGCAACAGTGTTTCAACCCCATGACATTCAATCCAACATTGACGTAACACCTGTCTATCAACCAAATCAGGATTTTAAAAGGGTCACGCCAATGGAAATTGCTGAAGAAATCGACAAAAGTCTTAGTCAAAAAAAGGCACCAGGAATTGATGAAATATCACCGGGTCCATTCAAGAAACTTCCACGCAAAGCAATCATCATGATCACATACTTATTTAATGCCTGTATGAGATTGAAGTATATACCCAAATGCTTCAAAACGGCTCAAATAATTATGTTGAAGAAACCAGGTAAACCAGATGAAGAAGTAACATCATACAGACCAATTTCACTGCTTCCGACCTTATCAAAGCTGTTTGAAAAACTACTACTAAAACGTCTAAAGCCAATGGTAAACGTTCCTGATTTTCAATTTGGATTCAGGAATAACCACTCCACAATGGATCAAGTCCATCGAATAACTACGGTAATAGAGCAAGCGTTGGAAGAAAAGAAATATTGCCCCGCCGTATTTCTGGATGTATCTCAGGCCTTTGATAGGGTTTGGCACGAGGGATTGACATTCAAGATGAGCAAAATGCTACCACAAAACTATTGCCAGCTGCTTGAATCATACCTCTCTGATCGCCAATTCAGAGTCATCCATGAAGAAACATGTTCTGACTTTTATCCAACTCTAGCGGGAGTTCCGCAGGGAAGCGTATTGGGACCCCTCCTCTACCTTATCTACACTGCGGACATACCTACAACGAATAAAACGTTCATCGGCACGTTCGCTGACGACACTGTAATTATGTCAGTAGACGAATCACAACCAAGGGCAGTGGAAAATCTTCAACGAGCAATGAACAACGTTACTAAATGGACAATTGACTGGAAAATAGTGCTTAATGAGCTCAAATCAACCCATGTAACATTTACGCTCCGACACAAAAATAACAGTCTACACATATACCTCAATGGGGTGCAAGTGCCGCAGGCTGAATCGGCTAAATACCTTGGTCTGCATTTAGATTCAAGGCTCAACTGGAAACATCATGTGAGACAAAAAGCTGAACAGATACGATTAAAACAACGTCAAATGTACTGGTTAATTGGGCATCATTCCAAAATGAACCTGTATTGCAAAAGACTAGTCTACCAGACTATCTTCAAACCAATATGGATGTATGGTGCGCAGCTATGGGGTTGTACTCATAAATCCAATAGAGACATTATACAACGTAGCCAAAATAAATTTCTTCGAATGGTCACCAACGCTTACCGATTTGTGACTAACAGAGAAATACACAATGATCTAAAAATACAATTGATAGACGACGTCATCCGCGAATGTGCCATTAAACATGAGAAGAGGCTTCTTAACCACACCAACGTTGAGGCCGTACAACTACTGGACAGTACAAACGAAATAAGGCGGCTCAAACGAATCAAACCACATGAGCTAACCGTATGAATATTATATCTTAAGGGAACTGGATACTGGTCCAACAGACCCACACAAGTTTATGCTTATCTCATAAGTACTAATGTCAACCTTACTAATGAATTAATAATGTTTAAGATTGTAGTAGCCATATCAATAAAGATGTTTTTAAAAAAAAAAAAAAAAAAACTTGAGCTGAATTGAATTTAATCAATTTATGTGCATATTATGAAAATTTCCCTATCGATTATTACAATAACTACAGAAAATAACACCGCCGAATTAAACAGAAGGGAACAAGACGAAACGATCATATAATTGATAATTTAACAAACACTATAACATTTCCAGTGTTAGCGACAAAAAATATCACACTTGAAATAGGACATCGGATAGCCCGAAATTGAATGTTAAACCAACTTTTATTTTTTTTTACATAAAATTATTTATTTATATATTTTAAATAGCATGATTTTTTACAAATTCATTTGTGTCAACGACACAAATCTAAACAAACTTGTCAATAAAATGTATTTTTGACAACTAAATTAAAGTTGCTCAATTTTCTCGCCTTTTATTTTGTCTATTTGTGCAAAATCGCAAAAGAACTGTCGGACAAAATTGAAAGGCGAGAAATTAAACGAAAACTCGCTTCTCGCCTTTTGTGCAAAATCCCAGTCCAGATTTCATGGCTGCGGTCGAATTATCGAGTAAATCCGCTAAAAATTCATTTACCTTTTTTTTTATGGAGGATAAACGAAATAAAAAAAAGGAAATATTTCACATTTAGATACTTTATTATTTATTGTTATAAGAATTGAACGAGTATAAAATAAATAAAATATTTAAATTCAAAATTCACAAAAAACACAAACAACTTCTTTTAACCTCAAAAAATAAGAAACTATTACGAAATGCGAATATAGCGTGATTTCCATGAGAAATTCTTACTGACCAGTATATTTTACTGAAAAATACAGAGGAGTAAAGACAACTAAAAATTCCATTAGAGTGACAAGGACATTATTTTTTTTTATAGCAAAACTAAACGGTTGAATTTTGACAGATTTTTGTTAACATAACCAATAAATTTCATAATTTTTCGTGATTCATTGAGTGTGGTTTCATTTTTGTTGTATTTTCGAAAAATTATTTACTTTTGTGAATAAAAATTAACTTAAACTTGCGAAATTTAACACCAAACGTCACTTTATATTTACTATATACCATAAAAATGTCGGATGGGGTGAAGTATTTTTTTTTTTATAGTTAGTGCTTCAGTGTGCGAGAAAAATTTTCTATCCTTACACAATCTGTATGTAGATGTATTGTAAAGTACTGAAAAAATATACTTCGCTTCATATTTTTCTTCAGTAAATTATGGTTATACACCAGTAAATTATGGTTACATATCACAGTAAAAACAATTTTTTTCGAGTACTGAAAAAAAAAATTCCCTCTCACACCTCAACTAAATCTATATTTTTATCTCGCTTTATTTTTACTGGTCAGTAAGAATTTCTCATGGAAATCACGCTTATATAGTCTGACGGGTTAGCTAGCTGCTAGATCACGATCAACTGAATTAAAGAAAAAGGAATAAAAAGAGATGAAAATTTGGTTTAGTGTAAAATATACTTATAATATATAACAGTATAGGTTTAGCTCGAATTTGTAGATTGTAGTACGGAAAATAGTACGGAAAAAAAGCTCTCTTGTCGCACGTGCGACAAATTACATATTGGGTACTTCACAATTTCAGATTTCATGGCTGCGGTCGAATTATCGAGTAAACCCGCTAAAAATGCATTTACCTTTTTTTTATGGAGGATAAACGAAATAAAAAAAAGGAAATATTTCACATTTAGATACTTTATTATTTATTGTTATAAGAATTGAACGAGTATAAAATAAAAAAATGGGTAATTTAACAAAAAACGAAAATTAAAAATCTACATTTACTATCCCAGCAAATTTTTAGTTCTTGGTAACCTGTCTGGTGGTTGTCTTAGATTAAGAAAAAAATATCAAATTACAAATGTCAAAAAAGGACAAATGTCATTGGCAACATGTCTTGTGGTCGTCTTAAGTGTGTTATTCACAACAAGTATATGCTGTCTTATACAACGCCCCTAGCGGTTGGATTCTAAAATACATATAACATGTCTAGTGGTTGTCTTGTGTCTGTTACTGACAACATGTACGTGATGTAATATACAACGATCCTATCGGTTGAATTTTGAAACGGACATTACTGGTCTTATGGTGGTCTTGTAAGGCTTACTATAGTAAGAGGGAAAAAGCAAAACATACGATTTTTCGAATGTGGAAAAGGGGAAAACGACATTGGTAACTGGAAGGCAACATGACTTTTGGTTGTCTTTGGTAACATTCTAACAACATGTCTTAGCATGATATACAGCGTTTGTATCGGTAGAATTTTGAAATAAATTTAACATGTCTTGTGTTGTGCGAAAGAAATTCATTTCATTTGCTTGCGTGCTCGTAGACGTAATGTGTGTGTGAGTGAAAATAAAAATATAATACGTAATTGTGGCCATATTAAAATTTAATATTTTTTCCTATTAAAAAAAATAATTAGTGTATACTTGTGTTTTATATTTGTATATAATAATCAATAATTTACTGAAACTGTGAGTATTATTTGTAGTGTATGATAATTTATTATTGCTATTATGTGTTACACGTACTTAACCTTTTGTTAGATGTCTTAACATTTTTGCTTCGATCGTGTTTGTTTTTTTACCGTGAAAATTCAATTGCTTGGCGAAAATATAATTGTTATTTCTCGTGAATTCGGTACTGTCGTTTTATTTTTTGTGTAAATTTATTTTTTTAACGTAAATTAGAGGTTGATATAATGAATGATACGTCCAGGACTCAACGATACAGAATTATTTCTGAATTGGCGGAAATTAGTTTAGAGGCTGAGGTAAATTCTTATTTAAATACCGTCGAGAATGTGTCTGAGTGCCATGAAATGGAAACCGATTCTGATGATGGCATTCCTACTTCAGAAGATCGGTTTTTATTTGATGAAATATTAATTTCAAATTCATCGGATGAAGAATCTACCGACGAATCAGATGATTTAGTATGTCCAGATAAAATTAGTATTTTGAAAATAAATTTAATTAAGTGGATTATTACACATAATGTATCAGTAAGTGCCACTATACATCTGTTAAAAATTTTAAGAGAATTTGGAATTTGTGTCCCCAAAACCAAAAGTTCGTTGTTTCGATGTACAAATTGTAACAGCTTTCGAAGAAAATCAAAGATTTGACTTTTTCGCCGAAAGCCACCACAGACTCTCAAGTGGTTATCCAGACAGCATAATGTTAACCGGCTAGGTTTCAGTGGACTGGGGGGGTTTTCCTGGACCACAGGAGAGCTTGAAAATGCTGTTTGTTGTTGACAATGATAAAAAAAAACATCACTATAAGAAGCGTCGGTATCGCGTCATTTCATCACCAATATAACTTCAAAAAAAATTCACTCACTCATAATTAAAACTGATCTTTGTTTTTTAAAAAAAAATTTTATGTAAAAGCATTTATTTAGAAAAAAAAATAAAAAGAAAAAAAATGAAAACAAAATGTATGATAACAATAATAATTGGATTAATATTATTATGATTAATCAAATTAAATTAAATTAAACAAATTAACTTAAATTTTAATTTATCGTAAAAAACATAAAAGAAACCCATCACCAAAACTAAGAAACTAATTAATCTCTAATTAAATTATATAAAAAAAATTCCTTAATATCTACCGTTGCGGATCCGATTATAGGTGCTTTTTTCTTAAGAGCGTTTCGAAGAACGAAGATTGATTTTTTACTTAAAGTTTGCACTTATTATTTTGTTATTCTCTTATTTATATTATTATTAGATCGTATATCAAAAACTTATTATTAAAACTTTATTTCTACTTATCGTCTATATGTAAAGTTATTATGGTACGACCTTGAATAATGTTTATTGGTCTTATTTTTTTCTGGTAAAATATAATTTTCAATAATCTTTAATTTATATTTCACAAAATAATCACTTAAAAATTCACTGTTCTTGTATTGTTTTATTTATATTTCGTTTCAATCCAATATTGGACAATCACTATTAACATTTTATGCACGTTTTATTTCCTTTCCACTTTTATAGTCTATATTATTTTATTTTATTATTATCAATTAATTTAATATTTAATTAAATTAAGATTAATATTATATTATTATTATTATTAAAAGTTTAATAAATTTTTTCCTTTTTTTTTAATTAGATCTCGTTTTATCATTCATTACAAATTTTTTTCCAATTTAAATTTATTTGTATTTATTGTAATGCTCGAGTCCATTTTTTTTTTCACTTGTCTTTTTATGTCCATAGGTCATCACTTGACCAAAACAAATTTTCGACTCCCCCTCATCTTCTACCGGTTTCCCTAATTTTTTTTTTTATAATTTTATTGACATAATTTAAAATGTGGTAATCCTAATATCTGGCAATTATACAATTTAAATATCTTATCTTAATTACAGTCTGTACAATAATATTTTCCAATTTATTTTAAGTTTTTTTTTTCCATTTTCAACTTGTGCTCGCCACAAATCGTGGGGCAGACCCAGCACCCTTGAGATGGTCTCAAAGCCGGCCATATGAATCTAATTACTTATAATCAATAATCAACAAAAATTTGAACAAATTTTAAAACAAAGTGGAATTGTTCCATATATAAATATGCATACAAGTTACACCCTATGTAAGAACCCGACTTGCCTGATTTATTTGACAAAATGAATTACGCATAAGAATCAAACTACCTAATATCTTTAGCATGATAGATACCTAGATTTTTACCATTCATTCCACTAAGTTCATATGATACATTGCCAATTTTCCTACTGACGATTGCCTTGACAAACTTTGGGGCTAATTTTGAACAAAAATTGCTTCCAACATTACTTTGGATAAAGTTTTTCACGAACACTTGCTGTCCGGGCAAAAACGTTCGGTGTCTACTACGGAGGTTGTAATTGGTAACGTTGCGTTCATAAGCGGTTTTCAGATGGGATAAAACCAGTTCCTGCGCATTTGATAAACGAGCAATATTATCTTCTGCTTTAAAATGACGATCACTCAACAGCTGGAAATCTTTCATTATCCGATAGGAGGATCCGTGGCATACCATATGTTGCCCAAACGTTAAAAAATATGGTGCAAATCCGGTTGATGAATGTACGACATTCCTTAATGCCATACCAATCTCGTCTAAATGCACATCCCAATGCTTATGATTATCTCCAATGTATGCGCGGATGGCCGAAATTATGGTACGATTCACCCTTTCCGACGCATTGGATTGCGGGGAGTATTTTGGAGTAAATTGATGTGTAACGCCATATTGCTTAAGAAAATCGAATAATAAATTTGATTGAAATTGCTTACCGTTATCAGATACTAGATACTCAGGGACGCCGAATATAGGAAAAACTCTTTTCTTTAAAAACATAACTACGTCCTTGGCGGTAGCATTTCTTATCGGTTCAAACAATACAAATTTAGTGTAATGGTCCAAAAGCATTAAAAGATAACTGTTCCCGTTGGTACTTCGCGGATAAGGTCCAAGAAAATCTATAAACACCCTTTGGAATGGCCGGTGGACTTCCCGGTAACTTCCCATTTCAGGTTGTGTGACATAATTTGTTGGTTTGATTTTCTTGCACGTATCGCAGCTTCGGATGTAGGTACGAACATCACGTGACATGGAAGGCCAATAAAATTGTCGCTGTAAAACATCAAGAGTTTTCTCAACTCCGTGATGAGCGCTGGTTGGGGCGCTGTGTGCTTGGCGTATTAGATTTAACACAAGAGGTTCTGGAATCACCAATCTCCACAGAGAGAGGTCTAATAATTCATCTTGGCAACCATTAAGCAGGATGTACAACTTACCATCAACCTCTTTGTAATTGGTTTTTATATTTGGGTTGTCTCTCAATGCCTTTACTCTGCCAACATAAATATCTTCGTTGAATGCCTCATCATCCAAGTTCACATGTAGAGGAGGTAAACTTGCACCACCATCATCAATCATACCAGGCTGGTCAATAACCTCAAGATGAATCCTAGAAAGTGCATCCGGAACGATGTTGAGGTTCCCCTTACGGTACTCTATGTTAAAATTGAAGCCTTGGAGCTGCAAGCTCCATCTCGCAAGCCG
The DNA here is from genome assembly GCA_958295665.1 of Tipula vernalis. Classification (NCBI taxonomy): domain Eukaryota; kingdom Metazoa; phylum Arthropoda; class Insecta; order Diptera; family Tipulidae; genus Tipula; species Tipula vernalis. Next base: position 242,732,354 of record OY282560.1, on the reverse strand, counting down.
CCCTGACAAATCTCTTTGGTCCATTAGCCATCGGAGACTTGAATGGTCTGTGATTATGGTAAAACAGTACCCCTCTACATATGGTCTAAACTTCTTTACGCTCATTACCGCAGATAAGCATTCCAGCTCGGTAACGCTATACTTACGTTGGGCAGAGTTTAATTTATGCGAATAATATGCAATTGGGTATTCCGCACCATCATCGTCACGCTGAAACAACACACTTCCAATACCACAAGCGCTCGCATCACATTGGATATAAAACTGCCTGGAAAAATCTGCATTTCGAAGGACAGGTGCAGTTGTTAATGCCGTTTTTAGATTTTCAAATGCTTGTTGAGCTTTATCATTCCAGGTTAACTTTTGATTTCGCTTAAGAAGGTCGGTGAGAGGAGAACATATCGATGCGAAGTTGGCTATAAACCGGTGATACCATCCTGCTATTCCAAGAAAACGTCGTAACTGTCGAGTGGTTTTGGGAGTTGGATAGTCCGCTACAGAGGTCACCTTTTCTGGATCCATTCGAATGACACCATTTCCAATTACATGACCGAGGTATTTCGTTTCCCTTAAAATGAACCGACTTTTTTCAACATTTATTGTCAAGTTGGCGGACTTTAACAATCTGGCAACTTCCATCAAAAGAGAGAAATGCTCATCTAGATCCGCTGAAACAATCAGTAGGTCGTCCAAGTAAACGAACACCCGGTCATGCAAATGGTATGGTATTACCCGGTGCATCAATCTGCACATAGTTTGTGGGGCATTGCACAACCCGAACGGCATTACAGTGAACTGGTATAAAGGGCGGCCCGAAACAGTGAATGCGGTTTTATCTCGCGATTGTAAATCCAGCGGTATTTGCCAAAAGGCATCCTTTAGGTCTAATGACGAGATAAACTTAGTGTGGTCCAACCTGCTAAGTAATCCCGCGATCAAAGGTAAAGGATAGGCACCTTTAACTGTAACCGCATTCACCTTTCGGGCATCAAGACATAACCTCACCTTACCAGTATTCTTTCGAACAATGGTTACAGGTGAGGACCATGCGCTTTGACATTCCTCTATAACCCCTAACTGTAACATCCTATCCAACTCCTTGTCTATTTCTGCCTGAATTGCCGGTGATACCTGGTAGTATCTTTGTTTAATAGGTACCGCATTTTTAACATCAATAGTATGACAGACAAGGTTTGTTTTCCCTAAACCATTTTTGGTGGAGCAAGGGAACATTTCAATAATTTTCCCCAATTGATGTTCATATTCAGGCGACAACTGGTGACGATCACTTGGCACAACAACAGGTTCTGGTACATTCAGCTCGCTTATTTTAGGAATAATCCCAAATAAGTCCCAGAAATCCATTCCAAGATATAATGATTGTACAAGACCTGGAGCTATGTGAAAACGAAGACGCTTTACTGTGTCTCGATACGATACAGGCAACACTACATGACCAATTACTGCTTGCTTTTCGCCGCTAGCTGTGTGCAAAAATGATGGCAGACTATGAACTTTTAAGTCGTTTTGGGCTAAAAATTGTTCGGAACCAGCTCCCAAAATGCTGACATTCGCCCCACTGTCTAATAGACCAGTAAAAGGAGTACCGTTGATTATCACACTGGCATAAGGTCGCTTGTCTTCACTAAAATTAAAAATAGATTCAGAGATCATTTTTTTAATTTGTTTCCTTAATGTCCAATATCGAATAGTTCGCCCTGTGTTTGATCCAATTTTTGCTTGTGACCTGGTTTGCGTTGATTGAGTGCACTTTTCTTTTGCCGAAATGCCAAATTGATTTAAGGGAACTTGAGAATGAGCATGTAAGCTGATGTCGAATATAGGTGAGTTATGGACATGGTTAGTAGTATGAATATCTGCAGTAATTACATCTGCCGGCGATAAAGCTCCGGGCATGTATTTGAGGCTACTTCCTCCGTTGTTTTCCTGGTATTGTAGGTTTCTTGGGAAAAATGAACCCCAGGTTTCTTCACTTCCCTCCGTTGGTTTTCCGCATTTGTCGTATTACAATTGCGACAGTTTGGTTTCGTCACATTGGGTGCACCGCATCCATAGCAATAAGTTCCCAACATAAGTCGTGAATCAACCCTAGTGGAACGAGGTCCATAACCTTGTCGTGTTTGGGAATTTGTTGGTAAATTTGGCGGAGGTGAACTGTACCTGCTCAACGTTGATTGACGAACTCCTCGTTCGCCTGTCATAGCATTAACCTCTAGAGAAGGGTATACTTGTTCTTCGACGTATCCGCAATAAAGATTATTATTATTTGTTGACTCTGAAACCGCTGGACCGAAATTTTGAGGAAAATGGAATCCATTTAAACCCCCCGTTGGGACAGTTGTAGTGGCCAACTCATGGACGTATTATCGATGTGTATCATGGGATTGGTTTACCCGTTTCCATGTGTCTTCAATATCGATGCACTGATTAACCAGCTCCGGAACCGATGAAATTCTCCGTCCGGCTAATTTCAGTTGTAACTCAGAGCTCATGTTTTGACGGAGTATAAAAAATATTTCTGATTCTGGTAATGGCTGACTTAAAGATAATGTAGAATCTAAAATTTCGGAATAGAAATCCATAAAATTTTCTCGCGGTCGTTGTTTCCTAGCTACTATGGATTGTCGGATTTCAAAATCAGTTCTCCGGTCCTGGAATCTAATGCGCATGTCATTGGTCAACTGTTCCCACTGTACAAAACCTTGACGTTGCAAATAGGACCAATACCATTCTAAAGCGTTCTTCCTCAATAAAATGTGTAAATCATTTGCCATTTTTCCAAAGGGAATTTGGTTGGAACTAGACAAATGTTCTACTCGATATAAAAATCTTTCTATCGGTGGACCACTAGGAGATCCGTCAAATATTATGTTCCACTTATGAACTGGAAGAAGTGACGATCGATAGTCATTTTGAAACCTAAATTGCTCCGGCCTTTGATACCGAGATTCTTGATTGTTTATATCTCGATCAGCACGAGAAGCATTTTGATTGGTTAGAAAATTTTTCTTCGGTGTACTGTCCTTAACTTGATTGTAGTCATTTGCATTACTACTGACGGGTAACTCTGGTAACTGTGTATTCAATAATGAGATTTTTCGAGCCATTTCCACAAAATGTGCTAGTTCTTCAGTCGAAACTGACTTTACATTTATGTTGGAAGCAGTTTCTGCTGTTGTAACGTCTTTCAAGTTTCTAGATCCATTATTATTATTGCGGGTGTTCTTATTCATCTGGTTTTCCATTGCGCCTTTAGAAGTACTAGGTAGCAATTCAATATTAGTAATCTCATCTGTCTCTGATTCTGATTCACTTGTTTCTAAACTACCGTCTTGTTTCTGATCCGACAGTGGAGGAGGCCTATCCAAAGCTTCGGAAGCAGATTTCTCAAAATCGTCTACCGATAATTTTGATTCAATCAATGATTTAATGGCTTCTAATACGGTATCACATGCGCTTAACATGTGGACAGATTGTGCCCGATATTTTGGAGAGGAATTGGCTAGCCGTTGAAACCGACCAGCAATATGCACAATTCTAGAAAATAGAATATTCAACTTTTTTTGCCGTAGACGTTCATCGATGTCTGCAATTTCACTTACTTGGGGCTTTAGTTCTTTTAGTTTTCTAGAACAAATTTCAAACTCCCTTAGAGGAGATTTTTGAGCAGCGTAATGGGTTTTTTCCGGTGGGCGAATTGACCCTTTTGACTCTTGATCTAATGCATCCTTAAGCAATTCCATTTGTTGAGTCAAAGATCCAACAATATTGCGAACTACACATTCGATCTCTAGCTCATCAATACTCAGGCAATATGTATCCATTTTAATTGAGCGTTAGTCAAATTTAAATAGTAAAAACTGATATATAAAAAGAATTCTAACGACTATATTATAATTATTATTTAAATGCTTTAAACAAAAGCTAAAATAATATTGAAAATATGAAATAATAATAAAGATAATAATGTACAAAAAAAAAATATGTATTTACGTAAAATATATGTAAGTTTGTATGTATATGAATATTTAAAAAAAAACGTTATATTGGTGATGAATACCGCAATCCCAAAACCTCAGTGACAATTTACGGTTGGTTGTGACAATAATGAAAAAAAAAAATAATAATAATAAGAACAAATTAGAATAATAACATAACACTATTTTCCCTCAAACATCTACCTCATAATTTAAACAGTTCGCAAGACACAAACTGGAATAGATGAAATTTAGAAAACAATCTTACGTTATCTACAACAACTCAGTAAGGTTCTAACACAAGCAATTCTAAAATCAAATTTATATTGTTTTGAATAATGCATAACGCAGAATCTTGTGCGTCCCTATCGCCTAAGTGTCAACAAAACAAATAATCATAGTCGATCATACCATATTGAGTCAAAATATTGAATAAAAAAAATCCTAACATTAAACATAATGGAATCAATATGGAACCATACAACTTTGAAATTGTTGAAAAACAAAAATAATAAAAATAATGAAAAAGAATTAACAATGAATTGTGAAAAATGAATTGCCTATTCAAGAACATCCAGAGCAATAAAATCAAAAATATCTGATAAGGACAGAATTATTGCATGATATTCTTCATTAAACAATTCATAAAAAAAATAAACGGTTAAGGAAATTTAATTTATAATAATGAAACCTATTTTTAATTTAACCGTACCTGTTTAAACAAAAAAAATCACAACGTTATATCCAAAAACAGTACCTTTATTTTGGGCGCCACTGTAACAGCTTTCGAAGAAAATCAAAGATTTGACTTTTTCGCCGAAAGCCACCACAGACTCTCAAGTGGTTATCCAGACAGCATAATGTTAACCGGCTAGGTTTCAGTGGACTGGGGGGGTTTTCCTGGACCACAGGAGAGCTTGAAAATGCTGTTTGTTGTTGACAATGATAAAAAAAAACATCACTATAAGAAGCGTCGGTATCGCGTCATTTCATCACCAATATAACTTCAAAAAAAATTCACTCACTCATAATTAAAACTGATCTTTGTTTTTTAAAAAAAATTTTATGTAAAAGCATTTATTTAGAAAAAAAAATAAAAAGAAAAAAAAAATGAAAACAAAATGTATGATAACAATAATAATTGGATTAATATTATTATGATTAATCAAATTAAATTAAATTAAACAAATTAACTTAAATTTTAATTTATCGTAAAAAACATAAAAGAAACCCATCACCAAAACTAAGAAACTAATTAATCTCTAATTAAATTATATAAAAAAAATTCCTTAATAATATCTACCGTTGCGGATCCGATTATAGGTGCTTTTTTCTTAAGAGCGTTTCGAAGAACGAAGATTGATTTTTTACTTAAAGTTTGCACTTATTATTTTGTTATTCTCTTATTTATATTATTATTAGATCGTATATCAAAAACTTATTATTAAAACTTTATTTCTACTTATCGTCTATATGTAAAGTTATTATGGTACGACCTTGAATAATGTTTATTGGTCTTATTTTTTTCTGGTAAAATATAATTTTCAATAATCTTTAATTTATATTTCACAAAATAATCACTTAAAAATTCACTGTTCTTGTATTGTTTTATTTATATTTCGTTTCAATCCAATATTGGACAATCACTATTAACATTTTATGCACGTTTTATTTCCTTTCCACTTTTATAGTCTATATTATTTTATTTTATTATTATCAATTAATTTAATATTTAATTAAATTAAGATTAATATTATATTATTATTATTATTAAAAGTTTAATAAATTTTTTCCTTTTTTTTTAATTAGATCTCGTTTTATCATTCATTACAAATTTTTTTCCAATTTAAATTTATTTGTATTTATTGTAATGCTCGAGTCCATTTTTTTTTTTCACTTGTCTTTTTATGTCCATAGGTCATCACTTGACCAAAACAAATTTTCGACTCCCCCTCATCTTCTACCGGTTTCCCTAATTTTTTTTTTTATAATTTTATTGACATAATTTAAAATGTGGTAATCCTAATATCTGGCAATTATACAATTTAAATATCTTATCTTAATTACAGTCTGTACAATAATATTTTCCAATTTATTTTAAGTTTTTTTTTCCATTTTCAACTTGTGCTCGCCACAAAATCGTGTAAATGATATTTTTGAACCAAGAAAGGTTCCAACAGGAGAATATGTACATTTTGGTATTGAAAAATGTCTTAATCGGTATGATATCAGTTTTTTAGCTAATTTGAGTAAAATTATGTGTGATTTTAATATAGATGGTTTACCACTGTATAAAAGTTCACGAAAAACCCTTTGGCCAATTCTTGGTTCTTTCGCTCATTTTCGCAATCGCCCTCCTTTTATTGTCGGTGCTTGGGTTGGCGAAGGTCATCCTGTTTCTATAAATAGTTACTTTGTAGAATTCGTAAGTGAACTTTTAAAATTAAAAAAGGACAGTATTTTAATTGCCAAAAATTCTCTTACAAAGAAATTTATTTTACGAGCTTTTACTTGTTATTTACCGGCAAAATCATTTTGCAAATCGGTAAAATACCACAATGCTATTAAAGGGTGTCACGAATATGATCAAACATAGGATTTCGAATGTCCAATACTCCCATTTTTAATATAGTTTCGGGAAATTTAAGAACCGATGATTCTTTCGCTAATCGACTAGATCCAGATCATCATAAAGGCGAGCAAAATATCTTAGAAAAGCTGGAATCAGGATGGTTACCCAATTTCCATTAGACCCGATGCATTTAGTTGATTTGGGAATTGGGAAAAAATTGATGATTCTCTTGCTAAATAAAATAAAGCCAGAAACGAAAAAATTGATGTCTGATATATATGTCTCGTATTCTAGATATGTTCCTTTGGAATTTACTCGAAAACCCAGGGATTTTATTGAAATCCCTAGATGGAAAGCTACAGAATTCAGATTTTTTATTTTATACGGTGTTCTGCCACTTTTAAAAGATTTTGTAGATTTTAATATTTTTTATCATTTTTTGCTTTTGAATGTTAGTCTTCGGCTTTTATCTGATAGGACATCTTTTAAAGAAAATACTGATAATGCCCAAATACTTCTAAACGAGTTTGTTAAGCTGTACCTCAAATTTATGGATTAAAGCATGTAAACTGCAATGTCCACAGTATTTTACATTTACCTGGCTATGTGAAGTTGTACGGTCCATTAGATTCGTTTTCAGGGTATATTTATGAAACATTTTTGCAGGAAATAAAAAAAAATATTAAGAAACCCCAAAATATTTTAAAACAATTATTTAATAGAGTAAAAGAGCGGGAACATTTTAATAATTTTATTCTGGATTTTATTGAAAAATTTGAAGATTGTAATAGGTACAAATCATATCAATATGATTCATTCACTTTTAAAAATAATTTTAAAGATATTTTTTGCTCTATTCGTGTTGATACAGAAGAATTTCCATTTTTTATTGAAAGCTTCGAGATTTCAAATAATTTACACTTAGTTCGAGGTAGAAGATTTACAAATTTTTCGTCATATTTTGAAAAACCTATGAATTCAATAGAACTTGGTATAATAGTCGTTAGTGATCTAGAAATATACAATGTAGTATTTCCTATATCAGTCATTATATCAAAATATTGTCGGTTACCTTTGAATATTCATGAAAATCAATATCTTTTAATCCCAATGATTCACGAACATAATTCCGTTCACCATTTCAACATTTAACAGCAATAAATAAAAGTCATACATGTACTAATAATATAATCATAAGTAATACATAAATTATTAAGTATAAAATCAGGTTATATAATAATTATCTTTAAGCAGGAAATAAAATTAATTAAGATTAGGAATTTAAAATTTAAAAATGTCAACGTCCGATGAAAATGGTAAGAATTTAATAAATAATTATATATGTACATGTATATTATTATGTATATACAGGGATTTCATACAGCATTACTATATGTATATATTGTATTTACATTTTTCAGATTCATCATTTATTAATATAAATTTGAACAAAAACAAAAAAAGAGTAGATTTCGTATCTACCCCAAATATAAAAAAAATTAAATTGAACAAAGTTCATAAAAATTTGGGTTTGAATACGCAAAAATTACCAATGTCACAGTCCCAAGTATCTACATACTGTGGTTAGTATAATATACTATATACCCTATCCTTAAATAAGTAACCCAACTAAAGATTAATTTTATTTTATTTGTAAATTTGCTTCAGATTCCGAGGTTGTCATGTATGACAAACCAGTATCACCACCAATCCTTATTGAGTCGGAGCTAAGCATCGAGCAACTGTTGGAGCAAATGGGTCAATATTATCCAGTAGCTAAAATCACTAAAGTGTGGACAGCCGTCCATCAAACTTCCTGGACGTGTTGAGCGAGTTCATAGTAAGTTAATTTTAATCTTGGTTAATGAACACGTTTTAGTTAATTTTTGTATTTTTGTTTGTTAAATACTACTTACGAGTAGATAACCTATCCGTAAATGAAATGGCAATTCTAACGAACGGTACAACAAGCTGCCATCAACCAACACTAAGTAAAGCTACAACAAGCTGCCATCAACCAACACTAAATATAGCTACAACAAGCTGCCATGAACCAACATTATTATTATTATTATTATTTACTGGAGGGCCATGTGGGCGATAAGCCACCTCGCACCGCGACCTAAAAGATCTATTGTGCTGGACCCTACTTAATTATCCGTCCAGTCAATATTCAGGCTCTTAATGAATCTGACAATACTACTGGCCGGTACAAGATACATACTATCCGGGCTCATTGTTCTCCCTCCTAGATGTTGCAGTCTTTGCTGGAAAATGGCTGGGCAATGGCACAGAATATGTTCCGCTGATTCCGCTTCCAGACCGCAGAAGCGGCATCCATCTGTCGTACTTAGGCCCATCTTCTTAAGGTGATACCTTAAGGGGACATGACCTGTGAGGAAGCCAGTAAGCAGCCTCAACTCAGGTTTCCTAAGTTCAAGACACTCCTTAACCCTGACAGACGAGGGTGATATACATTTCTTCGCCTGTCGTAAACCTGGAATTCTGCGCCAGTAGGAGGACTTTTGAACATCCTCCCAGCGTTTTACCGCTGCTCTAAGGTGTCCCTTAGTGACACCGCAGAAGGGTTCTGGTCCAATAAATGGAGAGGCAGAACCCTCACGGGCGAGGCCATCAGCTGCCTCGTTTCCTTCGATTCCAGTATGACCTGGCATCTACATAAATGTTACCTTATTTGAGCCTGCCAGATGTTTAATAACCTTCAGACAATCCCACACCAGCCTTGACTCAACGGTACAAGACCTAAGAGCTTTTAAGGCCGATTGGCTGTCTGATACAATATAAATCTTTGCATCGTTTAGGCCTTTTGCTATGCCTGTCCTAGCGCAAAGTTCTATAGCATGTACTTCTGCTTGAAAAACGGTAGCATTGGTACCCAAGGACTTCGAGAGGGTAGTGCCACTCCCGTGTATTCCTATCCCCGCCCCATCTTCCGTTTTTGATCGATCTGTAAACCATACCATGGACCCTAGCTCAAATGATGGTCCACCCGCCCTCCACACATCCCGGTCAGGTAACCTAACACAGAATGGTTTGTGGAAGTCCAGTTTAGCTGGCATACAGTCGGAAGGCATTCATATGGTAGGGTCTGTCTGAAATTCCTTAAGGATTTCCAGATGACCCACCATATTGCCTGGTTTGATATTTCCTTCCGCCTGCATTTTCAGGGCCATAATTGCAGCATCCTTTTTAATATGCAGGGGTAACGGTGTCAGTCCTAGAAATGACTCCACCCCGCGGTTGGACATGACTTCATTGAGCCCGTAACACCGATGCAGGCTCCACGCTGAACCTTATTCAATAAGGTTTGCGTTGTCTTCTGCTCAGTTTTAGGCCACCATACAACCGATGCGTAGGTGACCATAGGCCTAATGATTGTAAGAAATGACCAGTAGATCATTTTTGGTTGTAGTCCTCAAGTACGCCCATAGAGTCTTTGACAGGCCCAGAGAGCCTTGATGGCTCTATTTTGAACTTTCAAAAAATGTTGGTTCCAGTTCAGTCTTTGATCTAGGATAACCCCTAGATATTTAACTTCGCTGGAAAAACGCACAGTAGTACCGTTTAACGAGGGAGCTGTAAGCGCAAGCTTTTTCCTCCTCGTAAAAGGAACAATGACAGTTTTGCTTGGATTGACACTGAGTCCTTCCTGGTAACACCCCTGCCATATTATATTGAGTGCATTTTGCATGCGATCAGAAATGACCTCATCAAACTTGCCTCTGATTATGATAGCAACATCATCCGCATAGCCCTGGACATCAAACCCATGGCTACTCAGAAGGACCAGTAGTCCGTCAATAACCAATGACGGCCTTGATGGTTACTGATTCGCCACCTAGTCTGGCAGTAATCTCACGATGTTCCAGAATAGAACGGATCCACCTAATTGTAGAAAGCGGAACCCTTTTTCCCATTGCTGCCCTCTCTATAGATCCATAGGAGGTATTATCAAACGCCCCCTCAATGTCCACAAAGGCACAAAGGGCAATTTCTTTATATGTCACTGCTTTTTCAATCCTCGTGACTAGACCGCTAAGGGCCATAACCGTGGATTTACCAGTTTGATACGCAAACTGGTCCCGATGCAGCGGATTATTTCCAAGGACCTCACTTCTTATTTGATAGTCCAGGATTTTTTCCATCGTCTTCAAAAGAAACGATGTGAGGCTAATTGGCCGATATGCCCTGGCCTGGGTGTCTTTACGACCCCCGCCCTTTGGTATAAAGACCACATTTACTTTCCTCCACAGTTTCGGAATATAGTTAAAAGCATAACTTGCCCGAAACATCTGGATCAGGCTGGGGAGTATTTCCTCAATACCTTTTTGAAGTAAAGCTGGAAAGATACCATCCCCTCCAGCGGATTTGAAAGGTTTGAAAGACCCAATAGCCCATCGCACCTTGCTGGGTGTGAAAATTTTCCCAGAGAGACTCCAGATCCTACTGTGAGGCGCATAGGCCACCTCACTTGAGGGATCATGCGAGTCCTCTTGGGCTCCTACCACTACTGAATCCGGAAAGTGGGTCTCTAACAGTACCTCTAAGGTTTCCTTCCGGTTTTCAGTGAACCCCCCATCTTGCTTCTGGAGAAGTCCTAAACCATTTGAATGATCCCTGGAAAGGACTTTCTGGAGACGAGCTGCAGAGGGCAATTCATTGATTCCTTCACAGAAATTCCTCCAGGTAGCCCTTTTGGATCTCCTTAGTTCGAGATTATATTCCGTCAAGGCCATCTTATACTCGCCCCATTCACCGGTGCGTTTAGCCTTGTTGAATAATCTTCTCGATTTTTTCCTCAGTTTACCCAGCGTCCCGTTCCACCAAGGGACCATCTTTGTGGACTCTCTTCGCTTAACTGGGCAGCTGTTCTCGTAAGCCAAGTGTATAGAATTATGCAGCTGGTTTGAACAGATCTCCAAACCCTCTGGAGATTCTATGTTCCCCACAACCGAGGGTATTCTGATTCGAGTGAGACTCTATAAGAGTCCCAGTCGGTCAGTTTTGGAATTCTGATTTCCTGCCGCTGCATGGTCTCAGCCGCCAAATCGAATCTGATGTGCAAGTGATCCGATAATGAGGCCTCTTCAGACACATGCCAGTTTTTGACCAAGTCGCTGAAATGCGGACTAGCAAGTGTCAAATCTAGGGCCTCTTGCCTAATCGCATTTATAAAAGTAGGTTTCCTTCCTCTATTGATAATGTCTACATTATTTGAGATCAGAAATTCAAAAAGTTACTCACCCCTGTTATTGGTGTCCGTGCTACCCCACAACGTGTGGTGCGCGTTTGCATCGCATCCTATTAGGTAGGCCAGCCCATTGCGTTTGTAATGAGCTATGAGCCGTCTAACGTCAAGTGGAGGTATTTGAGTCTCCAGGAAAGTAGGCGGAGGCCATTATAGCCTCCTGTTTGCCTCTTCCACCCAGAACCTCCACCATTACTGCAACCAAGTCCCTGGAGATGAACTCTGAAATGGGAATAAAATAAATTTGCGAACTGGCCAACACAGCCGCTCTTGGACTCTGAGTTCCGTTATGATAAATTAACTTACCCACTTGATTTGGTATACCTCTAATCTAGTTACCAATCACCCATGGCTCCTGGATTAGAGCCATGCCAATGTTTTGGCAGATAAACCTACGACAAAGAACGTCCGAAGACGCTTTTGCATGATGCAGGTTTATCTGCAGGCAGGCGATGTGTGCCTTCAATTTACCGAAGGCCTCTTCTGAAGGCCCTGCTCAGCCTCCTTTTCAGCACCGCCACCACCCGCATGCTTTTTTTGTCCGGCCGATGGCTGACCAGTGTCCTCCATCGCCGTTCTGCTGGCCCCCGCTGCCTGAGAGCCTCCAGGCCGAACCAGTGGCTTGCACGGGGGAGCCCTTGTGAGACCTTCCCCCGCGGAACCCCTGACGCCATCCTCTCCCTTTCCCACCTTCTCCTCACCTGTCTCCTGGAGAGGGCGGTCACCCCGGTGGTCTTAGCTACAGGTGCCGCTACCGTAGCTTCTACAGGCTTCACCACTTGGGTCCCGCCGACAGAGGCCGGTTTAGCTCCACTCTGACCACCCTTGGGATGCAATTGTACAGTCCCAAACTTATAGTTGACCTTAAAGCCAACCCGCTTGAGCTTCTCAACTGAAGAGTGGTCCATAGAGAACGTGAAAAAGGCTGAAGAGCCTTTCGCCTCTCTCCTGATCACTCTCCAGTTGATCGCCTGCATGCCCTCATTTTGGCTTTTTATAAAGTCAAAAAGCTTCTCCGTGGGCAATTCAGCACTATTTGGGAAGGTGCCGAACACAATCCTGGCTCGAGGCAGGTTTTCCGCCTCGGTCACGATCAGCTGCGCACCCTCCCATGGCTTGATACTGCCTATAGCCTCCCTGAGCCACTGAACAGTGGCCCGGTCAGCACAGGTTAGTACCAGCCAACCAGGCCGAAGCTGACTGCCAAGGAACTTAGGTTTAAGCTCCTTGGCCTCTTGCTCTAGCACCTTATCTAGGATGCCCTCCTGGACAGCCTTAAGCTGCTCTCCAGTGAGGACAACCTCTGCAAAACCAGTGGGCAAGATCCCAACGATCTCCGACTCCGCAGCCTGCCTGAAGGTAAGTCCAGACCGGACCGCAGAACCCGAGACCGTCGGGACAGATTCTTCTCCCCTGGCCTTTTTTTGTGCCGGTGGAGTACCCTCATCCGAGCGGATCCTTTTTGACGGTGGGGCCTCTGCGGGAGCACAAGAGTCTCTTTGTGGCCGCATCGCCAGAAGCCTTGTCTCGCTTCCGGGCGGTTTGCCCTCAGCAAGAAGCCTCTTGTACCGCTTCTTCGCGGCCACACACATTTTCACGCGAGGAGCCGCGGAAGGTTTGTCAGTGATGCTGACAGTTCCTTTCGAGTCCTCCCCGACGACTTTGCTCCCCCCTGCTTTCACAGGGGCGATACCCCTACTTACGGGGGCCGAGTTCTCATCTCCTGAGGTGTCCATGTCGGAGTTGAGAACTAATTTCTCAAGCCCCGAACGGAGCTCCCCATCCGATGGACCACTCATCGAGAGTCCCACAGCGGAAAGAGGGCCGAGGTCCTCGACACCACCGCGGAACTATCGCTGGTGCATGACGCTTTAGGAGCGTCATCATCCTTATTATTTTTAACTTGTTTAAACATTTTGTTCCCACGAGTTGCTAGGAAAAGAAAGTCGCCTGTGGGACACCCAGCTTTACCACAGGAAGGCTAAATAAAACTGGAGGGCGCCTGGTATCCAGAGTCCGCATACTTTGGACTGATTAACCTATCAGCCATTCATCCATCGGCATATGCTGTTCCACCTTAGATTAGGGTTTTTTATCAAGGATTTCTCCTTTAGCGCCGTACTTTAGCCTGTGCCAAATGGTCAGAAGTACCAAAGGGCCTCAGTTACCAGTGATTGCCACGAGGAGGCAGTACGTACACCTGCGAATTGTGACCAGGTTATCCCTTCCACAATTGTACCCATCACGCCAGCTGCCTAAAACATGACCAGAATAGCTCGCGTAATGTGCACCCTACCGAAAGGTTACGGAGCTGGTAGATTACTCTACTCAACTTTGATCCCCCCTCCAGTAGACGCCAAATCACCATTAATAGGTATGGTATATGTTCTTAAATAATGTTTTCTTAAATAGGTACATATGTATAATATGTATGTATAAATTTTGAATTTCTCTTTGAATAGAAATATTCAATTTTACATATTTACATTTCAAAAGAAACACAAAATTTGTAGATCGTACGTGATAAATAGTGCTTAAAATGTTTTTCAAATGTATAATACATTACAGTTGAGTGTACAGTTGAGTGTATCAATAATAATAAAAAAAAAATAGATCGATCGTAAACGATCGTAAAACAACGATCAGATCCTCCTCTAAAAATATTAAGGTAATTCAGGTGTTTAAAGTTTATACCTGCATTACCTTTATATTTTTAGAGGCGGAACTGACCAATGTTTTTAGATCGATCTATTTTTTTTATTATTTTTGATACAAGGTACACTCAACATTTTTATTTTGAATGTTAAATGTAGAATTTATTTAAATCAACATCAAATTTACAAATTTTATGACCTTTATGTTAAATATGAGTAAATTAAAAACATATATGTGTATATTATCTATAACATTTGTTTTATTTGCAGTAACTCCGGAGTTGCGGTATATCAGCAGACAGTTAACATCCATCAAACTGGATATTACAAAATTATTAAATATGATGAAACCGACAAAAACATTTCACATTGATCTGCCTTTAACCACTGCAGAACAGTTAGCAGCAATAAATGACAAAGTCGATGGCGATGAGGAATTTTCAATAAATTTGGTAAATCATATTATATTTAATTTTTTTTTTAAATTATATAAATTCACATTTTTAGACCAAATATTTATCCATTTATGTCCAGAAGATGGCAGACACAATTCAACCGGATTAAGCAAAATTTTCGCGGATGATTTATTGAGTGGCTACAACTGGGATGGCTTGCATTTGAAATTACCAATAAAACAAATGATTTTATTTAACAAAATTTTATTTGGTAATATACTTTTAATAACGTAACTAAATATTTGAGTTATTAATTATTTTAATTTCATATTAGATGCTTGGAAATGTAAATTTTAATTATATAAAGATTATGAGAGCTCGATAAGGAAGCAAATATTTGATGACCATAATAGACAAAATCGAAGAAGAAGCCGCGCCAGACAAACCAACAATAAATTTTGATTTTTATGGTTAAATCATATATTTTTATAATTTATAATGAATATTAGTTTTTAGTATACATGTAGTCATAGACAATTAAAATTGTCAAAATATTGAAGTTTTATTAGTTTAATTACTAACTTTAGTCATTTTACATCATTTCTTATTAATTTAAATTCAAATTATGCAGTAATTTAAAATAAATAGAATTGGAAATTCGTTCCTAAAATCGTTCGTATTTTTTTTGTTATGTGGCAATGACTTTATCTATTTCTAAGTTTTATTCGTACATTAGTATTAAAACTGAATTTTTTTTGTTAAATTTTTATAATTTTGATTTTAAATGAATTTTCTAATTTATCATGTGTGCAATATTATAAGATTGAATATTATATTGACACCTACTATTTATCTATGGCTGGCAATAAAGCGGCACACAAATAATTAATATTTGAGATACAAAAAATTAATAAAGCGGCACAAATTTATGAGCAACAAAAAAAAAATTTCTTGGCATCATAAAATTAATTTTTTGGAACAAAATATAATAATTTGGCAACATTTATTATTTTTTGGCATTATTTGAAGGGACCACAAAAAATTATTTTTGGGCATTGAATTAAAGGTTTTAAGAGTCAACCATTAGAAACAAAAATAATAAATAGATATCAAATAAAATATTTGACTGATTACAAATGTCTATACAAAAAATGTTCTTTAAGGAACCAAATAAAATAAAGTGGGGACAAAAATTATCATCAAAATTAATTTATTGCCAACAAATTAATAAATCGAATCTCTTTCTTCAATTTGTTACTGAAATGAAACTTTTCTAAATGTGCTACGAAATTTTACGTTTGCTTTATCTTTATGTTTGTTAGAGTGGATTAATTTTAATAGATAAATGTTGATTAAAAGAAAATCTATCACAAGTGGAATATGTGGGACATGCCGCGCTGCTCTTGGTGTTTTTCAGCCTTTATCCATCACATACAAAAAGTTAAGAATACATTTTAATATGATAGCAAAATTCGAAAATGCATTTTGAGAAATAATTCAAAGAAATACAAAATAATTTTTCTAAAATACATTCATATGAATTCTTTTTTATTTTTATTTGTATTTACAACAATATCTAAATTAAGGCTGAAACACACCAAGAGCAGCGCGACATTTCATGCTCGCTGCCGCTGCTCGGTGTGTTTTACGCTTTAGCTTGAAGATATCTCATTCGTTCTTAACCCTCGTCCGGCGGCATAACTTTACAACGTTAACAGAGGTACAATTATACCCGTTATGATGTAAAAACAACTCTACTCCCTATCTCCGAGAGGGATGGTGATACTTTTTCCCGAATAAGGCCTATATGATCTAGACAAAAAATGTCAAGGTCTCACGAAAGTTTCACCCTCTACATCTTCTGTAAGAAAAGTTATTGCAATTTAAAAACGGAAAACGTACAATTGTACCTATGCCGCCTAACGAGGGTTAAATAGACAGATAAGTTTAATGATCGAAAATTGGCATGCAATTATTCAGGATTTATTTCTGAAAACGCCTTAAATATAACATTGAGACTGTTTTCCAAACGTGACTTATTTGATACTAATTGACTTATTTGTAGCTATTTTAAATAAGTAAAGTCATTCCAATCTATTTAGCTTATACCCCAAACAGATTAGCGGCACTCTAAGCCTGACTTCGCTTCTCTTCATGTTTATTTTTTTTTCAACCACATAAGTGGTATTCACACGGATCATAATCCAATTCCGAACTGGATTACCTAATCCGAAAAATGATCGTGTGAAATGTACAAATCTAATGCCGAAGTGGATTATCAAATACACTTTATAATTCGGTATTATGTAATCCACTGCGGTTCCACAAATAAGTAAGTAAATAAGTATCGTTTGGAAAGCAGCCTAAAAAATAAATTTATATTGTGTGTTTATATTCTAAAAAGTTACTAATTTTTTTTGTTGTTGTATGTATTATGTTTAGTAATTTTTTATAATATAATACGAGAGAGATGGAAAAATGTATCTTTTTAGTGAAGAACGCGTGTCGAAAAACCCGAAGTCTTTTGGCATGCGCCCACTAAATAAATATATGAGGTAGGGAAATACACCAAAAAAATTTTAAACATACTCGGACAGCATAATAAAAACTTCTGAATATAATAGTTAGCGCCGCTAACCTGTTTAGGGGGTATATCGTGCGATTTTCAAGTTGGAAACATTCCGGTTTCCTTCTGGATTGTTTTTTGGGAATTTCCGACAGCTTTAAGGCCCTTTCCGAAAGTTATACTCATTTATTTAGACATACTTATTTAAATAAGTATGTTGGCGAGGTAACTTAAAATAAGTATGTTCTTACAAAAAAAAAAAAATCTAAACTGAAAACCAAAATTCTGTTAACTTCATTGCATATACATTGTGATATTATGCATTAATTAAGTTTTATAAAAAATTTAATTAAAAATTATTTAATAATTAAAAATTAAATGCGTTGTTGTCAAAATAAAAAATAAGCATGTGAAATAAATTCGAATGATTTTACATACTTATTTAAGATGACGGCAAATAAGTCAATAAGTATGATTTAAGTATAGCTTTCGGAAAGAGCCTAGTTTGATGCTGAAATATATTTTTTTGTATAACCTTAATAATTTAATCACATATTATATTTGCTGCTTTTGCTAAACTATTTTTTTTTTAACGCTGAAAATCATTTGTTTGTATTTTCATTGTTTTGTTCCAAAATATTATATTTGTTGCCAATTTATTAATTTTGATGCCAATGTTTGTCGTCACAGTATTTAATTATGTCCTTCAGAAATATTTGTTTGTTTTTTCATATGTTGTTCCAAAATATTATTTGTGATGCCAATTTATTATTTTTGATGCTAATGTTTGTCGCCAAATTTGTTTTCTTGTATGCCCGTTTAAATTGTCCCTTTATCTATTAATAACCACCATTCTATCATTCTTTCAAATGTTATATGGAATTTGTGATATTAATTAAATCGTTGTTATTTTGCTCTTGTAATGAAAACAAAAATCATAGTTAGAGCAAAATTATAAGCAATTTTTACAAAAATATTCAAATATTTCATAATTTTAATAGACAAATTTCCATTAAAACAAAAAATACATTTTCTTATAATTGAAATTTATCTATTAAAATTATATTTTTGCTCTAACTATGATTTTTATTCATTTACATCAGCAGCAAAATAGCAACAATTTAATTTTGTCGTCGCTTTATGTGTTTTACATTTACCTTACCCTTTAAGCGGGATTTTAGCTTTAAGAAAAAAAAAAAACGTTTATTAATAATATTGTATATGTTAATAAATATTAATACATGTATGTATGTACATTTATAATATATGTAATCAATAAATTTAAAAAAAAATTAATTTAAACTACATATTGAATTTTATTTAATCAAAAAAACAATGTAAGACCATATTAGACATGTGGCCAATACAGACCACAATACATGTTACCTTAAACGAACTGGAGATACGTTACCAAATATGACCATCAGACATGTTACCTCAGACTACCTTCAGAAATGTAACAAATACAGACCACCAGACATGTTACCTAAGAGGAATGCCATACATACTAAAGATACATGTTAAACCGAAAGTGGTCTGACTGAAAATGTCCGAGATAAATTCAACATGTAAACGGCGGCTTGACTGAAAGCAAAGATTATTAACAAGAAGATCTTCTTGTTAATAATCTTTGCTTTCAGTCAAGCCGCCGTGTACATGTTGAATTTATCTCGGACGTTTTCAGTCAGACCATTTTCGGTTTAACATGTATCTTTAGTAACACATTGCTAAAGACGACCACCAGTTATGTTACAAAAGACAATTACGAAACTTGTCACCTATAAAATCTATCAGAGATATTACCTAAAATGAACTCCAGACAAATTACTATAGACGACCTGCAGATATGTTACCTAATACAACAGTAATATGTATATGTTTTTAATAATGACCACCACACAAGTCTTTGAAGAGTCTGAGTCCCAAAAACATGGTGTTGTCTTTTGGCTGTCTCGTGTTTGTTACTATATCATGTCTTTGGTTAGTCTTGCATGTGTTATTCAAGACACGTTTGCTGGGGTATTAAATGATTGGAATGATATCAAAGGGCCGAATGTCGAAGGGCCGAATTTCAAAGGGCCGAATGTGTAGAAGGGCCGAATGTCGAAGGGCCGAATGTGTCGAAGGGCCGAATGTGTCGAAGGGCCGAATGTAGAAGGGCCGAATGGGTCGAAGGGCCGAATGGGTCGAAGGGCCGAATATGTCGAAGGGCCGAATGGGTCGAAGGGCCGAATGGGTCGAAGCGCCGAATGGGTCGAAAGGCTTTGCCACAGCTATTTTCGTGCGATGCGATTCACGTCAAATTTCGCACTGGATGCCACACTTAACAGCGATGCGATTTTTTTCGTAACAACTGTCATAGTCATTGGTTGAAATTATTTTGTAGTTTTTTTCCGAAATTTTCATTATTTTTATTTATTTTATTTATTTAATAATTGTGTATTGCACATACATCAAAATATTTAATTATTGCGAATTTTCGATCATTTTCTATTGTACAGTTCCATGTCTTCTCAAAAAAGTGAGGTTAAAACATGCGATAAAAAAATTCGTATGTATGTGGAAAGTCTCCAAACGCGAAAAAAGTTTTTTCTCCAATTGCGAAATTTCAAACTTCGCACGATAAAATATAAAATGAATTATATATGAATAAAAATTATTATATTTCAAAAGACAAATGTATAGGATTTAAAGATTATAATGATATTTGATAGTTTTTTCATATATTTAGTATCAAATCTATTCTAATTGCAGTAGAATTTGAAAAGAAAAAAACAAATCGCATCGCACGAAAAATAGCTGTGGCAAAGCCTGAAGGGTCGAAGGGCCGATATTTTTTTTTTTTGTTTTGTTTTTAGAAATATAATTTTTAAAATTTGTTGTTTTAAGGAATATTTGTTAATTTTTTTTTGTCAAATATAAATTAATTTCTTATGAATTTATGTATTTTATTATATTTAATCTTTGGATATTCTATCGACAAAAATATTGCATTAATTGAGGTTGTTTATATTTTGCGTTCCTTTTGTTATTATCAAGTGAAAAAATATTTGTTCATAATAGGTATTTCACCAAAACCAAGTCTTATTATATCAATATAAATGGAATATATATGTAGGTATACACAACTTTTGTTGTATAACCGCTCGTATATTTTTTTTTTTTTTTTTTTTTATTTAAAATAAATTTTATTTATTTATTTTATGTAATTACAATCTAGTCTCCTGGACTAATGAGCAATTTGTTTCTGACTTAATTTACTAACTTAAATTAATCTATGGATTCTTCCCATTGGCTTTCCATAGTGTTTGGTAAATTAAAGTAAACCACATCTTTGTAGTGGATTTTAGATCAGCATAATGCTGCTTAAACTGACAATCACACCAGCTCAAAAGGTTTGGTTCTTTTAAGTCTGCGAACTAAATTCGTGATGCTTAGGAGCTGAGTTGCCTCAATGTTCACATGTTGGCGGAGCCTTTCTTCGTGTCTCCGTGCTTTTTCCTGGATTTCATTTAAGATGAGGTTCATTTTAAGGTCCCTATGAAGGTCATTGTTCCTGACATACCAAGGTGCATCAACGATGTTCCTTAATACCATATTCTGAAATCTTTGGATGATATTTACGTTGCTCTGTTTGGTACAACCCCAAAGCTGAATACCATAAGTCCAAATCGGTTTCAATATTTGCTTATAAAGTAGAAGCTTGTTGTATGTTGATAAAGAAGAGTTTCTTCCCATCAGCCAATACATTTTTCTGTATTTAAGTCGTAATTCTTCACTTTTCTTCTTGACGTGTGCTTTCCATCGTAGTTTAGCATCCAGGGTCATGCCGAGATACTTAGCTGTGTTCGCATGCGGTATTATTTCCCGATTTATGGTAATCGGAATATGTTCGATTCGTCTGTTTGTAAAGTTGATGTGAACTGATTTAGCTTCATTTAGTTTTATTCTCCATCTTTTTGTCCATTTATATATTTGAGTTATAGCTGATTGTAACTTCTGTGTTGATTCTTCGTTGCTTTTTCCAACAGCTAAGATCGCCGTATCATCTGCAAAAGTTGCCACTGTGTTGTTTTCTAATGTAGGAAGATCATAAGTATATAGTAGGTATAAAACCGTATAACCGCTCGTATATAATAACAAAATGCGAAGGTTATTTTTTTCAAATATGCATACCAACCCAAGTACAACAAAACTGAAAACTTCAACCGGTTATCAATTTTTGTCCGGTTTTCGAACGAAAAAAATCGGAAAATGATGAAATTTTATTTTCCAACTTTCGACACATATACTGCCGTACTACAGATATTTACCTTATCTACATTTTTGGCCAAATTGAACTAATTGATGCTACTCATAGATATTATTATGCTTTATCATTGTAGTTTATAATTATAATAAAAAATGCATTAAAAAAATGTTAAATTATCAAAAATATATTTCATTCTAACAGAAAAATGAAGCTTGGTCTAAGTAATAACAACTATAATAGCGTTGAAGTGCAAGTATAATTTTTATTTTATTTCTGTAGAGGCCATTTGTTGATTTTTTGTTTGTTATCTAACTAATACAATTGCGTAGCAATTGCTACGCTAAATTTTGTTTATCTTAAAATAAATTATTATTAAAATCATCCATAAGGCAAATACCTTCCTACCCTTGGTAATCATCCGTAAGGTAAATATTTTGCACACGCATATAATTATTTTCTGTTTAACAAAGTGTGAGATTATATAATGTACATATGGTATATAATATGGTATATACAATATTGTTATTGTTAAAGTGAAATATGTCCAGCTATCAGGATATAACAAACATTTTTCATGCGAAGTTTAAATGGGAATAGTGTCTATTTAATTTGCATTTTTATTTATTAAAATTGTAGTGATTAGCAAATTTAATTAACCCATTATGTAGTTTAAAGAGTAATTTTTGTATACTTAATTCATTTGGAACAGTTTTATAATTTTAAATGGCAGAAATTTGTCCTTAAAAACTATGTAGTGTTACGAAAATTCTTGTTCCAAATGAATCTCAAATACACAAAAATTACACTTTAAACTACATAAGGATTAATTAAATTTGCTGATCATTAAAATTTTAACAAATAAAAATGTAAATTAAATAGACACTATTTCCATTTAAACTTCGTATGGAAAATGTTTGTTATATCCTGACAGCTGGACATATTTCACTTTTAAAACAACAATGTTGATATATACCATATTTTTTTTTTGAAGAATCTAATTATTTTTAATTTCAGATTGTACATTGGAGAAGTTCCCGATCACAAAGAAAAAGTTCTAATCTACGAAAAACGCAAAGAAAAAATTATTACTTTTTAGATTTTAGATGTACTTTTTTAAGTTTATTAGATTAAGTTAAAATTAAGTTTGTGTAGATTTTTTAAGTAGATTAGATTAAGTTAAGATTAAGTTTAATTAAAAAAATTCTTAATAAAATTTTAAATTAAAAAAAAAAAAAAAAATTTTATTTTTTACGTATGTAACCAAATTGAAAAGTAAAATTTTGGCGCCAAAATTTATATTACAAGCCCCGCCCACAAATTTGTCATACCATAACCTAACTTTTTTTGTCATCATTTTCCGAGTTTTTTGGCCAACTTTCATAGGAAATCTTATAATAAGTCGGACATTATTCCTGACAAAAGTCGGTGATGAAATCCGCAAAATGTCAGGAAAATGCAAAAATTTTCGGAAATAAAAATACTTAGGAAATGTAAATAGATTTTAAATAAGAAAAAAGAATTTTGTTATAAAATGTCATAAAAATTCAATTTCCTCCTGTTTTTTAAACTGATGATAATATTCTTTCATTTACCAACGGTGGTATTTTCTAGAAAGCAAAAAGGAAAAAAAAAAGTAAATAATGAATCCTAATTATCGGTCGGCTTCCTTTCAATCTCACTATATGAAAATGTATTTTTTTTTCTCTACACGACGAACACATAGCAAACAAAGGGATGGAAAGATTTTTAAAGGGTGCATCTACAAAAAAGAGTTTTATTGATGTTTTCCATTCATCCAATCATAAATTACATCATTATGTATTTTGGTAATCCTTTTATTCTATATAATCCGGGCTCCTACGTCCCCCGAAGCTCAAATCTAAAACCCCTCGGAGGGCTAAGCGGGGGGGCGCAGCGACCTCCCGCGTGCCGGTGAGAGTTACTGAAGCCGTTAGCCTCTACAGTTCCAAGTTAAATTAGTCGATGTCATTTTTCTTCAATTTATTTTCCTCAGAATAGAGAAAAAAATGTACGGGAAATTGTTATGCAAGATTATATATTGCAATATTTTATAATTGCAACTTTTGTAATTGCAATATTTTGTAATGCAAAATTTACATACCAAAGTCAGTTTTCCTATGTCCCTTATTTTAAGTTGATTTTTTATATGAGCAGGCATAGCAAGATGGTTCAGATTCAATTAATAAAACAAAATTGTAATTATTACACAAATTTTATTTAAAATTATAATTCCAGAAGTTAGTTTCTCTTCTTGAAATATGTCTGAAAAAATATAATAAAAATTAAACTAACTTTAATGGATTAGTGGTATACATCAATAAAGATCTAGAACAGTAGTTTACGTTACATCGTATAAGCGTGATTTACACGTTCCAACAATGTTTCCCAACAAAAAATGAAGAGATTAGTATATCGCGAATTTCATTTGAAAGACAAGAACAAATATATAAAAAAACAAAATTTTGTTGGACTTTTTTTTCTATTTTTTTTCAACTTTGTTTCCATAAAAAAATTTTTTGACTATAAACACATTAAAAATGGCGATTTGTAAAATTTTTATAGCGCTTTATTTTTATTTTTTTAAATTTTTATTTAAAAATTAAAATTTACGTTCGAACAATTTTCATTTTAGCCAAGAAAAGTCGTAATTTTGATAAATAAAGTGGTATCGCTGCGGCATTCGTCAAAAATTACATTGTCGATTTTATACCGCCAAAAAATTATAGCAAGCCCGACATTTTTGTTTTATTTTTTTATAAATTTTTGTTTAAAAATGGAGTTTACTTTCGAAAAACTTTATTTTAGCCAGAAAAGTTGTAATTTTAAAACATAAAGTTGTATTATCGCCCTATTCGACATCGTAATTTTATACCGCCTTAAAGTTATAGCACAGAAAAAGATAAACAGATGTGGAAAGTTCATACTACTCAAATGTATAGGAATGATATTACTTACAATTTTCGAACAGTTGCCAGAAGTAACACCCGAGAACGAGAGGTTTGTATCGTTTACTTTATAATGTTTTCTCTTTCCAGTTTCGCACAGTTAAAATGCAATCGTGATTGTGTTAGCAAGATCGTTTTTTTTATATATACATATGTACATATATAAAAGAAATATATTTGTTCTACTTTATCCAAAACCAACATTAATGTACTACAACCCTGATTGTCACCAATATTAGAAATTTATTTTTTGCTTATACCATTGAGGAAGGACTTTAAATAGAGAGAGATTTTGTATGGCTAAAATATGCAAGGAAAAATAATTTCTGTTTCGTTTGGAGATTTTAGTTGTGATAATATGAAAGGAATATATAAATTTTAATTGCCTCTTTCTATTTCTCATGTTTCCTATCCCCATATTATTATAAATAAACACAATGGAAAATTGAAAGGCGGTGCTTAATATTTCATTCTTTCTTCTTTGTATATGTAACAAACAAAAAATCGAACGCAAATGCCTAGATCAATACCAACAAAAATGTTCAAAGCATTACGAAAATTTTAATGCCTTAAAAAAATTGGAAAAAAGGAAGATAACAACAAACACAATAATATTTTGTAAACAATGATTTTGGGTTAATATGTATTTTTTTTATTAGATGTAGCATGTCGATATTTTTAGACTAGAAAGGAAAGAGGAAAACAGTTGATTTCAATGTCATCGTTTATAAATCGTATATGTATTGTTTTAGTGTTGGTTAGATACATATATTAAAACCAAACCAAAAAACAGATCAAAAATATACATTCCGTTGCAACTTCGTGAATGTATTTTCGTTTTTTTCTTTTTAAAAACTTCACGTATTGTATTCTACTTTTCATAAAAACATTACAAATACTCGGGAATATTTTTTGAATTTCATTATATGTACTGAAGTTCTTATTTGAGCTTCGCGTTTTCATTTTTGTAAATACAGTATTTCGTTTTTTCTATTTATGTGTTTCGTTTTGCATTATACATGTATTATGAATGAAGACCAAAATTTAAATACTTTACAGAATGAATTAACAATCCACATATTCAAAAATTTTTGTATTATGATTTTACTTATTTGCAACGTGATGAGTTTGGAATTTTTCGATTCATGAATTTCAAAATCCTAAGCACTGTATTTCAAAGATCGAATATTCAGTATAATAAACGTACGAAGAATGCAGTGAAGCTAAAAGTACGAACTCCATCGTTATCTTAGTCATTTATATTTTTATAATATTTACGTGCATAAGTACATCTTTTGGGGTAAGGTGGGTTAAATGGCCATGGTGATAGTTAAATGACTCTGTTAATTTATCTTCGCTCCCAAAACCATCTAATGTACAATATATATTAATTTGTTTTTACTGCCAGAACATTAAATATGGCCGAGAATGATGAATTTCATGGTAATCGGTTAAGGAATAGGCAAGTCAAATAATGAAATTCATGAATCTAAATATTCCAAATTCATCACGTTGCGAATAAGTAAAATCATAATAGAAAAATTTTTGAATATGTGGATTGTTAATTCGTTTTGTAAAGTATTTAAATTTTGTTCTTTGTTAATAATATAAATATGATATCATAATTTAAATGTCGTTTTAATTTATTATAAAAAAAAACTTCATTCTAGTTTTAAAAAAAATCAAATTTAGGATGTGTCGTGTTAACAAAAGGGTTAAAAAATACACACGCTGAATCGACTCTTTATTTTGTTTTTTATTTTTTGTTTTACTTATACAAAACCAAAATACATATAGGTGAAATGATAAAAATTATTAGGACAAAACCAACAAAAATGCTTGTAAAAATGTATAAACATTTTTGTTGGTTTGGTGAGGGGTGTGGTTTCCAGTATTTGTATTTCGTAAATATTTCATTTATTTTAAAAACATTTCGTTCTGTTTATTTAAAACATGAATGATAGAAGGAGAGGCATATAGAAATTATCCTCGTCTCATAAAATCACAAAAACCGAACTTAAAATATTTGAAATTATTTTATTTGGGTATATTTCCCTCATACAAAATATGCTTCTATAGTAGTTATTCTATGCTTATACCATAGAATAACTACTATAGAAGCATATTTTGTATGAGAGAAATATACCCAAATAAAATAATTTCAAATATTTTAAGTTCTGTTTTTGTGATATTATGAGACGAGGATAATTTCTATATGCCTCTCCTTCTATCATTCATGTTTTAAATAAACAGAACGAAATGTTTTTAAAATAAATGAAATATTTACGAAATACAAATACTGGAAACCACACCCCTCACCGAAACCAACAAAAATGCTTATACATTTTTACATGCATTTTTGTTGCTTTTATCCTAATAATTTTTTTCATTACCTATATGTATTTTGGTTTTGTATTAGTAAAACATAAAATTAAAAAACAAAATAAAGAGTCGATTTAGCGTGTGTATTTTTGAACCTTTTTGTTAACACGATCAAAATCTTCTATAATAAAAGTCATGAAACTCTCTTTTACAGACAAATACATTTATTGATTCCACTAGATTTGGCTGTATTAGTTACACTAACAATTCAACGTAAATTTGAATTTTTTTTTCTTGTTTCTACACCAACACCTTTATACTTAGTTAACTAACACATATAAATTTAGTGATGCCAAATATACACCAATACACATAGAACCTGATTTTTTTTATTTCATATGTATGGAATTTTCATGACTTTTATTATAGAAGATTTTGACACGATACATCCTAAATTTGATTTTTTTAAAACTAGAATGAACTTTTTTTTTATAATAAATTAAAACGACATTTAAATTATGATATCATATTTATATTATTCGAATTTACGTCCTTTTATGGAAAACTCGTGATAAAATTGTTCCACTTCCCGATTTGTAAGCGTTGACGAGAAGTAGTTTTATAATCGTGCCAAACAAAGGTTAAATAAGCGAAATGAAACACATTGAATAAACATGCAACATACGCACTGACACAACACTTGTAAATATATAACTTAATTTCGATTTGCATCTTTCGTCCTTTTTTCTTTTCTCTATTTATAAGCAAAACAAAAAAAAAAAAAAATATGAATACTCCGAATCTGTTTGTTTGGGAAACGTAAGAAATAAATGATCGTAATAAAGTTTTGTTGATAATACAATGCCATGTAGCGGCATTGGTTGATAATACACGTGCACATAAAAATGTAGATGAAAAATTATACTAATGTATTTTATTTTGTGTCACAGAACGGTCATTCACCTTTTGTGTTATGATTATTTTACTGCTTATGTTTTTGTTACCTTTTTTCTCCATCTGATGGAGTTTAAATTACGTTTGCGATTTCGAATGCAATAATTATAATTTTTAGATTGGAGGAAAAATCAAATTGATAAGCAAATTTGTTAACCTTCACTCTGTGTATAGCTTACTATCACGTTGTCTGTGTATAGGGGTTAATCTGACCCCATAGATATCTTATAGGGAAAGTAAATAAAAATTCTTTATTTTCTACAAATATCATAAAAAAAAATTAACAGTTCAATTCGCTGAAAATCACATTTAAATTAGTCAAATTTATGTTTTAATCAGATGCATAATCTGATGCCACTTCCTCTTCATCCGAAACAATTTCCCGTTTTTTTATGCAATCTATACATATGATTTTGGTGTGGTTTGGACAAAATGGCTCATTACAAAAATGACATCTTGTTCTGGTTTTCATATCAGATGATTGATGGCTCAAGTAAGATCTTCGTTGTTTGCTAACAATCTTAACCGGCACTTCTTCGCCTGTTGATTCCCGCCTAATTGGTAATGCTTTATAACCTATTAAGTCGATTGCTGTCTTTATTTTTATTTAACTTTCGAGTGTTTAAGTGCAGCTCCAATACGTTGGCCTGCACCAATTGCAAAGCCAATTGTTTTAGAAATGATTTTCTTTCGGATGCTTTCCGAGTTTCATACAAAGGGGCGGTTGGCGCTTTTATACAAAGCGTAAAGGCTGCAACATCAGAAAGGTCAGTAAGGTTAAAAAATAACACCATCGGCCATTGTTGAGTTTTCCGTTTGCATGTACAGGTTCTCACTAATTTAAAGAAGGTGTCTCCAGCCGTCATTTTGTTGCGTTATAACCCAAAATTTAATTAGTTATATTAGACTCACGGTCTACTCCGTTATAGTTGTGTAAAGTTGATAATAGCAAACGTTTTTATTTGGTTTAGGAATAAAACCCACAAGTGTTAGGTTGATATCAAAACAGAATATTGAAATGAATTTGATTTTGAATTTATAACCGAACTATGCTCTCTTGGTTGCCTACCTATATAATACTTCTGCGTTCAATGGGTAAGAATTCTTTGCATCGCATAGCCAGAATATTTTAATTCTAAACTTCTCTGGCTTCGAAGGTAATACTGTCGGAAAGAATATCTCCCTCGACCTAGTGCCAATTGTTGATCAATGATTAAATTTCATGATGGTTTATGAGGTCCTCGAATGTTTGCCAGGGACATATTCCATATATGTATATTGAAATGCTGCCAATCTATCGATTTTTAGCCGCTCCTGTCTTAGACAGTTATAATAACTGATTGGTTTGATTTATTGCTGTTTGAACCGTCAAACCTTCTCTTTCTCACAGTAGGAGAAAGTTGCGTGTTTTGGTTACAATCGGATGTTTTAAGCTCCACTTTCCGATAGTTTTTTATTTTGGGTATATACATACGTAGTACCACATACCAGTGTTTGTTTCTTTATCTTCAACAGCCGCATTTTCAGCATTTTCTTATTCATTTCCTCGATCGTCAGCGACAAGTTGAAAATATTAATCGTTATCAAAATTTATCGGTTCAACATATCGGTTCAACAACTTGTTCACGCTGATCGCCATCGGAAACTCCACATCAATAGTGTCGTTTGCTATTTCCGCTTCATCTCATACCTTAGGAGTAGAAGTAGGGCTCTTGGCTGCTCTGTCTTTTTCGCACCATAATAACAACGATCATTCGAAATATCGGTAACGATAAAATAATACAAAAGTAAAATGAGAAAAAATATTAGGAATAGGTAGATATATACATATATGCCAGAGACGGGTAGTGTCAAAAACTAGTATTTGTGGCACAGTTTATGTTACGTTTTGACACGAGTTCTTGACAGTCTTTTAAAACCTTTGTTTTCGACATTTTTTGACAGTTCTTTTTGACAGCGAAAAAAACTGAAAAATGTACAATCTTGCTTCATTAACTTTCAGAACTGTTTCAACCAGTTAGAACAGTTTCTAAATTAATCGGTATATTTCAATATTGTACTCACGAAACAATAAGAATATTTTATTTCCTCTTTTTTCCAATATCACACGCACAGCTTTTGACACTTTCCGACAGTTTTTGACAGTTGCTGACATTTTTCGACAGTTTTTGGCCATAATTTAAGGTTTTTCACCCAGTGTTACTGAACCTCTGGAGACTGTCACGATTTAGGTAGGCTTCGGTCGGAAATGGAGGGTTCTTTGTCTCCAGGGCTAATGTTCAGACAAACATTGTTCGTGACTTGATAAAACTAATTTTAATTTATATTTCGGCATTATCAGACAATTACCTCTTTCAGTCAACACCACCAAATTTTGGGTTCTTACCACATAATTATAATTTCATACAAATGTTCTCAAAATAAATAAAATTTTACTTATTTATTTTTTTTTTAATTAAAAGATTTGATTAATTCAATTAAATACAACAAAAAAACTTTGGTTTATTCACTCAAAAGTAACAGTTTTTTTTTTTATATAAAAACAAACAACGAACACTTCATTTTTCTTTTTTTAAGAAGCAAAAAAAAACACAAAAGGATTTGAGCGATTTCAATTTGCCAAACAATAGGTAGAAAATATATATATGTATGTGTTAAAAAAAACTGATTATTAATTTGGTTACCTCAGCTTTCCACCGATGAGCGCTCACTGGTTGCTGCTAAGATTGCGTTCGTTACCTAAACACCGAGAAAATATTTCCACTTATGGTATAACACAAATCACTCAAGATCCGACTTTGATTTTACTTTAAAATTTATAATTTAATGCAAAAATGAGTAAACGTTTTTTTTTCAAAATAAATTTTGTTTTATGAATTTAAATAACCACACTAATGGCTAAAGTTGATTTTAAAAAGAAAATTGGTATACATAATTTGTACACATATTATGTTTTTTCTTTACAAAACACCTTTTTTCCTTGTTTTGGTGTAAGGGTCTTATATTTACACAATTCGTTTAATCTCCGTTATGCAGCCGCCAAAGTTGGTCGACCTTACCATCAATTCACACTGTATGGTTTCGCCAATAAATTGAGGCCTCGCTAGTAATAACGCCCAAAAAAAAAAGGTTGTAGCCGTATTTATGGATGATTCCCATCAAATTTCTATTCCTATAAGCCAATCACAGAGAACAAAACTAAATACATATGTCTATCCACGAGATTAGATTATATAGTTAAATGCTTACCATTCGCCTTATTTTTTTTTTATTAAAAAAAATTAATTATCTTACGGGCTCTTTAATATTTTTTTAATATTCACATTTATTAATTTAAAGAGCGAGCATAACCTTATTTATTTGTTTATTTTTTTATTTAAAAGAAATTAGGATGTATGCTCACCAACGTGGCCTCTTAAAAAGTGATCGCCCTCCGATCATCTCAAATTAATTTTTAATATTTTGCATGGTAACAAAAAAAAACGATGGTTTTAACGGCTTATGTATTACTACAACAAAAAAGTTGGAAATACCGGACGACCTATATTCTACCTAATGTTCTATATACGACCCAATAAATTGCAACAACAAATATAAGAAATAAACAAAAAAAGTATATAAACATCTCTGCGTACATAATATTTATACCAAATAAATTCAAGATTCCAATTCATTGACTTTAACTAGCTAAATGTGTATTGGCTTAATTGCAAATATTGATCGACATAAATATGTATACCTTTGGACACTTTAGAGTAGATGGCACAATTCGGCTTTAAAGGGAATATATATTTTAATTAAGGTTTGTGTCCTCTCTTTATTACAAATAAACAATATTTAAGTTACATTCGGTTTATTTTTATTACGGACTGACTTTTGATAATTTAATTCCTAACATTAGAAAGTAAATTTGTAACAGGGCAGATTCATTCTACCCGCAAGATTGCTGTGGAGATGAATCTGAGAAAAGAATTTTCTAATTTATAGACGTATGTCTTTGGCATGAAATTTTCCTAATATTTTGCCTGATTCATCCTTGACCTCATAATTAACAGATCCGATTTTCTTACAGATGATTCCTTTAATATATTGTGGCGCAAACTTCGCACAAAATTTATTTATGGCGTCACTTTGGTAGTGAGTACGAACAAATATTGTCTGACCGACTTGGAATTCCTTTGGACGGGTTCTTAGATTATACCTGCTCGCGCTTTTCTCATAAGCCTTTTCGATGTTGGCTTTTGCTTCATTATGAATTAATGACAGTCTTTCCGGTAGTGGTAACATTATCTGACCTTCTGATAAACTTCCTAACTTTTTGAGTAATTTATAATCTTCTCCATGATTTATCTTATGATATCCGAAAAGTAGGAAGTGTGGTGTATTCTTTGTAGTGTCGTGGACCCCATTACGAAGGGCCGACGCTATATCATATAAATGTTTATCCCAGCTGTTATGCTTATTTGAAATATATGACCGAATTGCAGCTAACACGGAACGATTGACTCTCTCGGATAGATTCGATTGTGGCGAATATACCGCAGTTTTCGAATCAATCACTCCGTACTCCTTTAGTAGTTCACGGTATTCGGAACTTTTAAATTGTGTGCCATTATCTGAGTGTATAGTCTCAGGAACTCCAAACATACTAAAGACATTGTTTTTTAAAAATTCGGCAATCTGACGAGTTGTTCCTTTATTTAATGCTTTAAGCAATACAAATTTGGTCAAGTGGTCGAGAACAATTAAAATCATTGTGTTTCCTTGAGTGGACCTAGGGTAAGGCCCAAGCAGGTCGATATAAATCCTTTGCCATGGCCGTTCTATATGAAACATTTTTCCGATAGGTGGTCTCATCATTTGATTGGGGCTTTTGGTTACTTTGCATACTTCGCATTTTCCTACATAATCTCTAACATGCTGAATCATTCCAGGCCAGAAATATAACATGCCGATTCTGTGAAGAGTTTTAGATACACCGCCATGTGAAGCTGATGGATTGTCATGTTCGGCTTGAATTAGCTTTTGCCGCATACCTGTTGGTATCCAGAGTTTCCACACTGACACATCCGTCAATTCGTCCTTTTTCTTTGGCTCAAGTCTTATAAATATTTGTTTATCTTTAATTCGAAATGCAGGGTATTTTCCAGGATCATTTTCAATTTTGGTTAGCAGCTCTTTATAGTCTGGCTCATTGAATTCAGGCGCTTCTAAGTTCACCTCAGATATGAACTTTTCTAAACTTGATACAAATTCATCACTCGTGTCGCAATAAACGCGTGACAGAGCATCTGGAACAATATTAAATTTCCCGCTTTGATGTTTTATGTGAAATGTGTAGCCTTGAAGCTTTAAGCTCCACCTAGCAAGTCTGCCGCTCAAATCTTTCTGGTTCATGAGCCATTTAAGGCTAGCATGATCAGTTATGATCGTAAATTCATGACCCTCCACATATGCTCTAAACTTTTTTACCGCAAGGATGGCAGCTAAACATTCCAATTCTGTAACACAATAGTTTTTCTGGGCTTTGTTTAGTTTTTGGGACATGAACGCTATGGGGCGTTCACATCCGTCTGCATCCTCTTGGTAAAGCACTGCGCCCACACCCTCGGTACTAGCGTCACACCGTATGAAAAAGGGTTGTTCGTACGATGGGTTGATCAAAACCGGAGACGTGGTTAGCATTTCTTTTATATACAAACGTAATGACATTTCAATTTCATTAATAATTGGCCATTGCGGTGGCAATTTAATTATTTGATCGCAATAATTATGACATCCAGGCACAGAACACATTCTTTTACTATTAGGTTTAGCCATTCTCAAATAAATTTAAGCAAAATTTGTAGGCTGTTTTATAAAGATGTCAGTACAACAAAACCTCAAATGTTTTTTGATGAATTAATTGATTTTTTCAAATGAATATAAAAGAATAATATACATATCTATAGTCTTGGCTCGGTGGTTTGACGTCTATTGGAGGGGGGACCAAAGTTGAGTAGATTAATCTACCAGTTCCGTAACCTTCTAGCAGGGTGCGCATTACGTGAGCTATTCTGGTCATGTATTAGGCAGCTGCGTGATGGGTACAATTGTGTAAGGGATAACCTGTTCACAATTCGCAAGTATACATGCTGCCTCCTCGTGGCAACCACTGGTAGCTGAGGCCATTTGGCACAGGCTAAAGTGCGGCGCTAAAGGAGAAATCCTTGACAAAAAAAACCCTAATCTAAGGTAGAACAGCATATTCCAATGGACGAATGGCTGATAGGTTATTCAGTCCAAAGTATGCGGACTCTGGATACCAGGCATCCTCCATGGTGATCTACAGGCGACTTTCCATTCCCAGCAACTCGTGGGAGAGCAATAAGCCCAGATAGTATGTGTCACGTACCAGCCAGCAGTATTATCAAGTTCATTAAGAGCCTGAATATTGACTGGACGGATAATTACCATAAGCAGGGTCAATTCAGTCACGTGAACATACCAACTCATCATGCTGCACAAAAATGTCCTCAATAGTGTAAACACAAGTCATTCTTGTTATGATTAATATACTAAGATACAATGTAATTTTACTGTAATGAAAAATGTCTATAACTGCGTTTTTTATTCGCTATGGATAGCTGTTATCGAGAGCCGCCATATAAAAAGTGGCTCCCGATAGCGCTCCGTATAAATAGGTAGAGCCAAATATTTTTTATATCAAGTTTTCGCTAAACAATTGAATTAAAAATGATAGTGTGATGTTAAATAAGTTTAGTTTACCAAAAAATAGCGCGTCAAATGTAAATTTAGGCGTAGAAAAATGAAGGCTCTCGATAGTAGCTATCGGGAGCGAATAAAAAAATACAGCTTATTATGCATTTTTCATAACATAACTTGTTACTTATCTAATATGTTTTGTATATTAGAATAGTAAAATAGTAATTTAAGATAAAGGAAATAAAAAAAAAAGTTTATTATACATTTTTTCCTAACATAACGTTTTTTCTCATTTTTATGCATTTCATTTGACACCAAATATATGATATTTCAATATAAATTGTAATGTTAAAATCAGCAATTTTATTGTTGTTAGTATAATTAATATATTAAAATTTGTATATAAATCACAAATTTTTCTGATTTAAAGTAATTCAAAAATAATTGACTCCAGAATAACATCTTTTATCGGCCTGACCAACGGTAAGCGATAAAAGATATAATAAAAAGAATAAATACCACTAAAACAGTTAGTGTTTTATTCTAAACCAAACTAAATAGACTCCACTCGAGATAATCTATTTCAGTTAATTTGTTGTATTATTATTATTATTGGAGGGCCATGCGGGCGATCAGCCACTTCGCACTGCGACCTAAAAGATATATTGTGCTAGACCCTGCTTAATTATCCGTCCAGTCAATATTCAGGTTCTTAATGAACCTGACAATACTGTCTCCCGGTACGTGATCCATACTATCTGGGCTTATTGCTCTCCCTCCAAAATGTTTACTACAGCATGTAGTTCCGCTAGAAAGACGGTAGCATTGGAGCCCAAGGACCTCGACAGGGTTGTCCCACTCTCGTATATTCCTACTTCTGCCCCGTATTTCGTTTGATTTTACTCTTGCGAGTTGCTGGGAATTGCAAATCGCCTGTAGGTCACTCAGTTTTACTACAGGAAGGCTAAATAAAACTGGAGGGTGTGTAACGACACAAAAACAAAAAATATTTCATTTTTTTTTCTCGCCGTTGCAACCGGAGGGTTTTGAAAGTACACTAACAACAACTTATTGTTCTCGAATGCACCAGAAAAAATATCTGTATCTAGAAAGGGCGCGTATTTTCTTTTGTGGTGTGGCGATCGGATGATTTTTTTTTTATGACCTACGAGATATAAAAATGTATGACTTTTTTTTTAATTTAATCGGTAGTCAAGGCAGTTCGAAAATAAATTTTGAGGTGTATGGTTATCAATGCTAAGAGCTTGGTGCATATAGCAATAACCATGGAAAAAGTTTTGTTAACATTCTAAGAGTGATAAATTAGAATTAAAGAAACAAATTGTTATATTAGTTTTAAGTAGTGCATAAGTTTACCAAATATAAGATTCTTATATGACAACTCTGTTTGTGTAGTAAGAACAAATGAACTGTAAAGTGATTTAATTCTAATAATAATACATAAAACTCAGTTACTATTTAACAAACAAAACAAAACATTAATAAAAAAAATGAAAAACAATTTAAATTCATAAAAACAGTTGATTTTTTTTAATTGATTGATTGATTTGATTGATTTCAAATGTACGATCAAGCATTACGCAAGTCTCCCGTATTATAAATGCGAATACCACACCACTATACCCCTGTTACAACACGACACCATTCTTCATGAAGCCAAACCCCGTAAAGAAAGGCGCCACATCGATAACCACATAAGTCTAATAGTGTGATATCCGCCCCTGGCCAGGCAGCCATCGTACACTGTTTTTACATATAACAACATCGAGGGATGGGATAGGATTATTAGTAGGGAGAGACTCGACCCGGTTACAGACTCCAAAGCGATCGATAGTTAGTGTTTTTTATGACAGCACAATGACAACACAATTTCCTGGTGCCGCAAGTTCTTTTTCCTGAAAGGCTGAAAACAACGATTATTATTCCCTCCACCATTTTATCCATCGATAAAAACAGTTGATTTTTTTTAATGATCTAAAATTCTTAAACGTGATCATAATATAATAAACTAAATATATAAAATAGTCTCTAATTATTAAAATTGCTTACGTGTGTATAGTTTCAGTTGATAGTGAATGGACTAAAATTATGTGATAAAAAAAATGAGTTAGTTTAAAGTACAATGAAACTATTAATTACGGCTAAATCAAAGTACTTATATGCCTATTATTGTGAAAAGTGTTTCATTCAACGAAAAAGAAAAAGATTTAATCCAAAACAATAATAAGTGGTGTCAGTGAAATAACGGGAACTATCATCCAGTTCAATTGTTGATAGTGTTCTGTAAAAGTTTATATGTTTTCTTAACGAACTATTATCCATATACTAAGGAACATATAAACCTTCATGACTGAACTCTGAACTAATTGAAAACGGAATAAATTGCAAATTTAGTTCAGACATAAGATCACCAATTTCGCCAACTAAATAAACTTAAACTTTGCATCGCGTCATCATGTTAATGACGTCGGCATCTATAAATTATCGGCAGCCGCATCACGTATACAGTTGGTCAAGCTCAAGTTAATTTCTTTTACTAAATTTGTATTTTCATTTTTTTTATTATTTTTTTTACTATCATGATTTATTTAATTACATTTTTTTTTTAATTATGTTTATATAAAATTTACTTTCTTGCAAATTTACATCTCCTTTTTTAAGAATAGCTAGTTAGCTTAGGGTACAGGGTCTTATCTTAGATGTTAAATTTTTTTTTTTCTTCTTTTGTTTTTTTTTTGGAAAATAATCTTCGTTATCTATTTTTATATTTTTTTTGCTTTTCGCTTAATTCTTGCGTATTTCAATAAAGATTTTTATTTTCTAAATTTTGTTCTTGTCATTTAAAAAAAAATCGGTTTCATTGACCGAGTAGAGGAAATTTTCCGAGATGAGTTCAAGGTATGTATAGTTCATATAGGTGAGTAAAATAATCAGCTCTTGTTTCCTACCCCTTTCTTTCCCATCCTGCGGTCCAACTAGATCCGCGTCATGTCTCTGGAAAACCCACGCATTGCATTTCCCCTGAGCTTTAGCCGGCAAAACGACCGCCCAGAGACAATAAAATGACGCGGATATCTGCTAACTGAGGTGATTTGGTAGTTGTGTTTCAATCCTGAACTTAATGTAGATAGTTGAGTTATAGCTCCACTTCGTTTCGTTACAGTGGCGCCCAAGGGTATTAAGGCTATCCCTTCCACATCCCTATCCTTTCCCAAACTATAGTTTTTTGTTTGTTCATTCAATCAGTAACATACTTATCCGGTTTGGTATAACTATTTGAATCAAATGTTAATGGTTGATAAATCAGAATTTCAATTTCAATCTGTGCGTTTTCGTTTTATTGTTTCCGTAATTATGTTGACTCCAATCTGTCTCAGTGCATATTTGACGAATCGCACATAACTTTTCCTTCGTGTTTTTTTGTTGCATTTCGCTAATTTTAAGCTTTGAAAGCAATAATCAAACGAGAGAACTCTTTATTTGCAAGGTCCAGTAAACGCGTGCTGTAGATCCTTCTCATTATTTGATTTTTCTCTTACGATGTTTAATTTTCTGCAATTTTTTGTCCTTACCCTTCCCCTTCCTCTTAAACACAACAGTTTGTTTTCATTACTTACATTTTATTACAAAATATGATATGATAAAATTTTGCTACCTTGAACTCATCCTCGTTAATTCAATATAGACATAATTTATATAATAGGACCATACCGTTACTTTTTGGTTTTTTTTTCTGCGAAAATTACTTCTACTCATACGTCACGAAATATCTTTGAATTTTTTTTACGACCGCAATTTTTTTTTTTGCATATCATTGAAATTTTGACTCTTCCGTTGGAAGAAGAGTAAAATATTTGTTGTTGTTATACTTTCATTACCTAATCGTATTAATTCTCATATTCTTATAATTGTGCGTCAAACTAGATATCGCAAAGCTATTTTTGTTTACTTTTAAAAATTAGTTTTCGTTATAAACATGGATGTAAATGTATTAGAAGCCGACGAATTTGAGGTTGAGTGTATGGTGCGCGAAATTTGTGTTGATGTTCCTGAGGCGCTCCAAATCCTTGAAAATGCAATTAAAGATGAAGAGGCCAATAAAATGGAAATTCCAGCTAGAATGCACCCCAAAGGCCGTAAACACCCAGACATTGAAAGCGATATTTGTCGCAACAAGCTACATGTTTTGAAAGAAATGATTACGGCATTAAATCAAGAATTAGGGGATGATTTAATCAAATTAGCTCATCAAATTGAGTCGCGTCTATTGCATGTATCACGCCGATTGAACAGACTAAAGTCCTCCCCTACATACCAAAGCAGCGCACAACACTCTATTAAAATATGTGAACAGCTGCAATCTAGCTTACAAATATTTATGGAAAACCATGACAAATTGAATGATTCCACGGAAGATGCCAAATTAGTGGAAGTCTGGCATCCAGAAGTGGATGAAAATAATGATCCTGACTTGCTTCCATCAGAGACCCAACAAAGTGAATCAGGCTCCCCATCCCAAGCGTTGGGTAGAAGATCCACTTTGGAGGATTTACTTGATAAAGTTCACCTCGACAGCCAAATGAAACAGCAACACATCGAGGTTCAGATAAAATGATTGGAGTCTACGGTGCAAAAATTCAATTTACTATCGCAACAATTATCCATACTAACTCAACGCCAAGATGCCATGCAGGAACAAAATACAGGTAGGAATCTACCAAAAGTGTCCATCCCAACTAGCGCGGGTCTACCAGGGTCAATCAAAGGATCACTTCCTTCATTCATTCCTACTTTACCTACATCAGCGTATGGGACATACAGCCAACCACCTCCACTAGTCCCAAGTCTGATTCCAATATCTCAAGTCAATCCAGCCTCGTTCGCTGCAGCCGATCATCCAATACCTGGTTCAAATTATACAACTCCTCCGGCGATGGTGCCACAGCCATTTTCGAATAATACTGTTGCTCCAACCTCACAAGGTTCACGATATCCCCTCGAACATCGCAGCCTTTCCCGATGTGGAATATCTTATGGCGGCTCACCATCAAGTGTTCCAATTGACATGTTTGTTTTCCAATTGGAAACATTATCGAGTTCCTTAAACTTGTCCGAAGCCAGCTTGCTCACTGAAATGAGTTCGGTACTGAAGCGGGTCGCGTTACAATGCTATTGGACGTGTAGACGTCATAATCCTGCTATATCATGGTTGGAGTTAAAGAGTAAATTCATGGAAAGATTTCAGGACAGACGTTCTGACTTTGAGATAAGGCGAATGATTGAAAACAGAAACAGCTGCCTCGTGAGACCTTTGTGGAGTTCTATCACCATGTTTGGAGTATGACGTTGCAATGCCGAACACCGTATTCGGAGGAGAAGATCATCGAACTTCTCATGCAAAATATGAGAGCAGGTCTCCAATATCAATTGACAGATCGACGGGTTTCTTCGATTAATGATCTGATCGCCAGTTGTACTACTTGGGAAGATACTTGGACTCGACTCCGAATCGATCCTGAATCAATGATAAGTACCAGAAAGGGATTCAACGAGATGAAACTCATCGAATAAAATGAAGCATTTATTACAAACTCTCAATACGGTCAGTACGTTGATTATTATAAGTCTAGTTGTGATTTGTTAATTTTGTTTTTTATTTATTTTATAAGTTTATTTTCTTAGAGTGAAATTATTTAGATTTTGATTTTCAAAATCGATTTCGATATATACTTATAATCATTTTCAGTTGACCACTACTAAAACTTTATTGAATAATATCGATTTTTTCGCCTTTTTTATATCCAAAAAATCATCATTTCAGGGTTTTGTATGTTCAATTTGAAAATTGTTCCGCTTACTTATGAATTTAAAATCAAATCATAAATTTTATTGGTTGTTGTATTAATTTTTGAGTTCAACAAAAACGGCTAAAATATCGTTATATTATTCAATAAAGTTTTAGTAGCGGTCAGCTGAAGATGATATAAGTATATATCGAAATCGATTTTGAAAATCAAAATCTAAATTATTTCACTATAAGGAAATAAACTTATAAAATAAATAAAAAAACAAAATTAACAAATATACAATAAAAATTTGTATTTCTAATTTTTAAAAAAACTTATTAAAAGTGAAATATACACAAAAACATATTTTAAATATGAATTCTAGTTGTCAATTTTATTAGTGTTCGTTACTTTTGTTTACATTTTTGTTTCGAAAAACAAAAAATATTTAAAAAACAACTACTGCGCTCTTTAGAAATAATCCATCTATCGTCGTTTTTTGACAGCCAGTCCCTTATAGATATTATAATTTATTTCCATTTTATAATTTGTATTAGCAAAAATTGGTACCAAAAGTGTAGTTCCAAAAATTTACGTCTGCTAAATGGCGCCACCGTCGTTTTTTTTAACAAAACAAAGTGAGTTAGTGGAACCACAAATTAACATGATTTGTGGTGAAACTGCATCGCTTCCAAAACATGCTAAAAAAAACGTTAAATGTCCATTAACGCTATCTCTAGCAATGTTTGGCCGTTTTTTGACTGTCCACCTCATCGTTTCGAGTCCAACCTCATCCATGAACTTCCGAGTGGTTCGAGCTGTGTGATACCGGGCATTGTCATCCACCAATATGAAATCTTCCCATATACAGGGTGTCCCATTGGGACGAGTAAAACGAGTAGGGCGTGTAGCTGGATCAATAGCATGAAAAAAGTTCACTTCAATTGCATTTCAAAATGTTTCGCATGGCACACTACCTTGAGTGATGTAAATGCCAATAGCTCTTCTAAAAGTTAAGAGTGTGCCTAGATTTTATAATAATTTTTTTTCAACAAGTACTACACTAAAATGTTAATATCTCGAAAACTATACATGCTTAGATAAAAAACGATTAAGCAATTATTAAATCGTCTGTATTAAAAAATGAGTTTAATGAATTTTTTTGTTATTTCTCGCACAATTTTTTTAATCCCACCAATGTTTTCTTTATGGAAAATAACATGCATGATATTCATACTTCCAGAGAAGAAAGAAGCACTCTGTGCCTTTAAAATTATAGAAAAACAATTGAGTTATCTTAATTTTTAGAAGAGTTATTGGCATTTACATCATTCAAGGTAGTGTGCCATGCTAAAAATCTTGAAATGGAATTGAAGTGGGTAACGGTTCATTTCCGGCCACACGCCATACTCGTCAGTTACACGCCATACTCGTTTGGACTCGTCCCAGTGGGACACCCTGTATATCCTGTGTGAGGCACTACATGATCCAAGAGAATATCGTTGATATATCGTTCAGCGGTAAGATCTCCTCTACGGCCTCCAACAGGTATGAAAACCAGATCTGCCTTTCCCTCAAGCGATATGCCAGCCCACACCATGCACAAACCACCGCCTAACGCGACTGTTTCAGCAAAGCAACACTGCGAAAATCGCTCTCCTGGATGCTTGTAGACCCGGTCTCTCCTATCACTATCATGGAGACATACTATAATCTGCACTCGTCAGTGAATAGAACATACCTACATTGCTCGATGCTCCGATTGATGTCTTCGCGAGCA
Organism: Tipula vernalis; assembly: GCA_958295665.1. Taxonomy (NCBI): domain Eukaryota; kingdom Metazoa; phylum Arthropoda; class Insecta; order Diptera; family Tipulidae; genus Tipula; species Tipula vernalis. Next base: position 242,690,114 of record OY282560.1, on the reverse strand, counting down.
AATTCGAGACGCCCTTTGCGGTGGCGTGCTATCAATTTTGGGCCTCTAGCGGGCCGTCTTGGAGTGAGGTTGGCTTCCTTTAAGCATCTTCTTACTGTCCAAGCACTGACAACTATATCTCGAACTTGTCTTAACTCCTGCTGCACATCGACACCAGTTAGATGGCGATTTCGCCGTGAAGTTAGGACGATAAATTGATCGTCCCTCTCAGATGTACACCAATACCGGCTACATGGTTTTCTATTGAAGGTACCAATTTCCTGAAACCTTCTGGATGCTGTTGAGACAGCATATTGGCTCATGTTTAGCTGACAAGCGACTTCTCGTTGATTGCGTCCTTCTTGCAATAAAACAACAACTTGTGCGGCTTTTTCTGGAGCAGGGCCCCTATTTGTGAATACGAATTCGAATAAACGAACGTCAGTTTCGAGTCATTGGTATTTGAGAATTCGAAAACGAATATTTTTGAAACGAAAACAAATTGCTATGAAACGAATATAAATTTCCTCTATTTAGGAATCCGTTTTCGACTATTATTTGTACGTTCATGAAAGAATTTCTGTACGTTGATGAAATTGTTGACGAAGCCATATAAAAAGGAAGAATAATTTTAAACACTTGCATTTACGATTTTATTTAGGACGCAATTTAAGAAGGGGTATTAATTACGTAGGTAATCATAAAATTAATAATTTTTCAATAAATCCATTTTTTTAAAATAAAATTGAACAACATTTATTATTGTTATTGACAAAGCCGAGTAGAGATGGAAGAAACACAATTACAAAACACGAACATTTTAGCCAATTTTACGTAAACATAAATTTTGAAATATGATGCACTAATTAAATAAAACATACATATTAATTGAAATAAATCTATTATTTTGTTTAATAGAATAGGAAATATTTTATTGTATGAAATATTTATAATTTGCCTCAATAACACATTTTAGTCACTTTTATATTTACGATGTGTACCTAAAAAATACGGTTAAATGAGCAAATTGCACATCTCCAGCAATTCGTGGATCGTGGCTTTAGCTCTGGGAATATGGAACAATTAAAAAATAACTAATTTTTTTTATATAATTGTTTAAAATAGAAAACATATCCAATATTCACATTATTTATTTAAAAACTTCAAACTGCGAGACAATAGACAAAACAATCAAAACGTTAAAATTCTTCAAGCTTTGCATTTTTCATATGGGTTTACCCAAAAAACAGAAATGCTATCTTCATTATTGAACACAGTACATTTTTATTTTCGATCGAATTCAAAAATACCAATTCTTATTCGAATCGAATACAACATTCGTTTCGAACGACGAAACGAAACGGATTCACAAACAGAGGCCCAGTATTCCTGATTTTGAGGAAACAACGAATGAAACTGGTAGAGATTTGTTCAGGTCAACGTCTGATAAGTGACTGATGACAAATATCGGTCAACGTGGTATTATAGTATACAGGAGATTGCAGCACGCCAATTGTTTTCACCGAAACATCGCATTTTGCTACGATTGCTTTAATTTGAAAAGTATTGAATAGATTTTAATGATAAAGGTGTCCTTCTTAAAAATCGGTTAAGACATTTTAAAAAAAAATTTGTCTTTTTGTACGAGCGGAGGTTTGAGTCAATTTAGTTGTTCGGGAGTGTAACACTGTCATCTTTAGAGTTAATCCCAAAAATTATAAAAAATACCATGATATTTTTTATCACTTAGGCATTAAACGCACTCATTTATCACACAAAAAAATCATTTTTTTTTCTAGGTTGTTTAGGTTCCAGCTGTCAATTTTGAATTTATTTTCTTTATAATATTCTCGGGACTTAAATTAAATTAAATTTGCTTTTTAAAGATATTTGTATGGTATTTACAAAGTCATCTATTTAAAAAAAAAATAAATAGTAATTTATATTTCGAATTTTTGTCTGAAAATACAAACACTCGTGAAAATTAAAAATTATCAAATAAAACAAAACAATTTTAAAAAAAATATGAAAATGAAGTGTATAATCAGAAAATGTCGTAACAATACTCCCAACAAATTATCTGAAATTTCTTTTCATCGATAAGTTTTATTGTGGTTTATATGTATAAGCGCACTTTTAATTTAAATTTATTAGATAATTATCAAACATTAACAAAAAAACAAATGTTGTTGTTGTTGGGTTCTTTTGATTTGTTTACAATTATTTTTATCAGGGCCGCACTAAAAGTGTAACGTAATGCCGCGTTTTTAGGAAACTTATTTTTAATAAAAAAATTAATTTTATTATTAAAAATAACTTTCTGAATTTAAAAATAATTATAAGTGTATTTGCATCTAAAATAAAAATGTTTTTTAAACTTTAATTGTTTTATTTTAAGCAACCCGCTTTATTCTAAACCATTGAATAAAATTCTAAATACGGCCCTAATAGATTTTAGTCTTTCTCGTTTTCGCACAGAATTTTCGATGCTTCACGTTTGCTTATTTCAGCTCTATTTCTCTAACTCTATGGGTTTGACATACAGTATTACAAAATGGAGTTAGATGATAAAAAATATCATGATATTTTTTCATTATGTTTTGCCATAAGACGCACTCATTTATTTATCACCAAAAAAATCCTAGAATCGTTTTGGTTTTATCTGTCAAAAAATAAAGTTTTTCTTTTTTATGCAAAAGAAACTTAATTAATAATTTTAAATAATTTCAATTTCCATAATATATACTGGAAATATTTATTTACGACAGCTTGCGATGTCGTTAACAGACATACGATCAGAGGTCTGGTGCGGTATACAGTGGTGTGCAACAAAATAGGTAATTATTTTGTTTTGAAAAACTTTCCACAGTTGAACTGAAACAAAAAGGGAATTCCCCAAATTACTTTCATGACTAGATTTTCGTATATTGTTTTTAGTTTTTACAATCAGCCTTGCTATTACTACGGCGTAAATTAGCTATGAAATAAATATTATTGGTACCTCTGGGGGCCTATTCTCGAATTCCACATCCATTTTCCACATGTGGACATCTGTCAAAACTCATAAAAATTGAAATGCTCCGTACTAAGGGAATATTTCCGAATGGGTATAAGCATGTGGAAAAATTCCCCATATAGGAAAATGTCAATGCCGCATGTGTTTTATATACATACGAATTACAATTTTCGAACCATTTTTTGACAACTTTGACAGATGTCCACATGTGGAAAATGGATGTGAAATTCGAGAATAGGCCCCCTGATACATATTTTGTGTGCAGTAAAATAGGTAATTATTCAAATTTTGTTGTTAATTATTATTTATTGTGGTTCATATAGTGATTTATTATTTTAGATGTTATATTTCACAATTATAAGTAAATTCTGAAATATTTTTTTTTGAAAAAAAATTTTTTTTAATCAAAATGGGACGAAGTACGCATTGCTCTGAAAGCCAACGAGAGAATATCAAAAGGCTTAGACAGGGTGGTCTAACATTAAAAAAAATTGCGAATTTAATAGGATGTTCGATCAACATGGTCTCAAATGCTCTGAAACATAAAACTGGACCTGAAACTCGGGGTGGAAAAAAAAAACTTCAATTAAAACTGACGCTCGAATCATACGCTTCGTTAAGAAGAATTCATTTACAACATCTAGTGAAATTAAAAAAGAACTAAACCTGGAAATTGATAGTTCAACAATACGTAGACGTTTATTAGAATACAATCTGAAAGCTAGTTTGCCCAAAAAGTGTCCCATGCTATCTAAAAAAAAACATCCGCAGCAGAATGGAATTCGCAAGAGACCACGTGCATTGGCCAATTACCAAATGGCGAAATATATTATGGTCCGACGAAACAAAAATTAATTTATTTGGATCGGATTGTGCACAAAAATATGTTAGACGTCCGAAAGAAAAGCAATATGACCCGCGATACACAGTTAAAACCGTAAAACATGGCGGTGGTAATATTATTATTATTATTATTATTATTAAATTTATCTTTATTTCAGTTTATTTATATACATATATTAAAGAAAAACAATTATTGCAAATTAGAAATAAAGTAAAGCTCCATTAGATTTATATTAAAATCTGTGGTGGAGCAACAATTATAAAATTCAACAAAATTAAACTAATACAACTTAACATACAATAACAAGCTCAAATTTAGTATCATTTGACATACAATAATTCAATTGCACCACTAAAAGTATTGCTCAATGTTATCTAAACCGAGCAGCCAGGATCGAATTTCACGTTTTAATTTGTATTTCCGCACATTGCTTAGACTTTTAATATCGTTAGGTAACATGTGGAAAAAGAATGTAGCCATATAAAGATAGAATCTTCTAAATTTTTCGCTATTGCAACGAACGCCGGCAAAGTTATTTGGCTTTCTCGTATTATATATGCTTACAGTTCGATTGTGAAAACTGTTACTTCGATTAAAAAACATTTTGAGGACTTTATAAATATAGAGATATCTAAATGGTAATAAATTTAGTTCACGAAACAACGGAACTGTTGGTGTTGTCTGAGGGCGCTTGTAAATTAATTTAATGATTCTTTTTTGTGCGATATACAGATCCTCAATATTAGTAAAATAAGTACCACCCCAACTGGATATGCCATACATTACTATTGATTCTACTAGAACATGGTATAATTTCCTTAATGTAACCCTTGGGCAAATTTTGCTAAGATTATAGAATTTATGAATGGCCCAGATTACGCTTTTCCTAGTATTATTGATGTGTGACTTCCAGTTAAGTAGTGAATCTATTGTTAAACCCAGATATTTAAATTCATGTACCAGCTCAAGCACAAAACACTGAGGCGAGCATAGATTTCTATCGCATGAATACGTGTGGTACGTTTGAGGGTGCGCTAGGGAAACCGCATCTCTTCGCCCAAAATGCATGAGTTTTGATTTGTCGCTAACAATAAGCCGATTATGATAAAACCATTGACTTAGGCTGTCCAGATCCTTTTCAAGAATACGACTAATTTCCCAAGTACTATCGGTCATAGGAATAGCGTAGCTAAGGGCCAAATCATCAGCAAAAGCAGTGGGATTTCCTATGAAATCAACGTCAAAAATCGAATTAAAATAAATCAAAAATAATAATGGACCCAAAACAGATCCTTGAGGGACGCCACACCTAACAGCACCTGGGTTACTTAATGTTTCGCCTATTCTAACAATTTGACGCCGATTTTGAAGGTAACTTGTAAACCAATCTAGAATTGTGCCTCGAATACCAATATTACATAGTTTAGCTAGCATTATTTCATGGTTGACTACATCGAAAGCTTTAGAAATGTCAACAAACAATGCTGTAGGCTTTTGCGAACTGTTCATAGCTGTAAATATCTGACTAAGGAAATCAATTAGTGCTTCTTCAGTGGATTTACCAGCAGTAAAACCATATTGTTTATTGTGTAAAAAATTAACTTTATCAAGATAATGCACTAACCGACGTTTTATTAGTTTCTCAAAGACTTTAGCTACGGTGCTTAGCAGAGAAATCGGCCTATAATTGTTCAGCTGTAATTCATCGCCTTTTTTGAATATTGGAATTACAATTGCCAATTTTAAATTATTTGGAAAAATTCCATTATCAAGGCTCAGATTATACAAGAATTTTAAAACATCCACTAAGTACCAAGCGCAGTTTTTAACAACCAAGTTATCAATTCCATCAGCACCTTTAGATCGTTTGTTTTTTAAATTATTAATTTCAATAATAATTTCCGAAGCAGTTATAGGCTCAAAATAACAAGACGAAACGTAATTATTTGACTGTGACCCAAAGATAAATTTATTACGTTCAATATCATCATTTCTAGTAGCACTAAATGTGGAAGTTAATTCTTTGGATATGTTTATAAAAAAATTGTTAAATTCATTAGAAATCGACTTAGAACATGTAAGGATATCTTCAGTTCGAAGTTGATATATTTGAGTTATTTGCTTACTTCGAGAATTACGTCCTAACACCTCATCTACAATCTTCCAAGTAGCCTTGGAATTATTAATGGAAGAATCAAATTTGTTCTTGTAGAATACGTTCTTTGCAGTATGAACATCCAATTTAACCTGCTTTGAGAGATTGACTACATATTTTTCCAGTTTCTTATTGAAAGGATATCGATTTAATTTCTTTGAAAATTTTTTTAATTTGTTCATCTTGCGCAAAAGATTACAATTCATCCATGGTTTCAATTTTGTGATTTTCCGACTATCAGTGATAAAAGTGGATGATGCTATGTGAGACCTTAGAATATCGACAAAATTTTCAAAAGCAATATTACAATTGGATTGAGAATACACAGAATTCCAATTTTCAAAGTTTAAAAGATCGTTTAGTTTGGTGAAATTCACCTGTGAAATATTTGATCTATAATTAACTGTACCTGAACTCAACATTAATGCAAATATATCGACTATAATCAAATTATGATCAGAAAAATGCATAGGTAGGTTTCTAATGTTAAAATCAAATATTTGCTCACTTTTCAGGAAGACATGGTCCAGACAAGCTAACACTCTAGTTGGTTCATTTAAAAAGTTTATTAAACCATGTGAAGCCAGCATTGCTTGGTAACCAAACGACTCATTGATATCTAAAAGATTTAAATTAATGTCACCCAGAATAGCTACGTTACTTTTTGTAAGCGTACGCAACAAACTTTCCAGCTCATCGCAGAACCCATTAATAGACCCATTATTAAATCGGTAGATACAAATGAATATCCAATTTCTCCCTGCAATGTCAAGATCAAAACGAATAATATCTGCTGTCATCCAATTGTAAACTTGAATTAAGTAATTACCAATGTTATTGCGAATAAAAACACCAACACCCCCAGAACGGTAACTTGATATGGGGTTGTTTTTCATATAGTGGTGTAGGCCCTATTGTTTGGGTTAAAGATACTATGACTAAAGATATTTATTTAAACAATATTTTGTGCAATACAATGCTACCGTTTGCCGAGGACAACATGCCCCTTCGCTGGGTGTTTCAACAAGATAACGATCCGAAACACACGGTGAAGGTGGTAAAAAAATGGTTCCAGGATAACAAAATTATAATTATGGAATGGCCAGCCCAATCGCCCGATTTAAATCCCATAGAAAATCTCTGGGCGGATGTTAAACGTGCATTAGGTAAACTTCCGAAATCAAAAAATAGACTCGAACTATGGGAAAATGACAAAAATGTTTGGATGGCCATACCACCGGAGAAATGCCAAAAATTAGTTAGTTCTATGGGCCGGCGATGCAATGCTCTAATCGCAAATAAAGGTTTCACAACCAAATATTGAATTTTGAAATACAGCTGATTTAATTTTTTTTTTTTTATTGTGTTTTTATAATTTATAACGTAATAATTACCTATTTTCGTACACAGCTAAAAATGGTAAAAACTTAAATTCGTAGTAACTGAAAACATCTGTTATTAAAAGAACTACTGTAATTTTAAAATTTGAATTCCTTATGAAATGTACACTTGAAATAAATACATGTTATTATGATTTATTCCTAAGTTTGTTTTACTTTTGACTTTTAAAAAAAAAAATTAAATTACCTATTTTAATGCACACTACTGTATATAGCTGGCTAAGCTAAGGATTGGCGTGGGGATTTCCAGACAAGACCGTATGCTTGAATAACCGCATTGTTGTAAAAAGATAAAAAAAACAAAGAGAGCAACATTCCCGCTGCCTTGTTTACAGGAGTTAAAAACTGAAAAAAAAACTATAAAAGACCGACCTCAACAGGAAAGTCCCTGCCCTACCACTCATCTTAATCCACTAAATAGCTATTCACTCATTTTACCAATTCCATAAATCCCTAAACCCAACAAATGGCATAAGACAGACAGACAAGTAAAAAAAAAACAGAAAAGAAAATTGCTTAAGGCGTGACTACTGAAACGGGAAAGCTGAAAAAAATTTTAAATAATACAGAAAAATTTAAATTTTAAAACAAAATGTGAGTGCCTTCAAAGCGGCATAACTTGAAAAGTTCCGTTACTAAAAAAAAAAAAACTAAAAAAAAAAAACTAAAAAATTGAGAAAACTAAGAAATTGGAGTAAGGACAAAACCCAAAAAAAAAAATAATAAATTTGAAGGAACAAAAATGAAAAAATCAAATTTACAAAAAACTTAATGAATTTAAAAAAACTAATATTCAGTAATATTTATATAAGTACATATAAAAAAATAAAAAATATAATAAAAAAAACGAACGGTTTTATTTCTGCGCCCGGCCACCATCAATCAATACTGCTACTCAGGACATAAATTTTGGTCGTCTCATGAGTCGGTGAGGCGATAATTACCGGATCGTAATGGTATTAGTTATTGTGTGTGTGTTCGAATGCTCTTTAACTATTCATGCTCTTCATGCTCTTTTTAGTTTTTCGTATAGTTATTTTGTGTTCTTTGTTGAGATTAGGGTTTCGTATACGAATGAAATTTTTAAAGGGACACGAATACGACGACGTTTGAAAAAAAAATCAATTGACTAAAATGCAAAATTGTGTATTAAAATTTTATTAATTTCAATTAAAATTGTGTACAACCTGCAATTCGATATATTTAATTTCAAATTATTTATATTTATAAACAAAAATTTTCGTTTAAATTGATAATAAAGACGATGTAAAATAATGAATTTGAAAATCTCATATCATTTTGTTTACGTTCCATATGGCATTTGAAAAATGTATAAAATGCATGTAGTAGTTAGCAAGATAAACAGAAAATAAAGGAATAAGAAAAAAGAGTTTTAATAATAGGTACATACATATGTATGTGACGCTGTACGTAAAAAAGGTTTCGTAAAACATCATTATCAATTTCAAATACAGCTTGTTAAAACAAATTGCGATTACTCTCGATTTGTTTAAATTTATCAAATTTTCAACAGAATTTTTTGATGGCTTTAATATTAAAATGAATTAATTAAATCAATCAAATATTGTTGTTTTTTAATTTTTTTTGTTAAAGTACAGTTTACATTATGTATTTTGAATGTATTTCAGTGTAAGTATTTTTTAGTAACCTTTACATAATGTAAACTGAACTTACACAATATTTGATTGATTTAATTAAGTTTTTAATAAAAAATTAATCTGCTTTTGCAACACGAAACCTAAAAAATTAATAAACAAACATGTTAAGTTGAAAGTAAAGAAATACATTTGTTTATTATACAATAATAGAACTTTACTAAAAGTAGAATATTCAAAAAATATTTACAACGAACAACACAGTATGTATTGTTAATTCTCCTGCTTCATAGCAAGAGAAATATTCCCACACGTGAGCATAAGCATCAAAAATTTTTCACGATTTCAACTGATTTCAACCGATTGGCTTATTTTTGATACTTACCGTCACAAAACGATACACTAATACAAACAACGAAAATGACAGAACACAATAACAAAATGTATCTTATACTCCTTGTACGTATACAAAATTCTCATGAGGCAGTGAGGAAATTTGGGACCAAAATTTATATACAGGTCACCGTAAACAGCTTTCCACTCGTAACGATAACAATCTCTCCTACACAACAACCGTATTTTCCGTAAATAGCACTTCAGATTTCAACGGTGACGCTTTATTTTCTTTTTCGTAACCAGCTTTCAATATATAAACTAATTTTATTTCATTTCTCGTAAACAGCTTGCAATATTTCCAATAATGTAATTTATCTCATAAACAGCTTTCAATATGTCCACCAATAGTATTTTATTTCATCGACAACTTTCAATATAGAACATCAGCGTTCAATTTAGAAACTCAGCGATAGTATCAGCGATAGTAACTACTTATCTCATCAACGGAAACTTCACCGTAGTTTAATTGTGGCTTTTCTTATCAAATATAGGTCGTAAATAATCACCTAAAATTTTCACAACCTCCAAAACAACAAACTTTGATCGGACTTGAGAAACAAAAAAAAGAACCATAAATTTGATTTTACAGTTTTATTATTTATTCTCGATTTTTTCTTGTTTTTTTTTTGTTAATTTTTCTTAAATCATTTTTTTTTTTACAACAACCACACAAGGGTGCGGTTCACGTCTTATAGTGGATTCCTCTAAGCACTCATTATATAATACAAAAGAAATTTTATTATAGTTACTAAAAAAAACTTTGTGTCTAGTTAAACACCCAAAAAAGTAACAGAACACAACAATATTCTCTTATTATGTCACTTTTCTATTTGATTATTTCACACGGGTTTTCCTTCTGTTTACTTTAGTTCTACTCTTTATTTATTTTTCTTTAATTTGGATAAATCCTCCAATATCCGAACAATAAAGCAAAAAAAATCTCATGAAGTCAACAAAAAAAATTCTCACTTGTGTATACGCTTTGTATCGTCTTTATTTCTTTATTTTATTTTTTTTCAAACTGATAATGATGATTTCAAAACGAGACCCAAAAATCAACTGTCCCTTGACTGTCCGATTCCACCAAAAAAAAAAAGCCGAAAACATTGAACTACGAACAGCAAACTCATCAACATAAAGTTTTGGAATATGGCCTATTGTGATGGAACTTGGCTGTTCCTTAACCGATTTTAGAGAAATTTGAAATGCGCGTTGGAAATGGGATTTTAAAATGATTTTAAGACGAAGTTCTGGAATATGGTCAACTACAATGGAACTTGGCCACTCCTTAACCGATTTTAGTGAAATTTGACATGTGCGTTGAAAATGGGATTCTAAAATGATTTTTGGATAAAGTTCTGGAATGTGGCCAATTGTGATGGAACTTGGCGATTCCTTAACCGATTTTAGAGAAATTTGACGTGCGCATTTGAGGTGGGATTCTACAATGATTTTTAGATGAAGTTCTGGAATATGGCCAGTTGGGATGGAAGTTGGCTATTCCTTAACCGATTTTAGAGAAATTTGACATGCGCGTTGGAAATGGGATTCTAAAATGATTTATGGATAAAATTCTGGAATATGGCCAACTAGGATGGAACTTCGCTATTCCTTAATCGACTTTAGTGAAATTTAACATGTTCGTTGAAAATAGGATTCTAAAATGTTTTTTGGATCAAGTTCTGGAATATGGCCAATTGTGATGGAACTTGGCTATTTCTTAACCGATTTTAGAGAAATTTGACATGTGCGTTGGAAATGGGATTCTAAAATGATTTTTGGATGTTCTGGAATATGGCCAATTGTAATGAAACTTGGCTCTTCCTTAACAGGTTTTAGTGAAATTTGACATGCGTGATGAAAACGGGATTCTATGTACAATGATTTTTAGATGAAGTTCTGGGGCCCTATTTCTGAATACGAATACGAACAAAATATGTACGAATTCGTGCCATTTGTATTTCTGAATACGAATACGTATAATTCTGTTACGAATTCGTGTATTCTTGATTCGTTGTAAAATTTCCCCTATTTCGCAATACGAATTCGAACCGTTTTTGTACATTCATGAACGGATTTTTCTTCGATGACAAATTAGATAACGACACCAAACAAAATAAGCAAAATATACGCAATAAATTTGTATTTTGATAATTTTTTTTTATTTAAAAGAAAAATCATATTTTTAGAAGTTAAAAGATAAACCTTTTTTATTGAAAATATTACTTATTTAGCAAAATTTCACCAATTTATGTATTCCGAATTTGCCTGCAATATTTTGTATAATCCACACAATCCATTTTGTAAAATCCATCGTCTAAAAAACTAAATAAATAAACATAAATAAATGCACAAATTTTGGTTTACTTTAAATTTTAATTATTTTAGTTCGACACAAAATATTTATCAAACATTGGCCATCCTCGATTTTATCCATAGCCGTGTTTTCCATGAGAACTGTACTAGAACTCGATAAACTTTAAATTCCTTTTATTCTATGTAAAACGAAAAAAAAAAAATTCATAAAGCGCGAATGTGTAGTGTATTTGATATAATTACATATTTTAAGTTTAAAAATTTCCCCCTTCAGTTATTTCATCAATATTTCCTTATTTTTTGCTGACGTCATTACACGCAACTACACTCGATAAATTCATGGGTTTATCCAGTGTAACTAAAAAATAAGCTATAATTGTCATTGTTTATTGCCGTAACAACTTAAAATGTGTATTTATGTGAAATACACTACACATTATCACTTAAAGAATTTAATTTATTTTTCTGTTTACTTAGAATAAATGGAATTTAAAATTTATCGAGTTCTAGTGCAGTTCTCATGGAAAACACGACTCATAAAGAAAATTAGAAACATTGATGTCAAAATTTTGACATATTTACGTGTATTTTTAGATTTACACTGTCATTTTAAGGATATTTCCCGTAAAACCAAAATTTCCCTTTGCCTACACTACAAAAATTAAAATATACTATACGTTCGTATTCAGAAATACCAAAATATTTACGGATCGAATAGAACTTTCGTTTCGTACACAGATTCGTATCGTGTTCAGAAATAGGGACCCTGTAATATGGAATATATGGCCAATTAGGATGGATTTTCCTAATTCCGGGATCCTACACTAACATTAGCGTGCTGTGCGTCACCCATTTCTCTCATTTTCTTTTGATTGCGACTAAATTTCCCGGCAGATGTATAATAAATATATCAATATGAGTAATCTAAACAGGTTACAGCAGATGTATAATAATTATTATTTTAGGTTACTCATATTGATATATTTAAATATATCAATATGAGTAACCTAAAAAGACATTGTCTTTGACAGTTTCCGTAATCCATGCAGCTGTCGAGGTTTATCTGCTGTTGGCCATATTCCATAACTTTATCTAAAAACTATTTTAGAATCCCACTTCCAAAGCAAGTATCCATGCAGCTGTCGAGGTTTATCTGCTGTTGGCCATATTCCATAACTTTATCTAAAAACTATTTTAGAATCCCACTTCCAAAGCATTTATTGAATTGAATCACAATCGGTTAAGGAATAGCCAAGTATCCATGCAGCTGTCGAGGTTTATCTGCTGTGAGGCAGATCGAAGATCGGTGGAGAAAAAATCTGTAATTTCCATCCTATTTAGCCATATTCCAGAACTTCATCTAAAAACTATTTTAGAATCCACTTCCAAATATTGGATTGCATCACAATCGGTTTAGGACCAGCTAAGTTCCAACTAAATTTTTCATATTTCCGAAACTTATCTAAAAATCATTTTAGAATCCTATTTTGATCGCACATGTCAAATTTCACTAAAATCGGTTAAGGCATAGCAAAGTTCCATCCTAGATGGCCTTATTTCAGAACTTCATCTAAAAATCATTTTAGAATCTTATTTCCAACGCACATGTCACATTGTATCACAATCGGTTAAAGAATAACCAAGTTCCATCCTAGTTGGCCATATTCCAGAACTTCACTCTAAAAATCATTGTAGAATCCCCCCCCCCCCAAATCCAGAACTTCATTCTTCCCATTCCAAACGCACATGTCGAATCGCATCACAATCGGTTAAGAAATAGCCAAGTTCAATCCTAGTTGGCCATATTCATCTAAAAATCATTCTAGATTTCCATTTCAATCGCGCGTGTCAAATTTCACTAAAATCTGTTAAGGAATAGCCAAGTTCCCATACTAGTTGGCCATATTCCAGAATTTCATCTAAAAATCATTTTAGAATCCCATTTCCAACGCACATGTCAAATTTCACTCAAATCGGTTAAAGAATAGCCAAGTTACATCCTAGTTGTCCATATTCCCGAACTTTATCCATAAATCATTTTAGAATCCCATTTCGAACGAACATGTCTAATTTCTCTAAAATCGGTTAAGGAATAGCCAAATTCCATCCCAATTGAGCATATTCCAGAACTTCATCTAAAAATCATTTTAGAATCCCATTTCCAACGCACATGTCAAATTTCACTCAAATTTGTTAAGAAATAACCAAGTTCCACCATAATTGGCCATATTCCATATTTAAATCGCGCGAGTCAAATTTCACTCAAATCAGTTAAAGAATAGCCAAGTTCCATCCTAGTTGGCCATATTCCAGAACTTCACCTAAAAATCATTGTAGAATCCCCTTTCCAACGCGCGTTTCTAATTTCACTAAAATCGGTTAAGGAATGGCAAAGTTCCATCCCAATTGGTCATATTCCAGAACTTTATCCAAAAATCATTTTAGAATCCCATTTCCAATGCACATGTCAAATTTCACCCAAATCGGTTAAGGAATACGCAAGTTCCATCCTAGTTGGCCGTATTCCAGAACTTTATCCATAAATCATTTTAGAATCCCATTTCCAACGCACATGCCAAATTTCACTAAAATCGGTTAAGGAATAGCCAACTTCCATCCCAATTGGCCATATTCCAGAACTTCATCTAAACATCATTTTAAAATCCCATTTTCAACGCACATGTCGGATTACATCACATTTGGTTGAGGAATAGCCAAGTTCCATCCTAATTAGTCATATTCCAGAACTACATCTAAAAATCATTTTAGAATCCCACTTTCATTGCGCATTTTAAATTTCACTAAAATTGGTTAAGGAATGGCCAAGTTCCATCGTAATTGAACTACAGCTAACAATCAATTTAGAATCAGATTTCCATCGCGAGTCAAATTTCACTAAAATCGGTTAAGGAATCAAGTTCCATTAAAATTGCCCGTATTCCAGAACTGCATCTAATAATCATTTTAGAATCCTATTTCCAACGCACATGTCGAATTGCATCACAATTGGTTAAGGAATAGCCAAGTTCCATCCTAATTAGTCATATTCCAGAACTGCATCTAAAAATCATTTAGAATCCTATTTCCAACGCACATGTCGAATTTTACTCAAATCGGTATTGGCCATATTCCAGAACTTCATCTAAAAATCATTTTAGCATCCCACGTTCATTGCGCATTTTAAATTTCACTAAAATTGGTTAAAGAATGGCCAAGTTCCATCGTAATTGAACTACAGCTAACAATCAATTTAGAATCAGATTTCCATCGCGAGTCAAATTTCACTAAAATCGGTTAAGGAATAGTCAAGTTCCATTCAAATTGGCCGTATTCCAGAACTGCATCTAATAATCATTTTAGAATCCTATTTAGAACGCACATGTCGAATTGCATCACAATCGGTTAAGAAATAGCCAAGTTCCATCCTAATTGGCCATATCCCAGAACTTCATCTAAAAATCAATTTAGAATCCCATTTACATTGCGCGTGTCAAATTTCACCCAAATCGGTTAAGGAATACCCAAGTTCCATCCTAGTTGGCCATATTCCAGAACTTTACCCAAAAATCATTTTAGAATCCCATTTCCAATGCCCGTGCATCTGTTCGCTAATAAAACAATCTGGCTTTCTAAAGAAATTTAGAAGGTTTTGAATGTAACCGTTTGCCGTAATAACAAGAGTAAGAGCAATATATACTAAAGATACATGTTAAACCGAAAGTGATCTGACTGAGTTTTATCTGAACGTGATCTGACTGAAAATTTGGGTTGGTGTTTACATGGGACTTTTTTATTTGATCTGGGGCCCTATTCTTGAATTTCACATCCATTTTCCACATGTGGACATCTGTCAAAGTTGTCAAAAATTGGTTCGAAAATTGTAATTCGTATATAAAACACACGCGGCATTGACATTTTCCTATATGGGGAATTTTTCCACATGCTTATACCCATTCGGAAATATTCCCTTAGTACCGAAAAAATTCAATTTTTATGAGTTTTGACAGATGTCCACATGTGGAAAATGGATGTGGAATTCGAGAATAGGCTCCCTGAGCTGACAGTTCAAATGTCACTTTGTTCTAAAATTACATTTAAATTATTAAAAAATTATTTAAAATAATTTAAAAACCACTTGGAAAATGTATAAAAACATTTTGCCCTTTTAATAGTATGAAAAAATCTGTCAGTGCAACTAAACTAAAGTTTACATGTTTAACTCGATATACAAACTGACTCAACCAACCAAATTTAAGTTGACCGAACTCAGACTACTTTCAGATAACTTTCAGTCAAGTCATCGTTTACATGTTGAATTTATCTCGGACGTTTTCAGTCAGATCACTTTCGGTTTAACATGTATCTTTACTAATAATAATGACGTTTTTATTCATCAGAGCAGAGCGTATTTATTTTCTCAATATAGCGCAATAACAAAGAGCGAAGCAAAATAAAATCCCATTTCTGGAAAAAAGTGATTTTACACGTCAAACTTCTGTAGACCATCTTTATTTGAGCAACATACAAACCAATTTAATGCAACTTTTTATAAAATAATAAAAAATACCCTTTCTAAATAATATTAAAAATATCACACCACAATCCAAATATTTTTTTTTCAAATACATATGTATTTATTTTGACGGCTAAAATCAAAAAAATAAATTGTTTTTTTTTCTATAAATGAGTGCGTTTTATGGTAAAACGTGATAAAAAAATATCATGATAATTTTTATTACTTTTGCTCGACTGAACACTAGCATAATGTTAAGAATTTAATTTGTCTGTCTGTAATAAGTTGATTTTTCGGCATTTTTCATAGACAAATATATTAATGGTTCATGGCAATCCCAATATTTTCGATTTGGTAAATCAGAAAAATATAGAGGCCAATCGCTCATAATATATCTACTGAAAAAAAGTAGAAATATCTTCCCCCCTCCCCGTAATTTTGTCTGAAGGCCCAGAGTTATAACAATGTATAACTCTGCAAAAATGAGAACCCTCCATATGAACCATGAGTTCTGTTGGTAGTTTGGTTTCGTACTGAAAAGTATGGTCTACTCATCAGGCAGCTACGACCAAACTACAAAAATTCCACTCCAACCACATACATTAAATATCTGGCCAGAACGTACTGACATAGCGAATTATTATTCAACTACATCAAATATAAAAACCCATGGAGAAACCTCATTTGTGTGTGTATAATGCCCGATTTAGATGAAGAAAAATGTTTGCCTTGCAAAAAAGAAGAGATTAGTATATTACAATTTTCGTTTGAATGACAAGAACAAAACATAAACATGCAAAATTATGTTAGCTTTTTTTTTTATTTTTTTTACCAATTGTTACTATAAAAACATTAAAAATAAATATGATACTATAAAATATACTCAACCCGACTATATTTTTTGATATTTTATAGTAACAAACAAATACAAACACAATAATAGTATATTATGAAAACCCATACGATAACCAGAAGTCAAATGTTATAGCAGAAAAATTCAAATCAAAAGCAGTTTTCCCAATTTTATTTATTAAGTTTAATTTTTGTCACTGACAATTTTATTTATTGTTATAAATTTTATTTTTGTCACACTACTGATAAATTCAAAAAATATAACATCCAATTATGTATAAGCCGCCAAAACATTATAGCATCGCCATTTTGGTTTACATAGTCCTTTCTCATTTTAACTAATGGTTATTTTTTTATTGCGTGCAGCTCTATGCGAGGCAAACATTTTTTGCAAGGCAAACATTTTTCTTCATCTAAATCGGGCATTATGCCCACACGTATATTTGTTAAGAATTTAATTTGTCTGTCTGTAATAAGTTGATTTTTCGGCATTTTTCATAGACAAATATATTAATTGTTCATGGCAATCCCAATATTTTCGATTTGGTAAATCAGAAAAATATAGAGGCCAATCGCTCATAATATATCTACTGAAAAAAAGTAGAAATATCTTCCCCCCTCCCCGTAATTTTGGCTGAAGGCCCAGAGTTAATGTATGTGGTTAGAGTGGAATTTTTTGTAGTTTGGTCGTAGCTGCCTGATGAGTAGACCATACTTTTCAGTACGAAACCAAACTACCAACAGAACTCATGGAGGGTTCTCATTTTTGCAGAGTTGTGCATTGGTATAACTCTGGGCCTTTAGCCAAAATTACTGGGAGGGGGGAAGATATTATGAGCGATTGGCCCTATATTTTTCTGATTTACCAAATCGAAAATATTGGGATTGCCATGAACAATTAATATATTTATCTATGAAAAATGCCGAAAAATCAACTTATTACTAGCATAATGATATTTTTAATCATGTTTTGCCATAAAATGCACGAATTTATCACCAAAAAAACCTATGCTATAATTGTTTATATAAAAGAAGCTTAATTAATAATTTTAAATAATTGGAACTTCCATAATATATAAAGGAAATTTTTAATAGTTTAAAATACTAGCAAAAATTACAGTTATGTTTAAAAAAAATAAGGATAAATTAAATTGTTTGACGTTTAATTTTCATTTTTATTTTTTTCATTTTGGTCATTTCCTCGGGTTTGACATAAAATTTAACGGAAAGAAGTTAGGGGTCTTAAGTAATTGAAGTGCCGTATTAGGATATTTTTTATCACGTTTGGCCGAGGAAACACTAGGAATGTAGACGATGTTATTATAGGTGGTTTTATTTGCACCTGAATAAATGGAAAGACCGTAATTGATTAATGAACTAAATAAAACAATAGATTTTTTCAAGTTATGATAAGTAAATTTTATTTCAAGTCAAATGTGTGTGAGTGTGTGTGTGTATTTTTTATAATTTCTCTGACTGCCCATTTAAGATATTGAAAAAATAATAATAATTTTCAAAATAAAGTTTATATCTTTTTGTATCATTTTTAATATTTTTTTTAACTTTACAGTAGATTTTTTTTAAATAATTTTTGTAATATTTATTTTATTTTATTTAAATATATTTTTTGTTTAATAAATGTAAATATAGTTAATTTTTTGTTTGTTTAGAAATATTTTTAACGGGGTTGCTCGTAAGGATAAGGAAATAGTTTTTCGTTAAAAAATTTTATTTACGTAAAACTTAAAAATAATAATCATAATAATAGATATAACACAAAGATTTATTATAATTTTTTATTTTTAATTATATTTATTTTTGTGAATTATTTAGGACTCGAAAAGGGGAGCGCACATGATAATAAGTGAGAGTTAAAATTAAATTTTTATTTTATATTTCTTTATAATTTCTGAGACAACTTTATTTTCCATTCTTATAATATGTTTATTTTATATATATTTTTTTTTAATGAAAAACAATAATTTTCATTATTTAGTTTTTTTTTTATTCAAGCTAAAAAATTATTTTTTAACTTTTTTTATCTCAACACTAAACTCTAAAAAATTGTAAATTTATTATTTTTTTAAATATTTTTATTTATTTATTTTTCTTTCGGACCACGACCACCAAAATGATTAATTTTGAATTTATGTATTTTGTATTTTAAAAGCTGAATTAAATGAAATCTGATTTTTTTTAATTTTAGCTCCGAAAATTTAAATTTCAAGGTGCTTGTTGTTAAATTTTTACGTTGGACATTTAGATGTTGGTCATTTTTTAGATTAGCCTTTTAAAACATTTTAAAAACGATTTTTGTTTAATTGTTACAGTAATAATCGTCATGAATAACAAATATAACAAATATTATAAAACTATATTCATAGCATCACAGACCGTAACATAAATTTTATTTTAATATTTTTCATATTTTCTGGGCACATTTTTTAAATCGATTAGTTTGCTAATTTTAATTAATTAAATACATATAACATAACTAACTGTAATATAATTGATACAAAAATTAAAAAAAAATCATGCATTTATAATTAAAATATTATTTTTTCTCTAGCAAACTATCAATTTATATATTTTATAATTTTATATTATTTTTAATAATGTTTATTTTGATTCAATGATGCAAAAACTTATATACACATATATATATATATATATATATATATATATACTATATATATATATATATAATATATATATATATTATATATATATATAATATATATATATATATATATATATATATATATATATATATATATATATATATATATATATATATAT